>JAJIZI010000017.1:1200000-1767372 GCA_021018995.1 Chloranthus sessilifolius | reverse complement strand
GTCTCCAAGTGGGTAGAAGCCATTGCCACAAGAACCAATGACCACACAGTTGTTCTCAAAATTTTGAAGGACTATATTTTCTCTACATTTGGCACCCCCAAACCTGTCATTAGTGATGGGGGGAGTCATTTCTGTAACATGACTTCTAAGAATCTGCTCAAAAAGTATTACATTACACATTGAGTTGCTACTCCATACCACCCATGAACCCGGTGGGCAAGTAGAGATTTCTAACAGAGAAATCAAGTATATTTTGGAGAAAACTCTTAGGACTGATAAGAAGGACTGGTCCTTGAAGTCACGAGATGCTCTTTGGGTTTATAGGACTGCCAATAAGACCTCAATTGGGATGTCTCCTTTCAGATTAGTATATGGCAAAGCATGTCATTTGCCAGTAGAGTTAGAGCACAGGGCCTATTGGGCCAACAAAGCATTAAATTTTGATCTAATTGCTGTTGGCATGCACAGGAAATTACAACTGTCATAATTGGAGGAGCTAAGAATGGAAGCTTATGTAAATTCAATGATTTATAAAGAGAAAGTCAAGGCTTTCTTTGACAAAAACCTACTGAGAAAGAACTTTGAAGTTGGTACCAAGGTATGGCTTTTTTATTCTAAATTTTTTCAAGGGAAGTTATAACGGATGGGATGGACCCTACATTGTGCTGCATGTATTCCCATCTGGAGCTGTTGAGATCATGAACTCCACTGATGGAAGGGTTATGAAAGTGAATGGTTAGAGGCTGAAAATTTGTGTTGAAAATATAGTGGAGCTTGCTGAAACCATTAACTTTCTAGAGCCCCCCACCAATGAGTGATCTATAGCTCTGTATACTTTGTACCATAGCTGTCTGTTATTTTGTTATATATATATTTTTGGTTAGTTTTCATAATTCTGTAGTTGTGTATGTATAATGTCTGAGAAATGAGTGAGCTTTCGTAGGTGCTGAGGTGGATTTTTGATTATTAATGAGTGGTGGACAGCACACAGGAAAAGGGAATGCATGAAAGCATAACTGAAACCTATCGATAGGTTAAAAGCACAATTTGACAGGTTTTGAAGGTATTTTATGAGAATTTTCCAGGTTATGAGGAATTGGACTTGTCTAGAGGATGGAGGAACCCCTCGAACTCTTCCTTCTGGAGCACTCTGTGCTTTCGATAGGTTGAACTTATTTGCTCGAGAACCTCTCGACAACTTGTCGAAATCATGTTTTGGGTTTTAAAACCCTTCGACAAGTTTATTTTTGGCATTTTCTCTTCTTCTGCTTGAAATCCCTCTTCTCTTCCTCAAGAAATCCAGTGTGCCCCTCGTTTCTCAAGCTCACCAGTTACTCCTCCATCTGCGCTTTGCTCTTGTCAGTCAGATCACCATTAAAAAGTCATCATTTTGCACCTAGTTGCTGCGGATTTGGTCAACCATGCTTCATTTGCAGAGAAACTATAGATTTTGGGTGAGTTCTTCACATTTTGTCTTTTAAATTTTGCATTTTTGTGATTTTGGCACTCTGTCAGTGAATTGTTGGTTCTAAAGTGGACTAGGACTTTGCTGGGTTGATTTGTGAAGGAGTCTGTGTGTTCAAATGGCCGACCCTAATCAATTTGAGGAATCTCAGGTTGGTTCAGCTTGGTGAAGTATAAAAGGTGGGATGTGCATATGGATGAAGCAGGGACAATGACCTTCTCGAAGGTGTCTATTGACAACAAAGAGGTGAGTGGGTCAAAGTAGAATGTTTTGTGGAATGATGAGGTGAAGAGAGGGTCCCCTAGTGCTAGCACTCTATTTTTCCTCATAGGATAAATAGTGGTAGGCAGATCCTCCTCGAAACCCGTTTGGTTTGAAGAGGTGGAGGTACAGATGTTCATGAGTAAAAATAATTTGAAAAAGGCGGGATCTTCAGGATTACCTATAGCAAAATCATAGGCTGCTTTGGTGAGAATAAGAGGCAAAGTAAAAAGGTAAAATGAAGCACCTCTCCTTTGACACTCAGGAAATCTATGCATGTGGGTAAGATGAATGGAATCATGAGTCAACTCTTGGAATGCCAAGAGTGCAGAAACATATAAAAAGTGGCATTTGTTTCCTAGAGTTGAGGTTAAGGTGAAGAGCTTTGGTGGTGTAGTTTGAGGGATTTGAGTATAGAGTGGAGAAGAGGAAGTGGGAGCAATTGTTGATGGACACCCTCAACTTATATGAAGAGCAAAAGCAGAAATTAGAAATGTTAGGAAGACTTGTGGACACACTCAAAATCCATCTTAGTCATTCTCCACCCTCATCTGCTCGAGTGTCCTTCCAAGAGCCCTCTCAATAGAAGAGTAGCACCAAGCCACATAAGCCGGTACCCAAAGGACAAAGGCTGGTCTTGCCAAAACTAAAAATTTGAAGAAGGCGCATCAAGAATATCTGAGAAAAATATGGATGGGATGTAGCTACATTTTAATCTGATTAGGACTAGGAGTAGGATGTTTTTAGACTTTTTCCACTTTGTACATCAAATTTTTTTGTTGTATAAATTTTGTATTTAGGATTTTGTTTGTGTGCCATCTTTTGTATATATTCACCTTCTCTATCATTACTTTTTGTTAAATCAAATATCTCTTTTATATTATTAGTTGTGCCTACTACTTTCTTCCTTTTGTACATATAATTTTCTTTATGAACAGTCCTATTCCTACCCTGCTACCTTCTATTCATTGAACTAGTGAGGACACTGTTTCTCATAGGTTTGGGGGTATGGCAGGGTCGACATTTGAAATATTTATGCTAAGTGCAGTAGTTATTAGTAGGATAAAAACAAATAAAGAAAAGTTTCACCTAAGCAAATTTAAAAAGGGAGAATTGAAAGAGGATAGTAGATTTTTTAATGTTAAGATCTTTTAAAATTCATCACTTCCATAAAGGAGGTCATCAAGAAATATTTGTCATAATAAATATATAGTGAACCAGTAAGGAGAGAAAAAGGTAAGAGCATGCCCTATGAGTACAAAGGAAGACCATACCCAGTGAGATTTGGGCCTGTAAAAATAAAGTTCTTTGAAGAGTGTTTTGGAAAAAAAAAATTTGCACTAAGGACTGATTGAACCTACTCTTTTTCACTAGAAGTTATACAGTCCAAGTTGAAATAGCTTAATAGTACTCATGATACTAAAGACATGATGTAAGGCCTCCACTTCGATAGTTTGAGCCTAAAAATCCCTACCCTTTGAACTGCCCTTGATACACACCATTTGAGCCTTAAAAATCCAAGCTTTCTTTGACAAAAGAAACAGAGAATTTGAACCCAAAACTCAGTGACCTGATTCAGCCTGACCCTCACTTTGAGATTTTAGAAGGTAAAGGAGAAGAAGTTGAAGGAGGTGGATCTGGTTTAACATTTGGTGGAAGAAGAAGAAAGCATATTTGATGACAGATGTGTGTCATATTTGATGACAAATGTGTGTCAATTATTTAGCTGTGGCATTCCAGCCTATGAGAAAAAAAAAGCATACAAAAAGAAGAAAAATAGAAAATCAAATAAAAAATAGAAAGAGAAGTCAAGAAAGTACTTCATTGGTAAATTTAAAAAGAAGAGAAGAAGTTGATCACTTTGGCTCTAAAAATTTAAAAAGAAGATGAAGCTGTGCTGAAATGAAGAAGGTGGAGTTACTACTTCCTCTCCTTGGTTGATTTTTCAATTCTGTATATTTTATTCCCCTTTATTCTTTTAACCTCAACCATAAGCCACATTACAACCCAATAAAAAGACCGTATTGATCTGAAATGGATTGAGTTGTCATATGGAGATGAGGAGCTGTTTGATCTATGGTAAAAAGAGCTAGAGGATTTCAGGACTCAGTACCCATGCCTATGCACATGCTTGCAGTAGTATTTGAGGGCTGTAACTGCTCTTGAGCTGGAGTGAAATTGAACACCTTTAAATTTAGTTTTGAGAGTATGCCTTTGTGAGAATTGAATCTAAGATTTGACTTATTAGGGAATTGTTTGAACTTGATTTTTAAACCAATGGTAATTTGTATACTGATTTGAACATACTATACTCTTGATATCTTTCAGATTGGTTGTAATGAATATACATAATGATCTAGGTATTAAATTGTTTACATGTACAATTTTAAAACTTCTTAATTTGAAAGAGCAAGGTATGGAATGAAGCTTAATTTGTTGAAATCTAACTTAACATTGTGGGCACTTAATTTAATTGCTGTTCACAAGGAAGTTTGTGGGTACCCTCACTAAAAACCCTCAGGAGATTTCAATCCTCCACTAGGGATCACCTACGGGGTTAAAAGGCTTGGTGCATCTGCTAAATGCATCCATGCTCCTACAAAAGTGGCATTCTTATCGCTCAATAAATATTTTCTACTTTTGCTATGCTCGAGGACTAGCAAAGATTAGGTTTGGGAGTGTGTTAATCAGTGAAAAATATCATTTTTCACCTCCTAAGCTGATCCTTGATGGGCCTTTGAGCTGATTAATAAGGTGATTTTGAGTGTTGTTTTATAGTTGGCAATAATGTACAGCAAAGTGCAAAAAACTATGCAGAAAAGGCTAAAAAGGGGATAAAGCAGAGTCAACCCTTGACTGGTAAAGAGACCCAGGCATGACAGTTGAGGTCATCAGCAGCAAAGGCTCACCAGGGATGCATTCGAGTAGTTGAAACAACCTATCGACCAGTTGCATGAAGCTGTTGAGCAGACCAATGAAGTATTCGAGCAGTTGCTGAAGCTCACAAGTGAACTCGAGTAGTTCAATGAACCTATTGAGTGCTTCCATGCAGTATACAAGGAACCCGTCGAGAGGTTTTCTGAAGCCAACCAACCTCGCGAAGTGTAAAAGGATGAAATCAACTCATCGAGAACCTATTGAGCACTTGTCGAAGGGTGTTGTGAACCTATCGAGATCAAGGTTTTGGAGCACTGCACCTGTAGAGTGGTTGTGCCTAAAGCTTTAGACCTGTCGAGAGGTACTCTAAACCTGTCGAGGTGCGATTTCTGAAACTTCTTGAAAGACATGATGCCTCAATCACTTGATGCACATGTTCAACAGCAGTCTAACAGCCTTGGCTGGAATTTTTGAATCTCCAAAGGCTTTGATCTAACTGCCTCACGTGGGCTCAACAGAGTCTAACAAATTGGAGGAAATGCTTGATGAAAATTCAGCCACATTAGTAGGGTTTTAATAGATTTTATACCCTCCTTCTCTGATTGGCCAAATCAGATCTGAGGCACTTGGAAATATGTATAAATAGGGGGATATACAATAGAGGCAAGGCATCCAAAGTTTGAGCAATTTTGAATTAGTTTTCCACTAAAATTCTAATCTTCTTCTCTCTTTTCTATTCTCTCTTTAGCTCAACCATGGTTGGCTAAATTCCTTTAACAGCTAGGGTGAAGTAGATCTGTAAATTGAGTGGTGAGAGCATTATATGAGGATTAGAGAGTGCAAAGACTGTAGATCTGAGAGCAATTTGTTGTAAGTTGGATTAGATTAATGAATTGCTTGTTTTAATGTTTCATTTAATCTATAGATCTTTTGATTTTCATCAAATTTCCATAGATTTTATGCTCCTATGGATGCCAGATCTTGTAGCCTTGCATCCATAGTATCTATAGTGGTTTTATTATTTCAAATTTATTCTCCATGACTAGATTATATCTGTGGGATACTCTGTGACCATTGTAGTGGACAGAATATACTCCTAGGACTAATCCATATCTCAGGGCAGTTCTGGATTATTTTACTTTGCATTTGAGCTTGTAGCCAAATGAATGATGACTGCAGATCGATCCTCTGCTCTGTTGTCTGACAAATCAATTTCACAGTGAGACTAATCCCAAGCTGTTAATTCTTCACATTTGATTTATATTTTAACAAAACTTTTGCTCTCCACTTTAAATAATTCTTTTGTTCACCTCTAGTTTAGTTTTTAAACCTATTTTTTTTAGTTTAAAGTGATAACCAAACTCTTTCTGTCTTCTTGTTTTTCCTTGATTTTTAGTTAAAATAGGAATAAATTCCCAGATCTATAGTAGATCTGGAGATTTAGAAAATTTAGATCATATTTCCCTGTGGACAAACTCCTACATTTAAAACTTGCTACAACAGCCCTGTATCTTGCAGGTTGTGCTTTGTGCTAAAGACCATCCCATTTCCTTTACTTTCTATTGCATTTTTCATCAAATTTTGCAATAAAATTCTGCTAGCACAAAGTAATCAACAATGGGTAGGGGAGGTATTGGGATCAAATGGATCAGTGGTTTCATAGGTGGTAAGGGGTTCAGTGGTAGTGGTCCGAGGCTCACTTTCATCATATGTGAAGGGGAGGGAGGGTCTGGGAAATTTATGGCAGTGGGTTCTAGTATGGTAGTGGTTTCTGGGGTTGGAATATGGACTGGTATGAGCACAGTTGGTTCAATGTATGGTATGGTACCTGGTAGGGTAGGTTAAGTGATTGCTGGGGTTGGTTTAGAGGCTTTCTTTTTGTATTTTCTTTGTATAGATAGGGTAGGTAGGTTAAAAGGAAAAGTGGGTTGAGTAGGAGCCGACACTTGGATAGGGATGGGTGATGGATTGAAGGTGACTGGTGGTGGGGTGGTCTGTGGGAATGAAATTTGGCGGTGGTGGTAACCTCGATGTTCTTTGGTGTAGTAATGGCGCTAGACTATTACTTTTTTTCTTGAATAGCGGTCTTTGTTACCTCAAGTCCCTTATTCTTATTTTTCTTCCCCATCAGGGACATACTAATGGTCCATAACCTCCTTCCAAACTCAACTGGGGGAAGTGTATCAGTTGGTTCCCCAATCTTCCAGTGATATCCTCCATGTTTTAGCAGGGGTGTGATCAGCTTGTTGTATGGAAGTCCAGTGGGCTTTTGTTTCTTCTACACTTTGGTATGAATGTCCTACATCCCCTCAAAAAGCAACTGGGCTGCATTGAAGCAATGCCCGTGAGAGAAGGACTAGATGGTATCAACAATGGGTTGCCATCTCTCTTGTTGGTGCCCAGCGATATAAATGTTCTTCCTAAGAACATTATCCATAAACAGTAGGCTGGGTTTAAAGTCTCCCCTCTTGATTGAGTCCCCAGAAGCGTTCTTTCCCTTGGTCAGCTTCTCGGCAATCTCTGTGATGGATGCTGTCAGTGGTGCTCCCAATTTGCTTTCTGGGTTGTAGGCACTTGGAATGCCTAGAGCTTGGGCTATCTCAAATGTTCCCACAAGCATTTCAAAGTCATCAAGGGGGACTAATGGCTTAGTTTGTCCAGCATCAGACTCTATCACCCTGCTATTTTGGTGCCACAGTTGTACTAGTCTGGGGTACACTAACTCTTTTAAATGTGTCAACGAAGGCTCCAAGGAGGCCTTGGTCAGAAATTAAATGGCTGCAGCAACCAAGAGCACCTTTTCAAAAAATGCCTTATGAAAGGCGCCCGAGCTCTAATTTTATGGCAGCCATGAATTCCTTTGGGAGTTATTAGAGGGAATTGGGTCTGGGGCATCACCCTTTTCAGTGTCTTAGATTTTTTAGGGCTTTTGGTGACAGCCGTAGCCCTCTTTTTGGGTGCAACCCTCATTTTGGGTTTCTCCACTTGGGGCTCTAGGATATCTCTGGCCCCCACAATAGAGGATGTAGCAATACTCATGAATTTTTTGGTGAGAGTTGGTTTGTCAGTTTGTGGAGGGTTCAACATTGCATGTAGGTTATCAAAAAATGGGGAGCTGGAGGCCATTTGTCCAAAACCCTAAATATCCACCTCTTTAATCTCGAACCGAAGGTGCCTACAACTCTCTAAGGTCCCTTAGCAAAATCTCCTCCCAAAAACCAAACTATTATCCAAAAACAACAGCTAAAGAAGTACACAGCTTGATAGAGTTAGAACTTAACCTAAAACGGCTAGGGTTTTAAAATCGCAGGTGCTCAGTTGACCAGATCCAAGCTTTCCATATGTAAACAAGTTGATCTTGGATGCTTAGTACAATAACTAGAGGGATGTGTGAGTGATAGGGCACAAAGGGTAGAGAAGAAAAAAGTTGGGAAGTGTGGCTAGGGGTAGAGCTCGGAAGTTAGGGAAAAAATTGGGATACAGAGTCTATCACGGGGTTTAAAGATGATGAAATTCGGGCTTCGCGAGGCTCTCTCTAGAATCTCATGAGGATCAATCACATGGAAAAGATCCTCACATGCTAAGACAATCCTATAAGGAAACTCGCGCAGTTAAATTTGAACTATGCGATTGGCTGTTTTGGTGAAAATGTGGGCCTCGCGAGGATCTTGCTAGGCTCTACTTCAGGCAATTCTGCTCACGAAGATCTCGCATGACTCATTTTGTTACATATAGCAGCCCTGAGGCGATTTCTATCACAACCCTATTTCTCAACATCAATTTTTCACATGCTCCCTTCATGATTCATGACTCATGCACACTTGTTCATACTTTATGCACACAGATTACTCACAAAATAGATCACTCTTGCACAAATCATTTTAAATTATGAAATCAGATTATCCAATCTAGAATGATACATAAAAGCCAAGTTGAACAGCTCACCCAAATCACACATGCATATTAAATAAACCATTATAAATGAAAACTACTATACCTAGATCCAGATTCTCCAGACACAAATAACAACTAACACAGAATTCAAAAGCACAGAAAAACCTACAGAAATAGTAAATGACAAAATTTCAACATCAAATAAAAACAATTATGTTACAAAGTATACAAGGCTGAGAATCACTAGTCATTGGGAGGCTATTGAAGGTCTCCATGGGATTTTCCACACACAGCTTAAGTTTCTAACCATTTACTTTCATAATCCTCTCAGAGGTTGGGTCCATCCCATTTGGTTCTTAGGTTACCATAAAGAACTTAAGCTTGGAGATAAAAAGCCATACATTGGCTCCATTAGAAAAATATTTTCTTAGGAGGCTCTTGTCAAAGAATGCTTTGGTTTTCTCTTTGTAAATCCTTGAATTTGCATAGGCATCCAGCCTTAGTTCCTCCACCTCAAAAAACTACAATTTGTTGTTTGTAGCAGCAACAGTTAGATCCAAGTTTAAGCTTTTAATGGCCCGAAAGGCCTTGTGTTCCAACTCTCTTTGGCGGATGGCACGGTTTGCCATAGACTAATCTAAATGGGGACATTCCAATTGGGGTCTTATAGGTTGTCCTATAGGCCCACAATGCATCATTAAGCTTCACAATCCTTCCTAATCATAAATGTCTTCTCAAGAATATGCTTAGTTTCTCTATTGAAAATCTCCACTTGCCCACAGTGCATGGGTGATATGGGGTAACAATCCTATTGGTAACAACATCCATCTTGAGCAAGCTCTCCCGATTATACATTATAGAAATGATTGCCCCATCACCATGATGGCTCTAGGGGTGACAAATGAGAAAATATTTTCCTTCACAAATTTTAGGACAACCTTATGATCATTTGTCCTTGTGACAGTTGCTTCCACCCATTTGAAAACATAATCCACAACCACAAGGATAAAATTGTAACCCATTGAAGGAGGGAAAGGGCCCATAAAATCAATTCCCCATATGTCAAACAACTCTACAACAAGGATGAGTTACAGTGGCATTGAATTTCTCTTTGAAATGCCACCCATCCTTTGACATCTTAAACAGGCTTGGCAGTGTGCATGGGCATCCTTGAACAGGGAAGGCCAATAAAACCCACACTGCAATACCATTGCTATTGTCTTTTTTCCACTAAAGCGACCTCCACAGGTAATTTCATGACACATGCTAAGAATACTATGGATGTTACTATCAGGGACACTTCCTAATAATGTGGTATATACAATGCTGATATAGGTATGGATCCTCCCAAAAGAAATATTTGACTTGTGAAAAGAACAAGCCCTTATCCATCTTGGACCCGGTGGGAAGGGATCCTACCTACAGCAAGAAAGTTGACTATGTTAGCAAACCAGGGGACAACTGACTGAATGACAAATAATTGTTCATCAGGAAAAGAATCTCTCAAAGGTGTAGCAGCACACACTTCAACTAAAATCCTGGACAGGTGATTAGCCACCACATTCTCCACTCCATTTTTCTCCTTTATATCAAGATCAAACTCCTTCAGTAGGAGGATCTATCTAACCAACCTTGGCGTTGCATCTTTCTTAGCTAGCAGGTACTTGAGGGCAGAGTGGTCAGTGAAGAAGACAATTTTAGACCAAAGTAGATAAGATCTAAATGTGTCCATAGCAAAAACCACCACCAGAAGCTCTTTATCAGTTGTTGTATAATTTAGCTCTGCTTCTGTCAGTGATTTTCTAGCATAATAAACCACACATGGGAGTTTCTCTTTCCTCTGGCCTAGCACAGCTCCCAAAGCTAAGTCTGATGCATCACACATTAATTCAAAAGGTTGGGAGTAATTAGGGGCTTGGATCACAGGGGCAGAGGTTAGACATTTCTTTAATACCTCAAATGCCTCAAGGAACTCAACATCAAAATTAAATGGCACATCTTGGCACAGCAGGTGGCACAATGGTTTCGAAATTTTACTGAAGTCCTTGATGAACCTTCTGTAAAATCTTGCATCTCCTAAGAAAAACCTGATTTATTAGACTATTTTTTATGGGGGCAAGTGTGAGATTAAGTCAAGCTTTGCTCTATCAACCTCAATGCCTCTAGGAGAGACCAGATGGCCAAGCACAATGCCTTGGTTGACCATGAAATGGCTTTTATCCCAGCTCAAGACCAGGTTGGTCTCTTCACATCTTTGAAGAACTAGGATGAGGTGATGTAGACACTAACTAAAACAGTCCCCAAATATAGATAAATCATCCATGAAAATGTCCAAAAACTTATTTACCATGTCTGAAAAGATTGCATACATGCATCTTTGGAAGGTGGCTAGAGCATTACATATCCAAATGACATTCTTCTATAGGCAAAAGTGCTAAATGGGCATGTGAATGTGGTCTTTTCCTGGTCTTGAGGATACACAGGTATATGGTTGTAACCAGAGTATCCATCCAGAAAGAAATAGAATGCTCTTCCTGCCAGTTTATCCAAAATTTGGTCAATGAAGGGTAGAGGGAAGTGGTCTTTTCTTATTTTAGAGTTCAATTACTGATAATCAATGCACACTCTCCAACCAGTGGTCTCCCTGGTTGGACCTGACTCCCCAGACTCAGTGGTAATAACTGTGATGTCAGACTTTTTGGGGACCACCTGGATAGGTGAGACCCAGTCAGAGTCTGAAATGGGATAAATTACCCCTACATCCAACAGTTTCACAATTTCTTTCAAGACAACCTCCTGCAGATGAGAGTTGAATTTACTTTGCATTTCCCTTGATGGCTTGGAACCCTCTTCCAAATGGATCTTGTACATACACACTGATGGGTCTATCCCTCCCAAATCTGCAATGGTCCAGCCAATTGCTCTCTTATGAGTCTTAACGGAAGTTGGGCAATCGAATTGACCATCGTCTATAATAGTTGTCCTATTTGCCTGTTGCCATTTCCTCCTCCCAAGGGAATGTTGTTTGCACCAGCGGAGACTCCTGCACCACTAGATGTCCCATCACCACTCGGTGTGCTTCTATTGCAGATGGCCTTCGGTCTACCGCGTGGGCCATAATGATCTGTCACGATCGAACAATGTCTTAGTCATAATGATCGTGAAAATCCAGCCCATATATTTTGATGGAATTTAATGCCATAGCCTTGATATCATTTGTGACATAGGGTATCACAGTTGCCTCACACAAGATCTAGAGCCATTCTCTGATACCATCTGTGACGACACGATTGTTCCCTACTCAAAATTGTGGGAAAATCGGACTGTCCGGTGTGGACAAACAAAATCGAAGAAGATAACTTATGTAGATGCGAAAATCAAATATATAGATATCACATGGCAGTTAATAAGATTTCCATTTCTATGAACATAAACTAAAAACTAAACAGAAACTAATCACTAAGGTGTACCAAGTCCAAAGTCCAAATGTACAAAAAAATTTAAAAATATACAAAAGCTACTAACTATACCGAATCTAAGTCAATGAACTATCTATGACACTTAGGTGGAAGCTCTTCTTTTGCCCCCAATGTGAAATCAGAATCCACCTCAAGCTTAAGATCCTGGTCAAGACCTACACCCGTGACAAAAATGTTGGGATGAGTGTTGTATTGCTTACCTTGCAATTATTAAAGAGTTAAAACAACAAATTAAAAGGAGAAATTACAACAAAATGGATCCAAGGCAAGCAACCAGTCCTGCAAGAACCAGGGTTGTTGCAGCAAGTTTTAAAGGTAAGTCAAAGTAGGTCCACAGGGAAATGTGCTTTAAAATAGGGTAAATCTCCAGATCTCTAATAGATCTAGCACTCTAGCTTATCCTAGTTTAAAAACAAAGTAAGAAAGGAAGAGGAGAGGTTTTTAAAGGTTGTCACTCTACTAAAAACTACAGAAATAATATGCAAAATCAAGTGATCCGGAATTGATTAAAACACAGATTTGAAAAGATAGAGGAGAAGATTAAAATCAAAGAGAAGAGTAGCAACTAGGCATTTTTGTCTTCACTACAAATTGGTTGGTTCAAAGGTAATGTAAGGATCTGAATTGCATCACTCTTTCATCTGGCTACAAGCTCAGATGCAAAGTATAAGAATCCGACCTCAATCAGAGAATTGGAGTGATCCTAGGGCTATGATCTGTTCACTTGAATGGTCACAAATCATCCAAGAGATTCCTCTATATCAAGGATTTTAATTAGAACAATTAAACTATTGCAGATGTTGTGGATGCAAGGCTACAAGCTCAAGCATCCACAGGAAAAGTTAATCTAGGGAAATCAAATGCAAACAAGAGATCTATAGATCAAAATCAACTTTATAATCCATAATATACTGATTCAATAGAAACTTATAGTAAATTGTGCTTAGATCTGCAATCTGTGTAACATTCAACCTCCATACAAAGCTTTGAACCTCTCAATTTATAGCTCACAACCCCACCCTAGCTACTAAAGGGGTTTAGCCAACTGTTGGTTTGGATTTTATGTGCTTACTACAGACTTTATTGGAGACAGTGATAAGAGTGGGGTAAATGAAAAATGAGTGAAAGGTAGAGTGATGATTACGGAGCAGCAAGCCTAAAATGTGCAGAGTCCTGCAAGATCTGAGGGCTGTTGTAGCAAGTTTTGATAAGAGTTTGTCCCACAGGGAAGTTGATCTCAAGCTCCAAGGGAGCCATCTTTAGTAGGCCCTCCAGATCTGACTATAGATCTGGCATTCCTAAATGGAAGGGAATTTATGGTCACTATTCTCTAAATCATAAGGTAACCTCATGCCTGAACTACAGAAACGGTTGAGAAGAATGATGGAATGTGAGAAAAGAAATAAAAAAAGGGTGAGAAGTATGCTATTACGTTAGATCGATGGGTTTTATGACTCATTTAGATCTGCTTGCTATAAAGTCTGTCCAATGGCTACATTATACGCCACGAGGAGAAAGAATCCAACTCATCTCTGCCATGATCCAATCCCTTTATGACAATAACCTGTCCACTTAAATGGTCACAGACTATCCAATTGGGGAACCACAGTCCAGAGATGGGTCAGAACATGTTTATCACTGTAGGCACTACTTCATCCAGGCTACAAAAGCTCAGGAATCCATAGGAAACCTCAACCTCTAAAGTGTTATGTGTGGGGCTAGGTCTGTATGGGAGCATGTTAGCCCAAACACATAGAACCAGCAAGAGTTTGAGTACAACCTTAGGTCCAGCTATCACTACTTTAGAAAGGACTGCAGTGATCCATCCTGCTACAATCTCTATAACCAAACCAGTGCGCCATCGATGGCGGGTCTATACAAATCTGAGAGTCTCTCTATACAATCTCTCACAGGCTACAAGCACAAGTGTAGAAGAAGAATACATCTGTGTTGGATCTATGGATTGGCCTCACCCTAAGGCTATAATCATCCACTTAAATGGTCACAGATTATCCCGAGGCTATCCTCCTCACAGAGGTCCAAAGCGAATAAGAAACATTCTTTGTCACCACCATGTTCACAAGGCTACAAAAGCTCATTCCTCCCATGGGGATTTTAGATCTAGTGGGTCCTGTGGTGGGGCTAGGCTTGTATAGGAGCATGTTAGCCCAGACACATAGGTCACTTGGATCTGAATAGATCTGTAAAATAGTCCTCCCTTTGCATATAATATGACCTTGTAATGGAGGATCTCAAGGCAGCAGCCTTGTACAGAACAACTCAATCTCAAACTTCAATCCCATAAATGTAAAACACCCAATCATGAAATTTCATTAAATCTAAACCAAATAAGCATACAAAGGCATAGCCAACAAGTGCTGGGCTATAGAGAGAAGAAAAAGTAAAAATAAATCTACCTAAACCTTACTAGAGATCTACAGCTACTGTAAGAAGAAGATAGACAAAATTCTATTCTGAGAGGGGTCTCCCTAAACCTGAACCAGGCTTAGGTTTATATAGCAGTCAGTTTGGCGGAGCATTAGGGTTAGGAAACCCTAATTTTAATGATGCCACGTGGCCTAATACTATTCCTTTGATGCCTCGAGGCACGTGCATAGAAATTAGAGCGTTAAAGTGCGTGTCCTAATTGCGAAGTTCTCGTAATGTCCTCTGTAGAAGTGAGGAGAGTTAGAGTCGAGCCTCGCCCGGTAGCACTTGTTTCCAAAGGCATCGGCGTAGCACGGTCTTCACGGGATTGGATTAACTTGAAACTCCAGCCGTCGCGGGGTTGTCTTAGTTTGCAGCTTAAGCAGTCGCGCGATAGAGCATTGAATCCTCGCTGGATTGCTCTGGTCTTCACGGGATTGCACTTTCCTTCTGAATGGCGTAAGAATCACGCGAGCAGTTTGTTTCTCAGTAGATCTTCACGAGGATCCTCGCGAGGGCGTGATGTGCATTAGTCTCTAAACTGTGCAAGAAGTTTTTATCCGAAGTTTGCATCCCGCATGCGTGTGCGTGTAAAAATACTTGGAGCTCTCTCTTTCTCCTCAGCTGATCTGAGTGAAATGCATGAGGTTTTGTGTGCTGCTTTCTTGAGCTACGCGAGCATCTAAGTGCTTGAGCTTCGCTAGAGCTGTGCGAGTCATGATTCTGAAGCCCTTCTACAATTAAACTGTGCGAGAACAGCACGGACAATTGGTATGAAGTCTTGGGAAACTCGCGAGGACTGCGCGAGGCTTACTTTTTGAATCCTTTGAACCTTGTGGCAACTGCGCGAGGCTCATTTCTTACTCTGTTGCTGCTGTGCTTTGCCTTCATGCAGTCAAGTTCTTGTCTGGATCCAGCTTCCATTCTTCTGAGAGACTTCTGGGGCAAAAGTGGGCTCCTTAGTAGGAATAAGGACTTATTGCAGCTGCTGTTTATTACCTCCAGAAATGACTTAACAAGCATTTATTAGATGGCTGAGGGTCTAACAGAGGCTAAGTTAAGTGTGAAAAGTGGTACTTTTCATGTCTTAACACACCCCCAAACCTAATCTTTGCTAGTCCCTTACCAAAGCTACACTAAACATCTGCAGTTTAATTAAATGCCACTTTTGTAGGGAGCACGGATACATTTAGCATGTGTACCAAGCCTTTTAAACCCCTAAGTGATCCCTAGTGGAGGAGTGAAGTCTCCTGAGGGTTTTCAATGAAGACACCCACAAACTTCACCATTAAAATTAGTTAAATATAATGCAGATAATGACAACACAGATTCAAATGTTTAAAGTTTCATTCCACATCCATTTAACACTTAGAGGAAACTGCAGCAATGTTTGTAGGCCATTGAGAACTTAAAAGTCAACATGTGTTTGCCTGACCATCATTTATTTAACATTAGAATTTCAATGTATGAAAATCGATACTTGCCTTTGATTCAAGATCCGAGGTGGATACCACCTAAAGAGGTAAAATTCATACTCAATTCTCACTAGGGCTATCTCTCAACATTTAATAAACCGAGGGTGTTCATAATCTCACACTCAAAGGCGATTCACGGACTCAAATGGGTTTGCAAGCATGAGCATAGGCCAAGCTTTTAATTTCTGACATCTTCAAGGATTTTCACCATAGATTGGGCAACTCTTCATCTTCACATGACAACTCGTTTGACTTTGGATCCACAAGGTCTTTGAGAATGGGTTGTAATGTGTCTTATGGCTGAGGGGTGTAAAGAATAAAAGGGGTAAAAAGGGAATCCAAATTGAGAAATTAGCAAGGTAAGGAGTGGTTCATGACTTCACAACCTTCATTCCAGTAAAAACTTCATCTTCCTCTACTATTTCAGAGATAAAGTGGCCAGCTTCTCCTTTTCTTTTCAATTTCTAGATGACGATGTTCTCTAGACTTCTCTTTCTTTTTCTCTTTTATTCTTTTGATGAAATGCCACACACGCCATTGATACACATTTGTTCACAAGTTGCTTTTCTACACCTTCCACAGACTATTGGACCACTCTCAGTATCTTTACTTCCTGCTCCTTTACCTTCTGAATTCTTAGAGTGAGGGTAAGGTTGACTCAGGTAATGAGGTTAAGGTGTAAGTTTTCTGGTGTTTGTGAAAGAAAAAAAATGATTTTAAGGCTCAACTAGTGTATGCAAAAGGGGCAAATTTTAAAAGGTTAGAATTTTAAGCTCAAACTGTCCAAATGAGGGCCTTGGATCATTTCCTTAGTCTCATGAGTGCTGTCATTAGTTTTGATTTGGAGTTGCACAACTTCTAGTGAAAAAGTCTTGATTCACTCAGTCCTTAGAGCAGAAATAATGTCGAAAATACTCTTTAAAAGAAAATGATGGGCCCAAATCTCACTAGGTATGGTCTTCAATTTTAACTCATGGGGTGTATTTTTGTCTGTTTCTCTCCTCTTAGGTTTGCTGAGTACTTAACTCAAAAAAATTTCTAATATTAGCTTCATGGTGGTGTCAAGATCAACTTTTATATGTTTCTTAAAGTCTGTCACAATATTTAAATGTTTCCTCATTGTATCAAGTTAAGTGAAAATTAACTTTATTCATCCTAGTTAAACCATCATTACTGCACTAAAATTAACTATCCTATTGGCAGATTGCCACACCCCCAAACCATTCGGAGCAGTGTCCTCACTAGTTCAGATGTGATAAAAAGCAGGAGAAACGAAGCAGATAGACAAAAATAAACATAGAAGAATAGAGAGAAACATAAAATGCAAACGGAACAGTAAGAGACTAAAAAAAACTTGCATTAAATTAAAAAGAAAATATAATAAAAAGATAGAAAAGGAGAAGACAAAATGGGGGGGTGTCAATGTGTAGCCGGGGGAGGGTTTGAGGAAGATGGAGGGGGAGATGCATGTGGTGCCATTTTTTTCTTCTTTTTCTCTCGCTTCTCTCTTTTTTTCTTTTTCTTTTCCTCCTTGGCCAGGATCATCGGACCTCATCAAATTCATCCCAGAGAAATTGCAAGGGGTTCGGCTCCTTTGGCGGTGAGGGATCATCCCAGATGGGGTAAAATTTGATTGGGAACCCAAAGGGGTTGTCATCCGCCATTTGTGTGAGGAGGTATGGACTTCTAGGGTTAGAAGAGGATGGATGAGATGAAAAGGGATGGATGGGCGGTTTAAAAGAGAGGGACAAGGGAACATGAATCAACGGAATTGAGATAGCGCCCCTTTTTAAACTTGGCAATAAATGCATGCTGTGTGGCGAAAGAAACACACACTGGCTCTTTGGAAAAGAGAAGGAGCATTAAATGAATGTCCAAAGATAGGCATGGTATTTAAAGAGGTAAGTGTAGCATGCAGGGATCCTCGCAAAGAGCAATCAGTGATGAGTAAAGGACATGTCTCGCACAGCTGAGCTGGGGATCTTCACGAGGTACACTTAACAGGGCACATCAATTTGAAGAGGAAGCCATTGAAATCCCTGAGGTAGGTATGTGCACAACTTTGCATAGCCACCATCTCCATCTGTTCTCCAAACAGATTACTATTTAAAAGATACATATCCTCCCAAAATGCATCTCCCATGAATGGTAAAAAGAACAAAATTAAAAGAAGCTAAAAAAAAAAAAAAAAAAAAGAAAGAAGCACACAGAACAGAGCAATGGACAAAAAACTAGAAATTCTATTAAAGTGGAATAAAAATAGTTACTAGTGGAATTACAAGAAGAAAAACCTAGCATACAATCTAGAAGCCAGGATCTAATCTGAATCAGAATCTGTAAGGAAATCCCAGCCCATATTTTTAGCTTGTGCCTTAAGGGCAGCTCTATCTTGTTTCTTCTTTTCCTCCCTCTCCATTTTCTTCTTAGTTGGTGTCTTCTTTGTAGTTGGAGCTTTAGATGCCCTCACCCTTACTTTTGGTATCATGGGAACCTTTGGTTCTTTGGGTTCTTGAGGGGCTTTTCCTTTTAAGCTTAGCGATGTGAGGATTTTCTTTTCCTTTGCCTTTTACTTCGGCTTCGGCCGTGGGGATCACTGGGGACTTCCCTTTGCCAGTGGACTCAGGTTTGGCAGGAGACCGTGCCTCTTCGACTTTATGAGTTCTTTGCCAATTTTTATAGGGTCAGCTTTGGGAGCAGACCTCTTGACAGTGACCTTCCTCCTCTGAGGATAAGTTTGCTTCTGTGGTGGTTCAGTAGAGGCCATGATAGGAGTAAGTTGCTCTATAGATGGAGGCTGCTCCTTAGGAGGCGAAGCAGGAGCTTTTGCTTTGTCCTTCTGGGGCTGAGGTGGTGACTCCTCAGACTGGGTTGGTGAAGCTAGAGTAGTAGTTGGCGCAGGCACAGGCACGTGAATAGAGATGGGGGTCGGATGGTAAGGTTCATTCAGGCTGACAACCAATGCAGTTCAATGAGGTTATCTTGCTTTGAAATTTAAGGGCGTCAGTCTCATGGATCTCCTTTTGGATTTTTTAGATTTCCTGGGCATTGTTAAGTTGTTTTTCAAGCATTCTCGCCCGGGCATTCGCTGTAGCAGCATTTGATTTCTCATATTCCCAATTGATCTGATGATAAGTAGCTGTAGCCTTGGCCATTTGGTAGGTGTCTAAAATGTTTGTCCACCCCAATGAGATGCCTAGAAGCTACTGTCGATGTTCCTCCGTCATTTTATCAATCTGCTCCAGCAGGGGGGTCTCAATTGATTGGCGAAGCTTGGCCATGCCCCTCAGGACATCCTTCCTTAGGTATGCATTATCTCTCATATGGTGGAGGATGGCGAGGTAGGGGGGCTATAAAAATGATGTTTTAGGGCGATGGGAAGATAGGAGGTGGAAGGAGCAGATTGTGCTTGGTCCTGGGAGGTGGAGGGGGGATGATAGTAGGGAAATCAAGTTGTGGGGGAATGGGGTTAGGCTCTCGGTCTGTTTGGGTGGATTTGGTAGAGAAGGTGGGGGGGTAGGATAAGAGGGGGGTGGAGGGTATAGGGGAAATGAAAGGGAGTAGGCTCGAGAGGAGTTGGGGGTGATGGGGATGGAAAATGGGAATTGTGAAAGGGATTAAAGGAAATGGGTGGGTAGAATTAATGGTGAAGGTGGGGGGAAATGAGTCGGGAGGAAGTCTATTTGTATCTGTCTGTCAGTGGATAGGACCAGGGGGGGTGAAGTGGATGGGGGAGGGGTGAGTGGGGAGGTTAAAGTGTGTAGGGTAGATTGGATGAAGGAGAGTTCAGCTTGCATCTGGTCCTGTTTGTGAGTAATGGTGGATAATGGGTTTGTATGTCTTGGATAAGGGGTATGATAAGGGTTAGTCGTCAAAGTTAGGAGGTTGGGTTTGGGAAGAAGAGGTCTGGTTGGAAAGGGAGGAAGGAGCATGATTGAATGTGGAGGGAGGGAAGAGTGGGGTTACAGGGAGTGGTCTTTGGGAGGTGAGTTAGGCGGAGGGTGTTGTATGCAGGCATTGTTTCAAGGACTGTAGAGAAGAAGGCTTGAAATCCTATGGTTGTGTTAAGGGTTAAGCCAATGTCTGGGAGAGGGGATGTAGTAGATATGGCTGGAGTGGGAGTTTCTTCAAGGGGTGCGTCAATGGGGATAGAGGTATGGAGGGTGGTGTTTGGGAGATGGTTGGGATGGTCTCGGTTGTTTTCATTTTTGTAGGAGATGAGTGGTGGGCTGGTAGGCTTAGGTGAAGATAAGGTGGGAATTATGGCTGTGTACGGAGGAAACATAGGGGATGGTGAGTCCTCCCATGGACCAAGCACTGGTGAAGGGGGAGTGGGCATGGAGGATGGAAATAGAAGGGGTGAGAGATGGATGCAAGAGGGGTGAGGGATGCAAGGGGCAGTTGCTGATGGAAGTGATAATCTCTGGAGGCACCTCCTCTGTAGCAGGGGTAGACCCTGATCCAGCTGCCTCTGGTTGCTTGGGCAGTGCCTGAGCCTTAGCTTTCTTCTTTTTCTGGCCCCCCATCAAGCCCCTGCTGATTCCCCATTGCCTTTTGGCAAAGATAGTAGGCGTAAGGGTGGTGGTCTGCTCAGTCCTTCTTATCTTGTAGCCCCCTTTGAGCAACAACAAGGTAATGATTCTTGCATAGGGTAGAGTGTGAGGATTCTTGTTGGACCCTAACTTCTCCACTACATCCTTCATCACCTCAAAAATCAGCCAGGCTGCATGAAATCCATGGCCCATGTGGTAGGAGTAGACAACATCCGCAATGGGGGTTCTCTTCTCTTGCTGATGTTCTGAGCAATATATGTTCTCCTGCAGGACTTGGTCAATGAACAGCAGTTCAGGTTCTAGTTTCCTCCTTCGGATTGAGTCCCTGGTGTCTTTTAATCCTCTAGTTAGGGCCAGTGCAATTGTATCAATTGATGCCCTCAGAGGGGGACCATATCCACAGCTAGGATTGAATGCTGCTGGGATGCCCAACACTTCAGCGATCATCTTGGGGCCCACCAACATATCGAAGTCGTCAATAAGCACCAGCAAGCACCCTTGTCCATCATTGTCCCTCTTGACCTTAATGTGCTGATAAAACAGCTGCACTAGCCTCGGGTAGGCTAGTGCTGGAATTCCTCTCATCAATGGCAGCAGGCCCGCTTTGCTCATAAATTGTACTTCAGGGGTAGAGAGAGGTTCTTTCTCAAAACATGGTATATCAAAGGTTGTTTCAGGCTCCAATGGAATTGACTCCATTAGCTCAGAAGGAGTAGAGAACTTTGTGGTTGGTACTGCCGCCTCCTCAACCACTTCCTTTCCTTTTTTGGGGGACTTTGAAGTCTTGGCCTTTTTGGGGGTGGTCTCTGCAGGGTCCTTGTCCTTCCCTTTTCTCTTCTGTGCATATTTTGGAGCCATATCTAACTCTGTCCTATAGTATGAGAAACGGAGGCTAAAATCTAAGGTTTAGTTTGATTTGACGCACATGGCACCTTAAGATTTATGAGCAGAGGGCAATGGATGGTGGTGATGTCAGGAACAACTCTGTAGAATTGTGAAGTGAATGATGAGCTGTAGAAGTGATGCTAGAGGGGGAGAGGGGAGAGCTCCAAAAGCTAGGGTTTCGCAGCGGGAAGAATGATGAAAATAATGAAGAAGGGACAAAGCGCGGGGTTGAAATACTTATCGCGAAGCTCGGCATGCTTTGGAACATCTGGTCGCGGGTTTGGAAATGAACCTAGCGAAGGTGTGGATTAAATATGGATTGCACGACAATTTCTCAAGTTATCCTTGGAGTGCGCGACAGAGTGAGATTAATTCATGTGAATCACGCGAGCGGCTCCTAGGTTTCTGTTGGATTGTGCAAAAAGCTCTGAGGTTCATTTTCTTTGAATCTCATGACAGACTTAGAATCTCACGACAGGAAATGCAGTATTTCTATTGAATTGCGTGAGAGTCTCCCAGTTTACCTTGTGAACCTCGTGGCAGCCTGATAATCTCACGAGAACTACTGAATAGCGCGATGTGGACCGCGCGAGAGGTTGTCAGGCACACATTAAACTCGTGATAGGCATTGAATGTTTCTATGCAAACTGCGCGACATGCTCCCAGGCTTCCTGTTTAACCTCGCGATAGCTTTTGAATCTTGTGATAGTCTCCCATACTTTCATTTTGGACCTAGCGATAGTAAAGGATAGAAACGAGCATGTGCTCTCATTACGCCCTATTCTTCTTTGCTTGAGGTTGGATCAGGCATGACTCTCTCCTATGGCTACCTCTAGACACATGCAAACTCAAGCATTTAATAAAAAATGACCTCCCATATTAGGCGTGCAATGAAGCTATCTATTGAAAATAGTAAGAATCAAACCATGCATCAAAAGCTTAAAATAGATTGGTCCGATTCATATAAGACCATGAACAAATCTTAAAGAATAGAAACAAGTATGATAAATCAACCAAAACATCATACATATGATCTGATGACATGACACACATGGATCAATTTGAAGAAGGATCATCTTGAAGGTGAATGGTGTCCATGGGTTCAGTTTTTCAAAACAAGGCTTAAGCCTCGACCATTCACTTTCAAGTTCTCCCAAACTTGGGATGCTTGATTTCCACAAAGATGATGGGGAAACATGCATGATAATATAAGGACCTTCCCATCTGGATTTCAATTTGCCCGGAAAAAACTTAAGTTTGGAGTTAAATAACCAAACCTTATCACCAGCAATAAAACTTTTTCTCAACAGCCCTTTGTCAAAGAAAGTTTTGGACCTTTCCTTGTAGATCCTGGCATTGGCATACACATCCATCCTTAGTTCTTCCAATTCAGACAGCTGCAGTGACCTTTTTCCAACATAATTCTAGACAAGTGGTCATCCACCACATTTTCTACACCCTTCTTATCCTTGATTTCAATGTCAAACTCCTGCAACAGGAGTATCCATCTAATCAATCTAGGCTTTGCATCCTTCTTGGACAGTAGGTACTTTAATGCTAAGTGGTCAATGAAGATGACAGTTTTAGACCCAAGTAGGTAAGGTCTAAACTTATCCACAGCAAAAACCACTGCCAGAAGCTCTTTCTCAGTGGTTGTGTAGTTTAGCTAAGCTTCAGCAAGTGATTTGCTGAGATATGCAATGACCACAGGCAGCTTATCTTTTCTCTGGCCCAGGACAACACCTATTGCCAAGTCAGATGCATCACACATCAACTCGAAGGGCAAGGCATAGTCAGGTGTTTGGAGTACAGGAGCAGAGGTGAGGTAGATTTTTAACTTTTCAAATGCCTCAAGACATTAAGCAGAAAAATCAAAGGGCACATCATGGAGGAGCAGGTGGCACATTGGTTTAGCAGTTTTGCTGAAGTCTTTGATAAACCTCCTGTAGAATCCAGCATGCCCAAGGAAAGATCTGATTTGCTTGACTATTCTTGGAGGGGGTAAATTTGCAATGAGTTCAACTTTGGCCTTGTCTACCTCAATTCCATCTTTAGATACCACATGGCCCAACACAATTCCTTGTGTTACCATGAAGTGGCTCTTTTCCCAACTTAAGACCAAATTGGTCTCTTCACATCTTTGTAAGACTTGATGGAGGTGTTGTAGACACTGGTCAAAGCTATCCCCATAAACCGAGAAATCATCCATGAAAATTTCCAAGAATTTATCAATCATATCAGAAAAGATGGCATACATACACCTCTGAAAGGTGGCTGGGGCATTACACAGTCCAAAAGGCATCCTTCGATAAGCAAAGGTGTCAAAAGGACAAGTAAAAGTAGTTTTCTCTTGATCCAAAGGGTGCACAGGTATCTGGTTGTACCCTGAGTACCCCTCAAGAAAATAGTAAAAAGCTTTCCCAGCCAACTTATCTAAAAGTTGATCAATAAAGGGAGAGAAGTGGTCTTTTACGGTCTTGGAGTTGAGTTTTCGATAATCGATGCAAACTCTCCGGCCGGTCTCCTGGTCTCAACTCTCAAAGTCGGTTGTGATCAACGTGATGCGGACTTTTGGGTACCACCACGGATTGGTGCCACCCATTGAGAAGCGAGATGGGGTAAATTACTGACATCCGACAACAATGATTTCTTTCGTAACAACTTCTTGCATGTGAGGATTTAATTTCCTCTGCATTTCCCTGGAGGGTGTTGAGCCCTCCTCTAGATTAATCCTATGCATACAGATTGATGCATCAATCCCTCCCATATCAGCAATGGTCCAGCCAATTTCTTTCTTGTGCTTCCTCAGAACTATTAGAAATTTCTCCTCTTGCTCACTGGTTAAAGAAGAGGAGATAATTACAGGAAGTTTCTCTTCTTTCTTGAGAAAAGCATATTTCAATGTCTCTGGCAGCTTCTTGAGCTCCAGATCAGGGGCTTGTTGGATGGATGGCAGGATTGGTGTATTGTTAGAAGGAGGAAGGGGCAGTAATGTAGGTTTCCAATTGGAATGCTGCACTAAGCCCACAGAAGACCTCACTAGGGGTATGTCTTCTGGAATTAAAGCTAGGCTTCCTTCCTCGACCATGTTCCAAACTTTAGTTAAATCAGTGATAATGTTGCTCCACTCTAGCAGAGTGGGCAGTTCTTCTTCAACAATTTATTCTAGTACATCCAGTGCAAAGCATTCCTCATTGTCCGGTGAGGTACTGCATTGTTGTACACATTATGCTCAACTTTTATGTAAAGTGACCTCCATGATCCCAGACCTGCATTGAATGCATGCATTGGTAGTGGCTAAAAATGGTCTGCCCAGAATGACAGGTATCGGGGATGTACTCTTGTTGCAACCCATGTCCAAAACAAGGAAGTCTGCAGGGTAGAAGAACTTGTCTACCCCCACTAGGACATCCTCAACCACTCCCATGGGTTTCCTCTCAGACCTATCAGCCATCAATAGAACAATGGGGGTGTGCTTCAGCTCCCCCAAACCTAACTGTTGATATACACTGTATGGCAGCAAGTTAACACTGGCTCCAAGGTCCAAAAGGGCCCTTCCAATCGTGCACCAATCGTGTGGGTATCTTGCACAGGTCTTGCAACTTTGTATTGTCATGGTTGTCTGAGAATTAATCGTATTAGTTGTAAATACCTTTTGGACAAATGGCCTCTGGCCTTCCTTTTATGAGTACAAAGGTCTTTCAGAAACTTTGCATAGGCTGGGACCTGCCGGATTGCATCAAGCAGGGGTAAATTTATTTTGACCTGCTTAAAGGTCTTCATCATTTCCTCGATCTGTGCCTGACCCTTATCAAAAGGGAAAGCTTGAGGAAATGAGGAAATGGCTCTTCTTGGTTCCTCTGCAAGCCTATGGCTAAATTTTATTTTTTCTTTTTCTATTTTTATCTCTAGGCTCAACTACAACCTCTTTATTTTTTCTTGTTGAAGGATAGCGTGGCGGTTCTTGACTCGTGCTCTAACAAAGTCTTCATCACTTCCACTTGACATTTCCTTGGGAATAAACTCTCCTTGTTCTTTTCCACGATTGCCTACCACTTGCCGGACCATAAGGTGATGGCATTGGCCCCCTCAAAATTTGAGGAGCCTTCTCCGATGGAATACTGACCCTTTGGGTTGGCAACTGGTTGGCTTGGCAACTTGCCCTCCTCTCTTTTAGCTAGAGCAGTGACTATTTGGCCAAGCTGCTCTTCTATTTTCTTAATGCTTTGGTATGCGAAGTCACGATCGATTCAAGGTCCAAGGCTTTGCAATTGGGCCAAAACCTGGTCCTCGAAAGAAGCACTTTGGGGATGAGGTGGGGGAACTACCAATTAATTTTTATTCTTTGGGTTCTTGTTCTTTGTCTTTGGGCATAACCACTGGTTAAAGCTTCTGTCATTGTGGCCTTTGAGGTAAGGCCAATATCTATTGTGGTTGAACATAATTGTCTTGCCTCCACCTCAAATTTGGGTGGTCTCTCCATTGGTAACCAGCATTATGGTGCTGGTATCCATATGGTTGTTTATTGGTGCTGGTATCCATATGATTGTTGTTGTCCAAAAGATTGGGCAACAACAACCTGTTCCATTACAAATTCAGGGTATTGCCCTGCAGATGGGCACTCTTCCACTGTGTGCTGTAGAGATTGGCATATCACACATGCCTCCATCACTTGTGCAGCTATTATGGGCTGCACCACAGTCAAAAGTTTATCAAATCTTTCAGAAAGATTGGCCATCTGCATTCTCAGGTCATAATTTCCTCTAACTTCATACATCTTTCCTTTAAAAGTTTCAACCACCCCCAGCATAGGAGAAGGCTCTTGAACTGTTCTAGATGAGGACATCTTCTGGAAAACATTTTCACTTATGACTTCGAACAAGTCCCATGCCTCATCAGCTGTTTTATGCATGTATGTTCCACCACAAGAGGCATCTACCATGTCTCTGCTCTTCTCATCTATCCCATTGTAGAAGCTCTGGACAAGCTGCCAGTCAGGGATCTTGTGGTGGGGACATTGTTTAAGCATCTCCTTAATTCTCTCCCAGCATTGGTTAAAATCCTCAGTTGAGGACAGGGCAAAAGAAAGTATGCCCTTCCTCAATTAGCTGGTTTTGTTCTCTGGGAAAAATTTAGATAGAAATCTTGTCTGAAGGTCTTTCCAAGTAGTGATACTGTTGTTTGGGAGAGTAGACAACCAGGTGGTGGCCTTGTCCTTTAGGGAGAAAGGAAAGAGCCTTAGCCTTGTGGCTTCTGGTCCCAAACCAGTAATGGAAAATGTCGTGCACAGGGTCAAGAACTGGTCAATGTGCTTGTAAGGGTCTTCCTTGCTAAGCCCATGGAAAGAGGGAAGCATTTGGATGATGGAAGTTTTGATTTCGTAATTACCTTGAACATCTGGAAATTGAATGCTGAATGGAGAATTGTAATCATCTGGAGCATTCAATTCCTTCAATGTTCTAGGTTGCTCTTCACCCATAATTGCTGTCTCTATTTCAATAAGGGGCTCGACTGTGGTGTGTCTGTGCCTTCTCGGTCTTCTACCCCTTTCAATCTCAGGGTTAGCAGGCTCTAAAGTAGGACTGAGAGATCTCCTTCCTAACATGCACACACACCAATAGCAAGGGAAGCGATTAGCAAGCATTGCACTAAAAAATTACAACTATCCTAATCAATCTTATGGAATCTTCAAAGGAGAAATAAACTAAGGTTTTGAAGGTTAGAGAAGTGCAAGCAGGTAGCTAGACTCTAAATGTAGTTCCGGTCTCCTTCTGCTTTCTGGTCCAGATCTGCAAGTAAAATTCCAAATGTATATCAGCAGTATCAATTATTCACAAGTACAACTACCAAAGAATAAAGAATAAAAAATCTAGAGTCTACTAAAAGATCAATATCCCGGCGGTGCACTAAAACTTGTTGGTATTGGATTTTAAGTGCTTACTCTATTGAAGATAGTGATAAGAATGGGATAAATAAAAATGAGTGAAAGATAGAGTGATGATTACGGAGCAGCAAGCCTAAAATACGCACAGTCCTGCAAGATACAGGGCCTGTTGTAGCAAGTTTTGATAAGAGTTTGTTCCACAGGAAAGTTGATCTCAAGCTCCAAGGGAGCTATCCTTAGTAGGCTCTCCAGATCTGACTACAGATCTGGCATTCCTAAATGGAAGGGAATTTAGGGTCACTATTCTCTAAATCCTAAGGTAACCTAATGCCTAAATTAGAAAAAGGGTTGAGAAGAATGATGGAATGTGAGAAAAGAAATATAAAAGGGTGAGAAGTATGCTATTAGGTTTAGATCTGATGGGTTTTATGACTCAGATTTAGATTTGCTGCTATAGAAGTCCTGTCCAATGGCTACATTATCGCCACTGAGGAGAAAGAATCTAACTCATCTCTGTACCATGATCCAATCCCTTTATGGCTATAACCTATCCACTTAAATGGTCACAGACTATCCAATTGGGGAACCACAGTCCAGAGATGGGTCAGAACATGTTTATCACTGTAGGCACTACTTCATCCAGGCTATAAAAGCTCAGGAATCCATAGGGAACCTCAACCTCTAAAGTGCTATGTGTGGGTGTAGGCCTGTATGGGAGCATGTTAGCCCAGACACATAGAACCAACAAGAGTTTAAGTACAACCTTAGGTCCATGTCCCTTTGCTTTAGAAAGACCTGATCTAGTCACAAGCCTACACTCTCTATAACCAAACCAGGTCTGCCATCTGATGGCGGGTCTATACAAATACAGGAGGGTCTATCTCTATACAATCTCTCGCAGGGCTACAAGCACAAGTGTAGAGAAGAAGAATCTGTCTTGGATCTATGGATTGGCCTCACCCTAAGGCTATAACCTGTCCACTTAAATGGTCACAGATTATCCTAGAGGCTATCCTCCTCATAGAGGTCCAAAGCAGAACAAGAAACATTACAGTCACCACCATGTTCACAAGGCTACAAAAGCTCATTCCTCCCATGGAGATTTCAGATCTAGTGGGCCCTGTGGTGGGGTTAGGCTTGAATAGGAGCATGTTAGCCTAGACACACAGGTCACTTGGATTTGAATAGATCTGTAAACAGTCCTCTGTTGCTTATAATACGACCTTACAATGGAGGATCTCAAGGCAGCAGCCTTGTACAGAACAACTCAATCTCAAACTTCAATCCCATAAATGTAAAAACACCCAATCATAAAATTTCATTAAATCTAAACCAAATAAGCATACAAAGGCATAGCTAGCAAGTGTTGGGCTATGGAGAAGAAAAAGTAAAAAGAAATCTACCTAAACCTTACCATCTACAACCACTGCAAGAAGAAGATAGACAAATATTCTAAGAGGGGTCTCCCTAAACCTAAACCAAGCTTAAGTTTATATAGCAGTCAATTTGGCGGTGCATTAGGGTTAGAAAACCCTAATTTTAACGATGCCACGTGGCCTAATACTATTCCTTAGATGCCTCGGGTGCATGCACAAAATTGGAGCGTTAGAGTGCATCCCTAATTCTTGGAAGTTCCCGGAATGTCCTCTCAAGTGAGGAGAGTTAGAGTCGAGCCTCACCGGTAGCCTTTGGTTTCAAGACTGTTGTGTGGTATACGGCCTTTGCGAGATTGGATTAACTTGAAACTCTAGCCATCGTGAGGTTGTCTTAGTTTGCGACTTAAGCGATCCAGCGATAGAGCATTGAATCCTTATTTGGATTGCTCGGTCTTCGTAGATTGCACTTTCGAATGGCGTGAGAATCGCGTGAGCGATTTGTTTCTTAGTGGATCTTCACGAGGATCCTCGAGGCGTGATGCATTGGTCTCTAAAGCTGCGCGAAGTTTTTCCGAAGTTTTGCATCCCGCCGACCAAGCGCGTAAATACAGAGCTCTCTCTCTCTCAACTGATCTGAGTAAATCTGCGTGAGGTTTTGAGTGCTACTTTCTTGAGTACGCGCGAGATTGCGACATCTAAGTGCTTGAGCTTCGCGAGCTGCACGAGTCATGGTTTAAACTGTATGAAGTCTTAGGAAACTTCGTGAGGACGCGAGGCTTACTTTACGAATCCTTTGAACCTTACTATGAGGCTCATTTCTTGCTCTATTGCTGCTATGCTTTGCCTTCATGCAGTCAAGTTCTTGTCTGGATCCAGCTTCCATTCTTTTGAGAGACTTCTGGGGTAAAAGTGGGCTCCTTAGCAGGATTAAGGCCTTATTGCAACAGCTGTTTATTACCTCTAGAAATGACTTAACAAGCATTTATTAGATGGCTGAGGGTCTAACAGAGGCTAAGTTAAGGGTGAAAAGTGGTACTTTTCATGTCTTAACACTAACGAGGGTTGGTCTAAAGAGAGAATGGGGAAGAAGGAACAGAGAAGGAATTTTGGAGGGAAAAGGAAATTTGAATTTGGCCTGAGTTCTCTCAATTTTTGGATGGATCTTCTATAAACTCCTCAGGCTTTTATAGTCTTCCCCTCTATCCTCAAATCTATTTCAGCCAATCAGAGCTCAAGGAATCATTCTATTATTCTCAGCTGCTAATGTGGCTGATTTCTCTTTTAGAAGCTCTCCCCCAATTGGTTTAAACTGGGCAAGTACATGTGCGGTAGTCAGACGGTTTCCATTCGTGCTTATTTGTGTTCCAAAAATACCCCCAAGGGTTGTTAAAGTGCCTTAGAATGCATGCATAGAGCACTGGACTAGGCAACAGCTGTGGCTAGAACTAAGAAGTCCCCAAATCGAGTGTCGAGAGGTTCAGGGAACCTTTCGACAGGTTCTGAGTCCACCTGGTGCTCATTTTGATAGGTTGGAAGTAGGCATTGACATGTTCTGTCTTTTGTTCAACAGGTTGACATAAATTCTCGATAGGTTGGAATGAATTCTCAACTTTTGTCCAAGCTCCATTTTTCCTCTCGACAGGTAATAAAGCAACCTATCGATTTGTTCTATAGCTCCAGGCATCCTCTCGACATGTAGCTTCTGTTGTTCGACAGGTTGGAAATCATCCTCGACAAGTTGCCTCAACCTCGCGAGAATGAGTGCAGCTTCAGGTAAGTTCTCGATAGGATGACTTGCACTACTCAATAGGTTCAGGGGAATCTCTCGAGCTCCCCTGCATCTCCAGGTACTTCATCGATAGGATGGAATGCACTTGTCGATAGGTTTTATGCTGCAGCTTCATCCTTTCAACCAGTTCATCAACCTATTGATCTCTTTACTTTTTCACCTCAGGACCTCTCGACAGGTTGGAACACACCTCCAGACTCTCTCGACAGGTTGCTCTCTTCAGCTTTTACTCCTCGACAGGATGTGGGGACCTCTCAACAGCTTCATATTTACACACCCCAACCTCTCGACAGCTTGACTTCTCTCACCAGAACCTCTCGACCGGTTGAATTAACCTCTCGAGCTCTTCTGATCTTTGCTTCCACAACTGACACATGACTTCTGGGGTCTCTGTCCAATCCTTAGCAGCCTTTGGGGGGTTAAATCTTCATCAAATGCAGTTGTTTGTTTGCTCCCATTGTACATAGTTGGACTCATGGCATTCCCATAAAATTCTAAAGCTCTGTGCACTGCTTGATGGCTGGCCTTTTGGGCTACATGAGCACATGTTGAGGCAGCAGGTTCCTTCTCTGGCATTTTTAGATGGATGTCTACACTATGACTGCATTTTTTTGCCTAACTATAAAACGTACTTAAAATACATTATTAGTCAATTCAAAGGTCCATTAAAGGTCGATTAGGAGGTAAAAATAGTATTTTCATTGCACAATAATGAGCTAATAGTCTAAGCTCAGTAGAGAAAATTCATTACCACTCCACATTTTATCACATCAATGCATAGAAATCGATGATCAAATTGATAAACATTCAATGTCATAACGGAGTTTGAAGAGTCTTGGATCAAAATCACATATTCGGAGGTGAAATCTCACATAAGCCTTAATAGTGTTAGTTCAGAAGTTGCACGTGATGTCTGATTTCTTATTCATATTCACATTTCATTACAACGAAGTATCGATTCAATGATTATAGATCATAAGTAGTTAGTATCAAAAATCAAAACTAAGTTTCCAGAGGCATAGGTTCAATGACTAAGATTCCAAGCATTTTTCATATCAGAAAATAGAATTGAATCCAGAAGCAATTTCATATCGAAAACAGAGTCCGATTTCGCAGACATTTTCATGTCAAAATAGGGCTTGTAAGATCAAATTTCAAAATGATATTAGATAGTATTGTTTCTTAGATTTCACATATGATTTCTATTTACTTAATTCAGTATTCATAATCGAAGTTCATAACACACATTCACAATCAGAGTTCATATTCAATTTCAAAGTTCATATTTCAGATTCATAGTCGTAATTCATATTCAGAGATCAAAGTTCAGATTTAGAGTTCATATATAGATATATCGCCATAACAGTGCCACATATGGATATACCGCCATAACTTGATTGCCACATACGGATATACCATATAAGCATGCACATATATATGTCGTAATGGTGCCACATACGGATATACCACTGTAACGGTTCCACAACAAAGTTTTCAGAGTTCATGGGATTCACAATTCACGGTCAAAGTTCACTTACGAAGTTTAGATTCAGAATTCGAAGTTCATAATGGATATACCGCCGTAACGGTGCCACATACGGATATACCGCTGTAACAGTTCCACAACAAAATTATAGAGTTCTGGGGATTCAAAGTTCAAATTCAGAATTCACATCCAGAGTTTACATACAGAATTCAGATTCACAATTAGAGTTCACATGCATAGTTCACTTATAGAGTTAGCTCACGGAATTCATAGTTCAAAGTTTAATGGCGTCAAATTAGTATTCAAAAATCATATTTCAAGTTCTAACTTATAGCTAAAGTTTTAAGTTCGGAGGATTCAAGGTTCACCACTCAACTTAATATTCAAAGTCTAAAGATTTCATTATTTATCATTGGGTCAATTACTAATTCCCATTTCATTTCCGATTCAGAGTTCAAAGAGTTCAGAGGATCTAGATTCAAATTTCAGATTCAAAGTTCATAAGATTCAAATGCCAATATCTATTCAATCAAATTCATAGTTCAACGGAGTTCCAATTCAACATTTGGATTCAAATTTCAAGTTAGGATTTCAATTTTTCAATACACTTTCAAAATTTGAAGATTTCAAATAATCCAAATACAATTCAGTACTTCAAGATTCAAAATATTCAAAGGCGATTCAATAGGCCAAAGATTTCAATATTCACATGTACTTTAAGAATTTAAAATATTCTAATTTTAATTGCGGTCAGATTTAGCAAATTCAAATCCAGTTCCAAACAATCACATTTAGTTCAAAGATTCAATTATTCGAATACAGACAAAATTTCAAATTTTAATTGCCTCAGATACATCGTAACAGTTTATGAATCAAGATTGATATATCATAAAAGTCTATGAATCAAGACAAAGGTGTAACTACGTGTTGAATTTTTCCTACTATTCCAAATTCAAATTCGAGGGCTCCACATTCAACGGATTCAATTTCAAAGCTCAAAATCAAGTTTCGAAGAATTCAGATTCAAAGTTCACATTCAAATTTCCAAGGGTTTAATATTTCAAAAGTTCAAAGTGAAACTAATAATTCAAAGATTTCGATTATCACCTTTCAATTCAAATACATCATCATATCTATGAATCAAGGTCGAAATGTAATTGCGCATTGAGTTTTCCGTACCTTAGTTTCGAAGTCGTATGAAAGAAATGTCAAGGTCCTTACCGACGGTTACTGATTCCTTTCTCTACATCACATATACAATGCTGCATGAAGGATTGATTTTAGTTACTAATAGCTTCAATGCACTTACGTATTTTCTCAAAACCGAGGCAAAATGGACAAGTTTGTGCTAACGTTGGATTATGTAGAATTTATCCCTACTTGTCGCCCAATTTTTACCTTTAAAACATTAAATTCATAAAATTACTATTTCACACAAAGTTATAGAGCTCATTGCCTTCTTTCCAACGCCATGTGAATTATGTCAATCCAATTTTGGAGCAAAAATTAGGGCCCAAATACCGAGACAATATTCAACACCTCGTTTAAATTTGCCCGAGCGATTTCCAAATTCTCTCGAGCAAATTTATCAAGTTATGTGGGGTACACAAAACTCGCTTGAGCGAGTTTTTCCGAAAAAAAAAATTCTAAAATTTTTACCCTTATTTCTGGAGGTAACTTGCTTGAGCGATTTCCAACTCGCTTGAGCGATTTTACCTGACTCTGCAACCTTTGTGCTTCTTCTTTCCCAAATCCGACTTTCCCCAAATCTCTAAAATCAACCCAACCACATACACTAATCAAATCTAATCTTTAGAAATCGGATTCATATGATTATGCTATATATTTACCTTTTTGGGTTACTAATGCGGAGCTTGCAATGATCGATATTAAAAGGGGTTTCGGTGTTGAGGGTGCAGAATCTTATGATGATCGAGATCAAAACAAACTCTGTGCTAATACGCTATGATCTTCATCTCTCAAGTCACACACGCTACATTTTTGATGGTCGATTTGAGCTCGTTCGAAGCTATGCTCCCACCCACTCCTCGATCTAAGAGATGTTGAAGCTCGGAGGTTCCTTGCGGTTGAAATCAACAGAGCGGTCAGGAATCACGATGATCCTTGCGAAGAAGAAGTTTGAGGAGCAAATCCCATTTCAAAGGAGGGCTTTAGGAGAGAGTGGATTGAGAGGTGTAGAAGCCCTTTCTCTCTCTCTCTCTCTCTACTCTATTCTTACAAATTAAATATCTAAGATATTTTAGTTTCACATGGGTTTCTCTCCTTTTAACTCATGAGGGCCTAATTAGGTGTTAAGCCGACACACCATGAGTCAGTGCACAGGCTCCTTATCAAAGGCACAAACAAGGTCTAGCTTCACTTACAAACCAAGACTTTCATTGGGATGGCCCGGATTTCCTTACCCCAAAATCGGTGCCATTGGTTCGTAAAACATGATTTGATTTTAGAGTTTTCCGTGGTATCGAGGTGCTACGATACCATTCTGATAGCTCGACCTTCCCCTAAACGGATAGTTGGAAAGATCAGGCCATCAAGCTTGTGATAAGTTTGAGCAGATGTGGAAGCAAAGCAGTGAAAACATATGACATTAAACCAAAGATTCCCATCATTCTGCAATATATCCCACAACTATACAGACCACCGGTGATAGCTGACCATCACCTAAACAGTGGTTTAGAATAATGCAAAATTTATACAAAGTAGTTCATTAAAAAAACTGTACCAAGTATCAAAAGTACAAAATAACTGCACTATGCGGGATCCAAAGAGACAAGTTAAGGAAAGAACTCCTGAAGTTGGTCTTCCTCCTTTTCAGGGTGATAATCAGAATCCTCTTCTCGTCCTGGATCCTTTTTTAGGTCAGCACCTGCAACTGCGACATATAGTCAAGGGATTAGCTACAGTCCAAGCTCAGTAGGGAGAAAATAGTGCCAAATCATATCTTATTATTCTACTTTATGGTGTTGATGCATAAGTAAAAATAATTTGAATTAACATTATATCAAGTACATCAAAAGAAAATAATGAACTAACCCATGAATCTCACAATATCTTATGTCATGATGCGGATAATATGCGAAATGAGCACATAGCAAAGCAAGGAAATCCAAATAGGAACCAAAGCATGTATTGGTGAAAACAAGTGAATGAGAAATAGAAGTACATGTGTCAGAGAATCAAAATATATCGGATCATGTCATATCTTCAGAATTCAAAAACATTAGTGTATGTATCCTGTAGTGGGAACAGGTTCGTAAACCCCAGGGACTACCCCTTTCTTGGAGACTCCACACCCCTTATAACTAATGCGGGCTCAGAATATCGAGTACAAGTCTCATGGCAAAGAACCCCATAGCGGGAACTGAGCATTCCGTAGCGGGAACAGGTTCGTAAACCTCGGGGACTCCACCCCTCTCATGGAGGCTCCACTCCTCTTTGCACATGATATAGGAATCATGTACCAATACCATAGATCGAATTTCGAGAATTTGAACTGAACGACTGATATGCATTAATATGCCAAAGTTCTAATGTTATGATCATGTGTAAAATATTAATCATTTATTGAGTTTCAATGTACATTTATATATATATATATATATCACGATACTGAAAACATAAAAGCATTTAATAATCGCATCATTAGCCATGATTCAAGAAAGCATATGATCGATCCTCAAAATTTTCCCTACCTTAATATCATAGTTGTACGAAGATAATTGTGTAAATCAAAGTGGAGGTCTGATCTGCAATTTCTCGCATTTATCCTAGATCAAGATGTTCATCTCCCTTTGTCAGTGCCAAAACATTGCATGAAATAGGGTCTTCTTAGCTTAAAGAGCCCCATAGTTAACCCATTTAAGAGCAGGGGACCTTGCCACTGCGAGCTCATCAGGTTGCTACAGTGAGCCCTTTAGAAGTCAGCTCGCTACAGCGAGCCCATGTGGCCCCCTTTAGCTCACTACAGCGAGTTTCAACAGTGCCGAAATGGCCTGATTTTACCTATAGCACTCGCTGTAGTGAGGGGTTTAGAACTGAGCTCGCTATAGCGAGTTTGCAAGGTCATTGTAGCGAGGGGTTCAGAATTCGAAAACCCTTGGCTGCTTCTTCTAAGTCCAAAATCCTAATTTCCTTAACAATTTCCCATCCTAACATTTAATCCAACCTATTTTCATGTCATAAGATTAGATCACTACTTTCTATCTCAATTTCATGTGCATGCAACATCCGAAAATATCAGAATCAGTGAAAATCGACAACTATGCCTCTCAGGCGTCCGATATTCAGAGTTCTCCTGGCATGAAATTCAGAACCGAATAATTTGATTCTTAAACTTATGAAATAGAGGTCTACAGAATCGGGTTAAGACATGTACATTCATAGCTTCTTCGCATGCGAAGTCTCTGGTATTCGGAGTAAAAAATTATCGATGTTGATGCGTTCCACCATTAGATAGCTCGATTGTAGAGATTCAGAGAATGAAAACAACATTTGCGAGGATAGGAATGGCGGAGATTTTCTCGTGGGAGACGACTGGTTGGATAAAAAGATCAAATGGCTAGTTTTCTTCTTCAAGAGGCTTAAGGAAGAAGGTGGTTCGTTTCCTCTCAATCCAATTCTCCCAAACGCATGCTAACTTATGCGTGGTAGTCTTTCTTTTAATTGAGAGATGTGTTCTTGTGTGTAGTCTGTACACCCAACACTGTGTATGTGTCCAAAATAAAACAACAATAGGAAGCCTCATGCTCCTCACATGTGTTGATACCATGACCTCTTAGTTACAAGTGAAGCTCTTTACCAGTGGGGTGTTCTTAAGGAGATTGTGTAGTAATTACCCAATTAACTATTTAACCTTTATTATAAAGGTACCTATTTCAATTTGTGACATGACTTGGTCTAAATAGACAACGCAAATTGTTACTGGTCTCGAGCACTAGTACATACCCAGCGTATTCGGATTCAGGAATTTTTAGGGTCTTACGTCCTCCCCCCCTTAAGAGAATTTTTGTCCTCAAAAATTGACGAAAGACGTGTCATGAAGCCATATTCTTACTGAGCAGTTAAAATCTATCTAAGAAAGTTCAGCACGTGGATGTGGTTTCGGAGATTCATACTAAGCGGCTTAACGTGTCCGTTACTTAAGCGAGGATAAAGCAGTTCGTCGAAAATTACTAGTGAGTAAGATTGACTGCTAATGAATGACAATGTATCTTAGAAATTTTAAACTATTGATTGCCACGTTATTCAACCTATCATGACAACAAGGTTCGCAATTATTATGAAATGTTTAACATTCTCCAAAATCTAATGTCGTTATAATAAAAAAGTTCAGCCGATTGACTGGTAGCACTAGTCACCAATGAGAACATTCCAAAGCCATCACGATTCTATTGTGTTATTCACAATTACAACTTATGAGCATGAATAAAGTAAACATGTGCAAGTATTTGTAAACCAAAGTTTTATTATTAATTGTACTGATTGTTCTATAATTGAAAGCATTGCAATGTTGCAACACAAAAATTCATAGTTTAACTAAAAGCTTGCATTTCATCGCAACCACCTAATCCATTCAGTTCTCCATAATCACTGCAATTAGAAATAAATATTTACTTACACTAGTTAACGATTGATTCAGGCATCTTAGTGCCATAACCTAAAAAGAAATTTGTTTTCCGACATCCAAAGACAAAATTTAATATGTAATAATTATAGCCATCCAACATCATTAAAGAGAACCCAAAAGACAACTATATACTCGACATCAACGACCCACATGCTCACCTAATAGCTCTATTGTTTGCTCATCATCACGTCTTGTTCTGGAGCCAGATGCACATCCAACTCCATGTCCAGATGTACCCCTTGTATACTCTCTTGTGTGAGCTATGAATGGAGTGTGGCTGGTACGGTACACCTTTTTTATCAGATGTAATAGGTGTTATCTTGCTCACCTTACAATTATTAGATGGTTAAAACAACCAATTAAGAGGGCAAATTACAGATATATGGATTCAAGGTAAGCAACTAGTCCTATAAGAATTAGGGCTGTTGCAACAAGTTTTAAAAGGTAATTAAGGGTATGTCAATAGGGAAATGTGATTTAAACTATGGTAAATCTCCATATCTATGGTAGATTTGGCACTCTATCCTAATTTAAGCTAAACCAAAATAGGAAAGAGGAGAGGTTCTAAGATTTGTCACTTAATTGCAAACTACAAAAATTAAATGCAAGTGATTCAGATCTGATCAAACACAAAGATGAGGGAAAATAAAGAAAAGGTTAAATTCAAAAGATGGAGAACAACAGTTAGGGATTTCGGTCTTTTACTGAAAATCAAAGGAATCAAAGGCAGTGTAGAGGACATGTCTGCAACAATCCTCCATCTAGTTACAAGCTCAGATGTTAGGGATAAGAATCCACTCTCCACCAATGGATTGAAGCAATCTTAAGGTTATGATCTATCCCTTCTACTGGAAATAGATCATCCCAGTGATTGTTCCAATCTACTGATCTTGATTGAAACATGTAAACTATTGCAGATGTTGTGGGTGCCAGGCTACAAGCTCCCCATTTCTGGTGGACATCCACAGGAGTATCCAATCCAGGGAAATCAAATATGAAGAAGTGAAATGTAGATTAGAATTATCTTTAAAAACCATAATTATATTGTAATAACACAACTTACAATCCTATTGTGCTCAGATCTGCAATCTGTGCAGCATACAATCCCTTACAAAGCCTCTGAAACTCTCAATTTGTAGCTCTAGACCTCACCCTAACTACTGAAAGGGGTTTAGCCAACCATGATTGGCTAAGGAGAGAATGGGGGAGGAAGGAAGAGAGAGGGAACTTTTAGAGGGAAAAATGGATCTCGACTTAGGCTCTGATTCTCTCAAATTTTGAATGTCTAGCTCTATAATTTCTTCAAGCTTTTATACTCTCCTCCTCTGTCCTCAGATCTATTTCAGCCAATCAGAGTTCAAGAGAATAATTCTGTTATGCTGATGTGGCTGATTTTTCTTCTAGAAGCTCTTCTCCCATTGGTCCACAACTGATAAGTACATGTGAGGCAGTTAGGGTTCCCATTCGTGCTCAATTGAGTACTAAAAATACCCCCAGGGGTCACTGGCGTGCTTTAGAATGTGTGTACAAAATTCAGAAGTTTGCAGCTATTGAAGAGGGGACTAAGAAGTTCCCAGTTTAAGTGTCGAGAGGTTCAGGGAACCTCTCGATAGGTTTTAAATCTGTTGGGCTGTGCCTGTCGATAGGTTGATGTGGCCATCGACAGGATTGAAAACATCTCGAGGGGTTGAGTTGCACTAGCTGATAAGATTAGATAGCTCTCGATAGGTTCTGACGACTTCTCTACAAGATTGGAAGCCCTTTTAACCTTCTATTCAGTTCTTCATTCATCTTGTCAACAGGTTATAATTAACCTGTCGACTTGTTATAGAAAATCCTGTCAAAAACTTTGTAAACTTCTCTTGAGCTCTCGATAGGTTGGTTGAAACTCATGAGGATGAGTGTAGCTGCAGGTGAGTTGTCGACAGGTTGTGATGGACTGCTCGACAGGTTCAGCTGAACCTCTTGAGATGTACTTGGAACCTCTCGACTTCCCTTGCACCTTAAGGTACGGTGTCGATAGGATCTTTTACTGCACTTCCAACTTCTCGATAAGATCTATCATCCTCTCGATCTCTTCACTCACTTGCCTCAGAACCTCTCGACAGCTCAACTCTTGAGCACCACAACCTCTCGACAGGTACTTGGGAGCTCTCGATAGCTTCATGTGTAACATCCAACCTCTCGACAGCTTCGTGGAACCTCTCGATATGTTGGGTTTTAAGCATTAGATCCTCTCGATAGCTAGAGTTATCCTCCCGACAGGTTTACTCTTATGCTTCCACAGCTGGCACACATCTCTAGTGTGATGTTCTTCATTTGTTCAACACTCAACAACCTCTTGGTGGATTCAATCTTCATTCCTTGCAACTGCACATAGCCTCAGGCATCCCCAGTTGGGCCCATACCATTCTTATGATCTTCTAAAGCTCTGTGGATTGTTTGATTGGTTGGCCTTTGGGCTGTAAGAGCACATGTATGAGCAACAAATTGCTTCTTTGGCCATTTTAGGTGGATGTCTGCACTAAGACTGCAGTTTATTGCTTATCTACGAAATACACTCAAAACACATTATTAGTCAACTCAAGGGTCCACCAAAGGTCAGGTTAGGAGGTGAAAAATGGTATTTTTCACAACTTAATAATTGGATGTCCTCGTGGAAATCCAATCGATGGTGCAACGTGTAATTTTGTTGGTGCAACGTGTAATTTTGTTGGTGCAACATGTCCATTTGCCCATTGAACTTAGACAGTGTGAGGACGTCGCAAAGTGGGGCAGGCTACTACTGGGGCTGAGCTGGGACTTGTTGTGGTGGGGGCATTTGAGGTGCAGCCCCAGTGCGGGTTATTCCAATTCTCCTTGCTGACTTCCCTCAGCCAACTTTTGAAGTCATCGATTTCGGACACTGCGTTGGCACCTTTTGTAGTTCATGCGCCACATCCTCTTGGAAATTTTTTGGCTATTATCAGTTCGTACCTCTTCATCAGCCGGTACCCCATAAGGGTCATCCTCTTCGGTGTCTTCATGCCCCTCAATGAGTCAGGAGATAAATCAGGCATATGGGATAGTAGTCAAAAGTTTAGGGGTGGTGTTTAACATCAGCTTATGGGCGTAAATGATGCCCTCCCACACAACTTGTGGTGCACTAAACCCCGGTCCTCGTGTACGGCAAAAAGGGCTTGCAAAAGGGTTTCTAGTCTCTCTTCGTCATGTTGGAGGGGATAGAGGTTGTTTCTAAACACATCATCTAATGCCCACATCTCAACTGGTAGCTAGGTTCTCCTAACAGATTGGTCGGAACCTTGCTCACTGCCAGTCATCTTAGCTATGATGCGATGGAAAGGAACCTCCTTGGGGTACGGTGGTAGGAGGCCCAGGTTTTCCATAAAATATGGGAGACATCGCATTGCTTTGGTGATATTGAGGACATCGAGATGGAAGGTTTGTCCATCAATCTCAGTGTTCATCTGTTGGCCACCCACCCCAATTTTCAAATTTTGGAAAAATAATTTCACCAGGTAGGGGTAAAAGTGGGTGTGGAATGGTGTAAGTAACACTTCCAATTTTTCCCGGCTAATATAGTCGATTGACAACGAGGTCATATCGTCATCGATAAATACCTCTGGGTCAAAAGACTACTTGAGTACTAAGGCTTTAACTTTCCACCACAAGCTGGGTTGTTCCCAAATCGGTGGGGACTTGGAAATCAGTGGGGTATCAGAGACCGATGGGGCTTTGCCTTTTGATTATTTAGAAGGTTTTGCCCTAACAAGAGGGAGTTTAGATGTGGGTTTCTTCTTAGAAGCCATTAACACAGGAATTAACCTGAAATGAGAAGAAATTTGAGGGTTTACCTCGACGTTGAGATCAAATCATGGAACCCTAGTTGATGGAAGCGCATGTACATCAATTGGTGATTCTTGTTGAATGAAATGCGAAGAATTATGGGTTTTAGAAATGAAGAAACACCTTATTCTTTGTGGGAGAGGAGACAGAAGGGACGATCTTTGGGTTTGAAATCTTGAAAGTGACAGAAATTGGGGGTTTCGACCCTTTAAAAGAAAAACCCAAAACCTGACAGTTGCTACAACGTGGTTTAATGGTCACTATAGCAAGCTTGAACTTCTAAAGTTGTAGCTACAGCGAGGCTATAGCGAGCTAACAATTTTGAAACTATCTCTACAGCGAGCCTAGGCTTTGTGGCAACCCTACATGGTGTGTGTTTGGCTATCTATACTCTTAATTTTCACGATACCTCTACTGCCATTCACTATCACCTTGGAGTTCTATCATCATATCTACTAGCGTCTGTTTACATCGATGTCATAGATGCATAGTTAAAATTGGAAGTTCACAACTTTATAAGTGTGGCATTGGTCAGGCACACACGGAACTATGTTCAATTCTTTACAAATCTTGGCATATATGTACTCTGAAAAATGAGTGACCTTAATTGAACAAATGTGGGTATTGGTCGCAGATTTCTACCTCATGTTCCAATGTGGCTTCGACGGTAGGGTGATCGTGTCATTGTACCAGTACCAGTGGAATTTGCTTTGTTCTCAATATTTATTTCTTGTGATCCAAGATTTGCATCGGTTCTTTGGTCGGAGTTAAATAGTCTTGGGTCTCTATTGGATGATAGTCTAATATGTACGTCAGATCCTTCACATACTTCTATAGCATCAAAATGTGGAACACGTTTTGCACACTTGACAATTGCGGAGGCAAGGTGATCCTGTATGCCACTTCACCAACCCAGTCCCAAAATTTTGAAGGGCCCAACATAGTGTGGACTGAGCTTTCCATGTCTTCCAAAGCGCATCACGCCCTTCATCGGTAAAATTTTGATGAATACATGGTCCCCACTTTGAAAAGAATACGAGCGTTATAATGACACACAGTTAATTGGAAGCATAGAACACTACTTTGGATCAAGTTTACCTAAAACTCGACATTTGTTCTTTTGAGATCGGTGTAGCTTTACTGTCAGCTCTGAGTGACTTTCAATCTTCTATGAATGATTCAATTGGTCTAATTCGTGCTCTTAATAAGTTATGAGCCTAACAGTTCTTATTCTCCAACCTCTTCCCAGTTGATCAGAGATTTACATCGGCGACCATAAAGTGCTTCAAATGATGCCATTCTGATGCTCTCTTGGTAACTGTTGTTGTACGCGAATTTGATCAAGGGTAAATGTTTATCCCATGATCCTTGGAAATTTAGCATACAAGCCCTGAGCATATCTTCAATCACCTGATTCACCCTTTCGGTTTGTCCGTCAGTCTGGGGTTGAAATGCCGAGCTGAATTTCAACTTTGAGCCAATTCCTTCTTGGAAACATTTCCAGAACTATGAGGTATATAGAGGATCCCTGTCTAACACAATGCTTGTAGGTATACCGTGTAATCTGACAATCTCTTTCAAGTATAATTTTGCAAGTTTACTAGATATATATCGCGTGTTGTAGGGCAGAAAATGAGCAGATTTGGTTAATCGATCGACGATTACCTAAATGGCGTTGTACTGTTTCTGTGTTCTCAACAGTCTAAGTATAGAATCCATGAAAATATTCTCCCATTTCCATTTAGGGATTGGTAATGGTTGTAGTAGACCAGAAGGGTGTCGACTTTGACTTACTAACGGACCAAACATTTTGCGACATATTCTATGACTTTTTTCTTTAACCCTCTCCACCAACAACTCTTCTTGAGGTCTTGATAAATCTTGGTGCTCCCTGGGTATACATAGATTTGTAAGCTTCGTCAAAAATTGCGTGTTGTAGTTCAGCATTAGCCGATATGCACAATCGACCTCTGAATACTAAAGATCCATCCTCTTTGATAGAGAAGTCAGTCTGTTTCCCATCAACTACTTCTTATCTGATGGTCACCAATTCTTCATCAGTCAATTGCTGCTCGCAAATTCAATCGAAGAGTGTTGACCAAATAGTAATGTTGGCCATTAAAGCCCCAAATTCCTTTACATTAAATGTCATGTCAACCAAGGCTAAATCCTCAAGTAGATGCCATCTAAGGATTCTGGTGATGAGGTGAGATAACATGGCAGATGATTTTTGGCTTAGCGTGTTACTACCACATTTACCTTTCTTGCATTGTATTGAATAGCAATCATAATCCTTAAGGAATTCCATCTAAATCCTCTACCTCAGATTCAGATCCTTTTGGGTGAATCGATAATTGAGACTTTGGTGAACGGTGAATATTTCAAATGTTTCATCGTAGAGATAGTGCCTCCAGATCTTTAAGGTAAAGATGATTGTTGCCAGCTGAAGGTGGTGTGCGGAGTAGTAATTCTCATGGTCTTTCAATTGACGCGAACCATAGGCAATGACTTTATCATTCTGATTCAACACGACCTAGCCTTTGGGTGATGCATCACTCAAGACTCGAATCCCCACTACTTGATGGTAGAGTGAGTACTGGCACGAAGGTTAACCTTCTCTTGAGCTCCTGAAAGCTCTGTTCACATGTCTAAATCCACTCAAATTTAGCATTCTTTCTAGTGAGTTGCGTGATTGGTCCAACAAGTTTAGAGAATCCTTCAACGAATCTCCTATAGTAACCAGCTAATCCCAAAAAGCTATGAATTTTTATTACAGTCCTGGGTTACTCCCATTTCACGACGGCCTCAATCTTGGTTGGGTCCACTTGTATACCAACTTCTGAGATGACGTGTCCCAGAAACCTCACTTGCTCTAGCCAAAATTCTCACTTGGTTAGCTTGGCATATAATCTATGATCATGAAGTGCTTGTGGAGCTACTCGCAAGTGTTGTTTGTGTTCTTCCTTCGTCTTCATGAAAACTTTGTTCATGAGGTCCCTAAAGGATGCTGGTGCATTTGTCAACTAGAATAGCATCACTAGGAACTCATAGTGACCATTTCTCATGCAGAAGGATGTTTTCAGAATATCTTCAGCTTTCACCTTCAACTGATGGTAACCAGACCTCAAATCAATTGTGGGGAAGAATCTTGCCCCTTGCAACTGATCGAAGATATCATCAATCATTGGGAGCGGGTAGTGATTCTTTATCGTCAGCTTGTTTAATTGGCAATAATTGATACAGAGTCGTATGGATCCATCCTTCTTTTTGACAAACAGCACAAGTGCTCTCCATGGTAAAACACTAAGCCTAATAAATCCCTTATCTAGAAGCTCCTTGAGTTCTTTCAACTCGGCTGGTGTCATGCGGTATGGAGCTTTCGAAACCGGCTCCGTGGATAGGGCTAAGTCTACTGTGAATTCTACTTCTTGGTTTGGTGATAAACCCAGTAATTCTTTAAGAAATACATCGCAAAACTTGCATGCGAGAGGGATGTTGGTAGTATGAACCTTCTCTTCCTTTCGATCTTGTAAGAATGTAAGATATCTGCTACATCCCTTGTTTAATAATTGTTCAGCTCGAATAGCATATATCAAGGGTATGACTGTTGGTTGGGTGTCGTAAAATTTAAATGGCTTGCCCTTCTTGAGCCGGAGAGTAACTATCTTCCTACGGCAATCAACATTGGCCTACTGTGTAGATAACCAATCCATGCCAAGGATTACATCAAATCCTTGCATATCTAGGAGAATCAAATCAGTCATTGTCTCTTGACTTCCGATATCAACGATGATTGATTGACACATTGTATTGGTGCTGACAGAGTTCCCTGTTGGAATTGACACAGCTAGGATAAACTCTTGAGGCTCGGGAGTGACGCTTAATTCTACCGCAAATTGAGTTATGATAAAAGAGTGGGTAGACCCCGGGTCTATCAACACTCGTGCTTTATGAGAACATATGTCCCTCTTCTGGTGCGTGTGAATTGTACCTAATTTCATGCATATTATTTAATCAGATGTACACGCAACAATGCCATGGCATTCCAAAGTAGCAATTTTAAAGATCATTCTATTTTATGCACCTTCTTCATCTAAAATAAAAGAAATTAGGTCGATAATCCACAGGAAAACCATACCTTAGATCATTCATTACTAGTTCGGGCATCCTGTGCTGAAACAACATAAGCTCGGCCTTGTACTAAAGGCCGTGAAGGTCTTGAGTGAGTTATGGCTATGAGGGTTTCTTTCTTTAATTTGGGACATTCCCTTATCCTATGTCCCATTTTTCCACAACGAAAGTAGGTTCCAGTGATTCTCCAACATTCCTCAGTCTTATGCGACTTCCCACACTTTGCACATGAGTCTACCCGTTCAAATGATGCAGCTCGGGAAGTCGGTTGGGCTCTTGACACACTAGTGGTTGTGGGAATTTCAAGGTGAAAAGACCTTGATGGTGCAGGAATGAGTGGTCTCGACGATATGGTTTGAGTAGGTTAAGAGGCTGGTGGCATTAATAACCTCAGCCACTTAGCTTGCTTGGAGGCATAAGACTGTGCTCGACTCTATCTACTCCTGTTTTGCTCTTCTCTTTTCTTGTACATAATCTCAATGTCCCTTTCCACAATAAGGGCTAACTCCATCACCTCTATGAAGGTCGTCGCCCTGAATAAAAAGATCCTTTCCTTAATAGCAGGTGTGCAACCATGGGCTCTCACGAGTCTGTCGTGATGATGCGCTTGTATTGGTAAAATATAGAGTCACCACCTAGAGCTTTTAGTATTCTAGGAAACCTAAATCAATATTGAAAGAACCAAACTGAAAAAATATGACTCTGATTTCGGTCTACACCAAAGGCTCTTGGGTAGGGGCTTCGGTTATCGATCAAGAAGGTGATAGCACCAGATCAACCCACTCATAAGCGGTGTCTACTTATGGCCAAGTAAAAAAAGAAAAAAAATAAAAAAATAGTACTTCCTCTTCCCCGAAGGCACTCGGATCCTATTTAAGCCCCTCGCAATCATCAAAATTTTTACGGCATAACGTCTCAAATTCTAGGATAGTGGAAAAACAGAGAAGGTAGAGGAGTAGAGGGGAGAGCCGGAGCTCTTGGGCCCTTGTAGAACAACTATGGATCCTCTCATGAGAGCGTCTTTGAGCTTCCAAAAGAAAATTGTTAGAGGAATGGGTCTTGAACTCTAAGGCTTGAGAGCAAAGAGGTAGGAGAGGGAGGCTAAGACCTTCTTCTTGCTAAAACTAAAGGATTGGTGATGAAAGATGGGGTCTAAGGAATGAACCTAGGTTCTAGAACTTTTATGAGTTAGTGCTAGAAGAGGGAGGAGGTAATAACTAAATCTTTTCTCTCTTTCGAAAATTTTCAAGCCCTTAATCTAGGGGGGGCTCTCCATTTTATCACCCTTAACTTAGTGAAGCTAGGACTTAGTTTGCTACTAACGAGTTACTGATGTCCAAATATTAAGGATAAACATTAAATTAGAGCCTAAGTATTAATCTTTGTTAAAATGAACTAAAAAAGCAATAACAAAAATGATTGAGCGAAAAAGACGATTTGCCGCTACTAAAAGTAAGAGAATTGTAATATACGATTCTTCAGAAGAGATGAAGGTGACAAGAGATTAATCATAATTAAGAGAATCGTCAACTATGAGGAAGCCAACAGAAAATAGATAATCGTGAATTACTATTTTCCGTAAAAGATGCAATTGTTATTTACGATTTCCTAAAATTATAAGCTTTCCTACTATTATTGCTATTCTTGATCTCACCACCAAATCTAAAATTAGAAGACTCTTGAAATTAGAAGTTTGACGAACCACGAATCTAAGAAGATTGATAAAGATCTAAATCCTAAGGAGTCTGCTGCTGCTCAATAAAGAACAATCTAAAAGCGCATCAATTAAAGAAAGCAAGGAAAGATAAATTAGGAATTAGAGTTGTATTAGGATACTTTTATTTTTAGTAGTTTCTTTTATTAGAATTAGATCTCTGTAAATCGACCCTTTTATGATCTATAAATAAGAGGGTTCGGCATAGGAATAAGCATCGAAGAATTTCAGCATCAATTGACACCTGAGGTTGGATTTTCTTTCGATCAAAGTAGTGTATACTAGTTAGAGTAGTTTAGATATCAGAGGTTTCTCAAGAGCAATTGACGACTGCAATTGAGTGTTGAAGATTAGTGTAGATATTTGTAGTTTCTCAGGAGGAATTGACGACTATGGCTGATGGGTGAAGTAAATTTTTTACTTTGCTTTCTAGTTTAGATTTTCTTTGCTTCATAAACATCTCCAAGTTTTAATTTGAATTGATGACTCAGGTTAGAATTTGTAGATTAGTGTAACAGTTTTTACTTTTCCATCTTCAGTTTGCTAGAGTTTGATTGACGCCCAAATTTCTGGTTAATTGTCAATTAGATTAAATCTGTATTGAAAGGATCTTAGACTTGATTGACGACCAATGCTAGGAGACTAGAAATATTGTGTAATGGTACTATTTATTTTCTTAAATATTTGAAAGTTGAAGATTAAGATTAACGACCTTAATCTGAACAAGGAGGATTAAGATTTATTTTATGCAATTTATTTTAATAACCTATTCTTTTATTCATATTTCTCCAGTAGATTACGAAATATTAAAGATAAATAAAAGTTTTTAAGATAGGGATTTTGTTAAGCAGTGAAAAATACCATTTTTCAGCTCCTAACCTGGCCTTTTGTGGACCCTTGAGCTGACTAATAATGTATTTTAAGTGCATCTTGTAGATAAGCAATAAATTGCAAGCTTAATACAAATATCCACTTAAAATGGCCCAAGAAGCAATTTGCTGCTAAACATGTGACCTTACATACCAAAGGTCAACCAATCAAGCGATCCATAAGAGACCCAGAAGCTCCTGAGAGAGTTTAAGCTTAACTGGGAAGGCTTGAGGCTTAGTGCAGTTGCAGAGAATGAGATTAAATCCACCAAGAGGTTACTGGATGTTGAACAAATGAAGAACAATACAAGTGAGAGGTGTGCCAACTGTGGAAGCATAAGGACGAACTTGTCGAGAGGTTGGCCTAAGCTGCTGAGAGGATATGATGCCCAAATAGCTAAGATTTCGAGAAGATCCTTAGGTTGTCGAGAAGTTCTAAAGGGCAATTATAATATGTCGAGAAGTCCTGAGGAGAAATACTAAAGTGTTCGAGAGGATGGCAGTAGCTGTCGAGAGGTTGTAGTACACAGGAGCTATGCGATCGCGAGGTTTTAAAATAGTTGTCAACAGGTTCCATAAGCAAACCCATAAAGAGGAATGGAGTTGGAAACAGGAACCTATCGAGATGTTCCAGATACTTGTAATGAGGTTCAACAAAACCCATCGAGCAGTCGAATTCAACCCGTCGACAGCTACCTGAAGCCATAACTCATTCTCGTAAGGATTGAGTCAACCTATCGAGACCTCAATGTTAAGTTGTATAACCAGTTGATAGGGTTAGTATAACCTGTCGAGAGGATGAATGAAGAAATGGGCAGAACGATGAAATGAGCTTCTAATCTTGTCGACGAGCCATCAATCCTATCGACAAGTTCAAATCAACATCTCGAGATGTTTCCAGATCCTATCGAGAGCTATCCAATCCGGTCAAAAGCCACAAAGATCCTTTCAAAATAAAGAGCAAGCACACTTAGAACCTATCGAGAGGTCCCCTAAACCTCTCGACACTCGATTTGGCAACTTCTCACCATGCCCTTCAGCAGCTGCCAATTTCAGAAGGTTGTGCACATCCCAAAGCACATCAGCGACCCCTAGGGGTATTTTTGGCATTCAACTATGCACGATTGTAAACCCTAACTGCATCACATATACTCTCTAGCTGAGAACAAATGAGAGAAGAGCTTTTAGAAGAGAAATCGACCATCTCAGCAGCCTAGAATAATAGAATTATTCTCTTGGGCTCTGATTGGCTGAAACGGATTTGAGGATAGAGGAGGAGAGTATAAAAGCTTCAAGAAATTACATTGAATAGATCAAGAATTTGAGAGAACCAGAGCTTAGTGCGAGATCCATTTTTTCCTCCAAATTCTCCCTCCTGCCTTCTTCTCCCCTTCTCTCTTTAGCCAATTATAAGTGGCTAAAATATTTTTAGTAGTTAGGGTGAGGTCTTGAGTTATAAATTGAGAGATTCAGAGGCTTGTAAGAAATTGTATATTGCACAGATTGCCGATCTGGGCATAATGGTATTATAAGCTTACAATATAATTATGATTTTTAAAGGTGATTCTAATCTACATTTAACTTCTTCATATTTGATTTTCCTGGATTGGATATTCCTGTGGATGCCAACCATAAATGGGGAGCTTAGTAGCCTGGCACCCGCAACATCTACAATAGTTTTCCTGTTTCAATTAAGATAAATAGATTGGAGTAATCTCGGGGATGAACTGTATCCAATAGAAGGGCAGATCATAACCTTAGGACTATATATAGTAGAAGGGCAGATCCTAACCTCAGGATTACTTTGATCCATTGGTGGAGATTGGATTCTTATACCTCACCTTTGTAGGAGGAACCTAGGTAGATCAATAGGTTGGAGCAATCTCGGGAATGAACTGTATCCAATAGAAGGGCAGATCATAACCTTAGGACTATATCCAGTAGAAGGGCAGATCCTAACCTCAGGATTGCTTGATCCATTAGTGGATTCGGGGGAACCTGGGTAGCTTGGAGCCAGAAATGAGGATTGTTGCAAATCAATTATTTGCACTGCTTTTGATTCCTTTGATTTTCAGTTAGAGACCAAGACCCCTAGCTGCTGTTCTCCACCTTTCGAATTTTTATCTTCTCTATATCTCCCCTCATCTCGGTATTTGATTAGATCTAGATCACTTGCATTAATCTTTTATAGTTTGGAGTAAAAGTGAAAAAAAAAAACTAGAACCTCTCCTCTTTCCTGCTTTAGTTTAGTTTAAATTAGGATAGAGTGCCAGATCTACCTCAGATCTGGAGATTTACTATAATTGAACCACATCTCCCTGTGGACATACCCTTACTTACCTCTTGAAACTTACTTCAACAGCCCTGGTTCTTGCAGGACTGACAGCTTACCTTAATTCAACCTTGCTGTAGTTTATGTAGTTATTCTGCTATTTTTAATCATATAATAATTGCAAGGTAGGCTGCACAACAAGTTTTTGGCACTGCTGCCGGGGAGCTATGTTTTTAACTTTGTAGATCTTAGTTTTTCTCATTTCTAGTTGTTTTATTTTAATTGCTTGTTAAGTGTTTGACTAATTGCTATTGTAGTTTTTTGTAGTTTAATTATCTATTTCAGATCTAGATCTGTGGTGTTGAAGAGAGCATTGTACCAATTGGAGGAGCAAGCTTTGCTTAAGTTTACACTCCCTAACTTTGTTTCCATATCTAGATCTATAGTTTTGTAGATCTATAGCATTAGTTGTGTGTTTTGTGATTGTTTTGTTGATCTTTCTGCTATGATTATTTGAGTTGTACTTGGTTGTTGTTGTGTGTATGCTTGGGAGGAGATCTCTTAACCTTGAGATTGCACCTTTGGACCTTGAGGTTGAAAGACTTCTTAGACCCAAGCATCCCTTACACACACCTTTAGTTGATTCTGAAATTACGGCAATGGGTGAGCAACCTAGGACTTTAAAGGAATTCAATGCACTAGGGGTTTACAATTCTCTCTTTTGCATTCAATTCCCTACTATCCAAGGAAACTATGAGATCAAGTCTTCTATCATACAGATGTTACCCTCATACCATGGCCTGAGCAAAGAAGACCCATACAAGCATATTGATGTTTTAGGACTATACACTACCTTTAATATTGTAGGTTAGGGGAAGAAGCAACCAGGTTGAGACTCTTTCCTCTTTCACTAAAAGATAGAGCCAAAATTTGGTTGTCAATGCTCCCAACCAACAGTATTTAGTCCTGGAATGACCTTCAATGTCAGTTTTTGGCCAAGTTCTTTTCTATGTCCAAAACAAGTCAGCTAAGGAAGACCATTATCTCATTTGCTCAAGCCCTAATTGTAGACTTTCACCAAGCCTAGGAGAGATTTAAAGAACTCTTGAAGCAATGTCCCCATTATCAAATTCCTGAATGGCAACTTGTCCAAAGTTTCGATCAAGGAATTGATCCTAATAGTAGGGATATGGTTGATGTCTCTTGTGGTGATACATAACTCCGCAAGACAGCTGATGAGGCTTGGGAGTTATTTGATATCATTAGTAAAAACTCCATGTAAAGGGCGACCTAGTAAAGAGATGTTGAAACCCCTAGATTGGTGAGAGAAAATACTACCAGAGGAAAAATATATGAGGTGAGTGAACATAATGATTTGGAGAGAAAAGTGGACAGCTTGACCCAAAAGTTTGATAAGCTCCTGGGAGCAATGCAGTCTCCATTAAGCATGGGGGAAGGTTTGAAGCTGACTCTGGGATGTAGGGATATGGGTAAATTAGGGTTGATGTAAGGTAAGGGTTTGAGCTAGGTATGAGGGTTGTGAATGGGTGAAACTTTGGAAGAATTGTGAAGGGTATCGGTGTGAGGCTCCAAGGCTTAGCTGGGCTTTGGATTAGGCCATCAAGCCTTGGGAAGGTTAGGCCATCAAGCCTTGGTCATGATAGGTTTGAGCCATGGGCCATCGATGGGTTTGGGCCTTAGGCTCTTGACGGGTTTGGGCCATGGGCCCTTGATGGGTCTGGCGCAATGGGCCTTGATGGGTCTGGCCCATGGATCCTTGATGGGTTTGGCCCATTGGGCCTTGGTGGATTTAGGCCATAGGCCCTTGGTGGGTCTGGCCCAATTGGCCATGAAAGGGCTAGGCCATGGGCCCTTAGTGGGTTTGGCCCAATGAGCCTTGATGGGTATGGGTCATGGGCCCTTGATGGGTCTAACCCATGGGCCCTTCGTGGGTTTGGCCCATTAGGCCTTCGTGGTCTGGGACATGGGGCCATGGTGGGTCTGGGCCATGAGCCCTTGGCGGGTATGGGCCATCGGCCTTAATTAGGTATGGGTTATGGGGTTTTGGGCCATGCGACCTTGGGACATGTGAGAAATGGGGTTTTGGGTAGTGTGGATGATGGGGGCTTGATGGGGGTCATGGGGGAATGGGGCATGGGGGCTTGCTAGGGTATGCGATGGATCCATGAGTGTGTGGTGTGCATGAGAGGGGATGTGTTGGGAGGCCTTTCATTTGTTATATGTTTGGAACATCTCCGTCATGGTCATGTTAGGGGGATCGGATGGAGATGGGCTATTTGATGGTTGGGGGTATGGATGGGGTATGGGAAGAGGACAAATTGGGCATGACCGTGGTAAATTTTGGCATGACCCGGGTGAGGGGGTGGGATGTGAGTGGGCTTGAAGGAATGAATTGGGGCAATGGTTGATGAAATGGGCATATATGGGGAAGATCTGTGGGGCATGGATGTGGAAAATGAGAGAGGAAAATTGGCCATGGCTTCGAGAGAGACGGGCATGACTTGGGTGAATGGAGGGATGTGCGGGGGGTTAGGTGTGGTAAGGACAGATGTGGGTGGATCGAGTTGGGCGGATGAAAAATTGGGTATGTGAGTTAAGGTAGAGGGTGGATTTTGGATGGGTGTGGGAGGGGGTGAGATGGGTTGGAGATGGCCATGGATGAAGGCATGGATTGGGAAAATCATGGGTAATTGGGATTTTGGATATTTTGGGAAGTGATGGAAGGGAAAATAGGGGCACGGAATGGGCCGGTTATGGCGAAGGTTGAATGGGTGACGGGGATGGAATTAATGGCCTCTTCGGTAGGGGAATGGGTTGGAGAATGTGGCGGGGATTAGTTAGGATCGGAATAAGTCAGGTCTACAGCCCACTTCATTCCTTGGTATTGGGTTAGGTACGGGTGCGTCAGATGGGGCTCGTAAAGCTTCCTCCTTCCCCTACGGATGATGGAGGGTACGATGATGTCGTTGTGTCGACACCAATCAAGACTCTATTTTTAATTTTTAATTTTAATTTTTTTTAGATTTTTATAAGTGAAAACAAATAAGGATTCTGGGGCCTTTTTGAATTCCGTTCTAGGGTGACTCTCGTACCCTAAATAGGTCCCATGACAAAGGTTTCGAAGCGCTTCGGAAGAGTCTAAGGGAAATTCCTCTATCTATTGAAGGCACAAAAACTAATGTAAACAACCCGATCCCCTGAAATGAATAAAAAAGAAGTCACCTTTTTTTGATCGGTGAGGGCGTATTGGGTGTTGGAAATTGCGAGGACTAAACAGAGGCACTAAACACACTGATCAGGGAGTCCAGGGGGTGAAATAGGCCACTGATCTAAACTGTTGTTGTTCAGAACTAGCCTGGCGCAACTATTAGTGGCGCTAGAGCAAAAGGTCTAGTTTTAAAGCTGGAGCAACTAATAGTTGCGCCAGTGTATTTCTGAGAAATTTTGCATTGGCGCAACTAATACTTGCGCCAGAGAAAAATGAATCTCCAGTTTCTATGATAGCAGCAACTTGAGCTCGAAATGGATCTCCAAACTAGTTTTTGGTGGAAGCTGGGCTTCCGGGGAATGACTATTTATATGATCCACTCTCTTTCTCACCGAACCTAAGGGTTTAAGGCCAAATTGGGTTCACTATCACTCACTTTTTCCTGGGTTTTAAGCTTGGAATGAGAAGGTTACCCACCCGATATACCTCAAGTGCAAGCACTTTTCTTAGGTACTAGGTGGGCTGAGACTTTTCCGGATCATCACCACTAGGGGCTACCGCCGTACTAAGATCCGGGTGGTTGTATGTGTGCCTAAATAACCCAACCCTTTAAAATCTATGCCGCAAAAAAAATAAGTTAAATCTCTTTTGTTGGTTCAATTTTATTTTTTACTTTTATAAAAAATTTCTTAAGTTCAAAGACTAGGGGTGATGATCCCGTGCCTCATCTACGAGCCGGCATTCACTGTTTATAATATGATTGCGGAAACATAAGTGCGCATGTAGGCCCGCCAAACGGCTAAGGCACTTTAAATGACTTAAAAGTAAAGGAATTTAAATGCAAATAGTAAGTAGGCCCGCCAATTGGCTAAGGCACCTAAAATGACGGATATGTAAAGAAAATTAAAGACTGCGTAATTAGGCCCACCGATCGGCTGAGGCTCGCAAATGACGTAAAGTAAAATGACGTAATTGGAGGAGTGAGTAAAAAAATAGTAAAAATAAAATAAAAAACAGCAATAAAATATTAGTAAAATAAAAAATAAAGAGGCTAAATTCAAGAGGAAGCTCTACTAGCTAGTCCCCAGTAGAGTCACCATTTGTGCAACCGTGAGATTTTTTACGATCCCGTCGCGATGATGTGCTCACTAATAACAATATAGAGTCGCCATCCAAAGCTTTTGGTGTCTTGGGAAACCTAGATCATTTTTATAAGTACCAAAGTACCACAAATATGACTCTAAATCCGGTCTACGCCAAAGACTCTTGGGTAGGGGCTTCGGTTATCGATTGGGAAGGTGTTAGGCACGCAATCAACCCGCTTATTGCGCTCTCTACTAATGGTCAAAATAAAAAGAATATGAAAGAAATAAAAAAGGTTTCCTCTTGCCCAAATGAGTCTTAAAATCCTATTAGTGCCCCTCCATTCCTACCTAAAATTCGGTGGCATAATGGCACAAATGGAAAGATGGAGGGATAACCAAGAAGGTAGAGGAATAGAGGGGAGAGCCGGAGCTCTCGGGCCCTTGTTGCACCGCTGTGGAGCCTTGCGTTTGCTTGCGTCGGTGACCTTTTGAAGGCTTGTATGGTATGGGATGGGGTTCTAACTCCTATGGCTTGATAGCTAAGAGGTAGAGAGGGAAGGCTTGCGGGTAACACACACCTAACCTATAGCTTTTTAGTGAAATGCTAAGGTCTAAAGGAGTTTTTTGAATTATGAAATTTGTATGGGAATGATACACTAGAGGAGAGAGAGAGAGAAGGGTTTCCTTAATCTCTTAATTATAAATTTTTTCAGGCCTTTGTAAAGAGCAGGATGCCTCTCTATTTATAAGAAAAAGAGAGATTAGGAGGGTGTTAGAGGCTAATTAGGATTAGCAATTAAGTAATGGGCCATCTAAGGTTTCCTAAGATTTTTAGAGCCTTGAAAAATGTGAGAAGGTGCTGCAATGGTGGATGATAGGTTAGCGGTTTAAACCACCTAAGGGGTTGCACATAGATAGTAAATGGGTGCAACAGAACTAGCCAAACACACCCTAAAGGTCAAGGTGGTCAACAAGTTAAACCCTAATAACAAAATTTGAGGCAAAAACCTTGGGTTACTGTTCATATGCCTGGTGCAACTAATAGTTGCGCAAAGCATATGTACAATAATACAATGCTAGAAACGTGGCTTTGGGAAGTCGATTACCCGTGGGGGGACCAACCTTTAGAATAGTTGCGCCACATTCGTAAGGGATTCCATAATGTATTTACCATTTTGCCCCTACACTTCGAAACGCGATATCTTTGTGTGTACAGCTCCGATTGGGGAAATTCTTGGCCCGATGGAAAGCTAAGGACTTCTACTTTTCAATGGTATAAGTTTCGAGCATAGTGGAAAGTCATATCTAGTCCCCATGCATCTCTCTTCATCCATTGATCGGGAAAGCAAAGTTTAGGTCCAGAATGGGTTCTAAGGTTGAGATTGGTTTCTAAGGGTTCGAGAAGGTTCCTAAGGGATCTCGGGTGATTCTTAAGGGTTTGGAGTGGCTCCTAAGGTTTTGGAAGGGTTCCTAAAGGTTCCATACATGCCATCAAAAGCTCGGAGACATGCCTCCCCCAAAATTTATTTCGATCGAGCCTTGGGCCAAATTTGGGTGTCTACATTATATTCCTATTCTTTGACTATTGCAAACTTAGGAACTAAAATTGAATAGATTGCTACACAATGGGAGGAAACATGGAATAATGATGGATTGCCACTATTGGCGATCAACTTAGGGGGAAAATTGAGTGATGAGATGGTAAACAACCCTGCACCCCATGCCCACGCTATTCAAACTTTACGAAGTGGTAAGGTTGTAGATAATAAAGTAGATATACCTAAACCAATAGACAACCCTGAACCTCAAAAAAAGGAAACCTCACCGCTAGAAAACAGAAATTTTTTTTGTCAATGCTTGCATAAATTATAAAACCAGGGTAATGGAAGTTTCTTTTGGAGATATGCGGATCTAGTTGAATGTCTTCTCAGCAGCCAACCAAATGGCCTCAATAGATGACGAGGAATGCTTCAGCATTGACAAAATTAAAGAATTGATAGAAGACGCATTGCCTCTTGCCCTATCTAAAGAAATGCTACAAACCTCATCATGGTATACAGATTTAGAAGAATCAGACTTTCATGTAAAAGAAGTAACCTCTGTTTTGGACACATCTGCCTATGAACTCTAGTCGAAAATATGGAAACCATGGATAGAACCCTTGCCTAATACTTCCAATGAACCCTTACAACCGTCCATCGAAAATGTGCCATCCTTAGACTTGAAAGTACTTCCCAACACCCTTAAGTATGCCTTTCTTGGACCTAATGAAACTCTACCATTAATCCTTTCTTTTGCACTCAGCAGGGAACAGGAGGACAAGTTGTTGGTCATATTAAAGAAATTTAAACATGCAATCAGGTGGATCGTCGCTGACCTTAAAGGGTTTGATCCGTCAATTTATATACACCAAATTCATTTGGAGGATAATGCCAAAATCTCATGGAAAAGTTAGCGTCGGTTGAATCCAAACATCAGGGAGGTAGTACAAAAGGAGATCGTAAAGTTGTTAGATACAGGTATTATCTACCCAATTTCTGATGGCCAATGGGTAAGCCCCATTCAGATAGTTCCAAAGAAATCTGGGAATACTATGAAAGAAAATGCATCCGGTGAACTAGTGCCATTACATGAAACCATGGGGTGGCATGTATGTATTGACTACCGGAAGCTAAACTCTATGACACGCAAGGACCATTTTCCATTGCCCTTTATTGACCAAATTTTGGAAAAGCTAGAGGGTCAAGAATATTTTTATTTTCGAGACGGATATTTAGGGTACAATCAAGTCCCAATATATCCAGAGGACCAGGAAAAGACCACCTTCATGTGTCCTTTTGGAACGTTTGCTTACCGATGCATGCCCTTCAGGTTGTGCAATGCACCAGCAACCTTCCAAAGATGCATGATGGCTATATTTTCTGACATGATAGATAGGTTTCTGAAAGTATTTAGGGATGATTTTTTGGTATTTGGCCAAACCTTCCATTCTTGCTTTGATCACCTGGCCCTTATTCTAGAAAGATGCGAGGAAACCAACCTAGTGTTTAGCTGGGAGAAGAGCCAGATTATGGTTCAAGAAGGCATTGTTTTAGGACATATCGTCTCCAAAAGTGGAATAGAAGTTGGCAGGGTAAAATATGATGTGATACCTAATCTACCCTCACCTACCTCGGTGTGGTAGATTCGATCCTTCCTTGGCCACGTTGCTTCTACCGCCGCTTTAATAAAGATTTTTCAAAAATCTTGAGAAATTTGTGTCACCTTTTAGTAAACAACGTACCTTTCAACTTTGATGATGCCTGTCTTAACGCGTTCAATAAGCTCAAAGCCCTTCTCTCGTCTGCACCAATCATGCAATCCCCTGATTATTCCCTACCTTTCGAAATAATGTGTGATGCATCCGACTATGCAATAGGCACCGTCTTAGGACAGCGGAAAGATAAGATTCCCCATGTAGTTTATTATCTGAGTCGTACCTTAATTGAAACACAAGTTAACTACACCACTACTGAGAAGGAACTTCTCATTGTCGTATTTGCATTAGACAAATTTTTACCATATCTATTGGGATCTAAAACTATCATTTTTTTAGATTACTCTACACTCAAATATTTATTGGCAAAAAAGGAAGCCAAACTGAGACTAATCCGGTGGACCCTACTTTTACAGGAATTTGACATCGAAATAAAGGACAAGAAGGGATTTGAAAACGTAGTGGCGGATCATTTGTCCAGACTCGAGATACCTCAAGCCACCAGTAAAGAACCTCTCCCTGATACATCTCCCTCATTCCAATCCTTGATACCACCTTCATTCCAGACCTAATACCCACAACCTATGCACCAGAACCCCATACCCTTGACACCCCCCAGCAGTCCATTGAGACTTCCCCACCTTTTGTACCTATCCCTAGTGAGCCTGTAGACCAATCCATTCCCTTATCCCATGATAGTGAGCCATCTTCAGGAGAGGAATTTTTCACTATGATGTCTACTATCCTAGGAGACATCAACCTTGAGTATACACCTCTCCCCGACTCACCTCTCCCCCTCACACTTTATCCCACCACAGTATACACCACCACAGGCCACTACCTTCACTCATAGACCCACATCTCCCTTCCTGCCAGTTTCACCCATCCAACCCACACCCAATACCATACCAGACCTGTTACCCTAAATCCTACACCTACTATCTCTCCAATCATAAATATTAACCAATATCCAAACCCAATCATCCATAGAAACATATATTAATTCCATAACCTCCATCCTCCAAATCCAGACCTCCATAGAAACCAGCCTACAAGCCATCCAATCCACCTTAGCCACTTTACCCCAATCATCATATTCACCAACTATCCCTACCTCCCAACCTTTACCTACTCCACTCCTTTCCACTTTCACTAATGCCATTACCCAAACAGAGGATGAACCTATTCTAGGGAGCTCACCTACTGTAGCTACCTCTGATGCTATTACAGATGTAGATGACCTCATACCCATCCCCTTCAAGTCAATCCAAACAGATTCTGATCTGGAGCCCTACCCTGAGCCTCCACACACCATACCCCAGCCCACCGACCTTTCATTCTTAGCTGGCCCTTCTTCAAGTGAGGACCTCCCCTTAATTCTTGCCTCTTCTTTTCCCAGTCCTCCATACTCCACCCTCCTTCTTGCAATGTAGTTCCATCCTTACATCAAAAGGGATGCTATTAAAGGAATGACTATTCTTAGAACATCCTATGAAGCACAGATTCAGCACCTGAAATGGGATACCGAACAGCTGCTTAGGGACATAGGGAAGGGCTGGAAATAAATGTTGCATCTACGTAAAGCCCAAGAGAGTTTGGTTGTAAAAGAGAAGCTTAATGCTGAAGAAGAAAAATGGCTGCTGCAATAAAAAAGTTGAGAGTTGATGCAATAGAGAAAAGGTTGACTGGCTCCAAGGAGATCAGGGCACTCCTTATTGCCCGAGCTAAATTGGCTCAACAAAAGACTGAAATTCTTGAGAGGCAACTAACTGTAGCAACTGGGAAAGTACCCCCACCTCCAACTGTACATCAGAAGAAAGACAAAGGAAAAGGGGTTAAAATTAAAAATGAACTAGCTGACCCTTAGATGGTTAGCATAGAGCACATGTTTTGAGTTAGGAATAGTGTGTTGTAAATCAAGAAATGAACTTTCTTTTTGTTACTCTATGTACCTCTTACTTTGTTTCATCTTTGTTTGTCCTTTTGTGTGTTTGTTAATGTGTTGTGTGTCCATTTCTTGATTTTCTCTGCTTTAGTGTAGTGTTTTATGTATCTCTATTTGTTCACTGCTTCACTCCCTTTGTCCTTTGAATCAATGAGGACACTGCTCCCCATAGGTTTGGGGGTGTGGTAGGTTCTTCCAATGAAATAGTTAACCTAAGTGCAGTAGACTCAAGTGAGTAAGTCAGAAACAAAACCATGTTTAAGAATCATTAGAAAAATGAGAAATTTAAATTTTGCAAGCCTTTAGGCATTACAAGCTTTTAAATTTTGACTTTTCCATGATATAAACACCAAGTAAACTCACTTGTATCAGTACTGAGTGAATCATTAACGAGAGAAAAACGTAAGGACATACTTAAAAATTCAATAGAAGACCATAACCAGTGAGAGTTGGGCCTATAAAATTTTTTATTTTTTCCATCCTTTGTTGGGTGACTGAGGCAATTCTTCTAGCTCTAAGGACTGGCTGAGGCAATGCCCTCACTAGAAGTTAGGCACCTCCAAGTTGAAACAACTGACAACACTCACGAAACCTAGGAATTGATCAAGGCCTTCTCTAAGACAGTTTGAGCTTAAACCGACCAAATCCTAATCAACTGCCCTTGTGTACACACACTTGTTGAGCCTTAATTTCTAATTTCCTTCAAAATACACCTGATTACTTGCACCTGAACCTATGGACCTGACTCAAACCTACCCTCACTCTGAGAATTCAGAAGGTAAAGGAGAAGGAGCTAAAGATGGACAAGATAGGGTCAACATTGGGTAAATGGATAAGAGATACCTAAAGTTGAGCAGTGTAGTAGCAAAGGAAAGAGGTGGCAAGTCACAAACACAAAAATAAAAATAAAAATAAAAATAGAAAGAAAAATACAAGAAAAGAAAGAAAAACAATAATGAAGAGGAGGGAGAGAGGAGTCAAGAGGAACAGTTCATTCGAAAAATCATAATGAAGAGGAGAAGCTGGCCACTTCAAGTCTGGAAAATTTGAAAGAAAATGAAAGGGAATGAACTACAAAGAGGTGAAGTTATGAATCACCTCCTCCACTTACTGATTTCTTAACTTTGAATCCCTTTTCAACCTTACATTCTTTATAACCCAATTCATAAGCCACATTACAACCCAGTTAAAGACCTTGTGATCCAAAGTTAATTGAGCTGTCACGAAGAGACAAGGAGTTGTCCAATCTATGGTGAGGACCTGCCAACGATGCCAGGACTTAGATGCTTTGCCTACGCTCATGCTTACAGACCCATTTGGGGGCTATAACTGCTCTTGAGATTGAGAGAAAATGAAACCCTCAAGGTCCCTTGTGAGAGTATGCCCTGGTTAGCATTGGGTCTAAATTTGAATGTATTAGGCATGGACTATAACCTGATTTTTGAAATAATGATGAGCTCAATGCGGATGTACATGTGTTGTCCCCCTTGTTGTGAGCTAATAGAAACTGTTGTGCATTCATGTAGAGGTTGTGATGATTAAATGTCTGTGCTTTTAATGTCCAAATTCCTCATATTTTTATTGAATCAAAGGTGAACTGATGCTCTGTTTCTTAACAGCTGACCTGAGATTGTTGCACCTTTGTTAACTATTTCATTGAGAAGTTTATGGGTATCTTCACTGAAAACCCTCAGGAGACTTTACTCCTCTACTAGGGATCACCTAGGGGTTTAAAAGGCTTGGTACATATGCTAAATGTATCCGTGCTCCCTACAAAAGTGGCATTTCAATTCTGAGAGTAGTTACTTTAATTTATCCTTTGCTCGGGGACTAGAAAAGGTTAGGTTTGGGGGTGTGTTATGCCCTAAAAACTATCACTTTTCACCTCTTAGCCTAGTCTTTGATGGACCTTAAAGCCCACTAATAATCATTTGTTAAGTATGTTTTACAGTTAGTAATAAAATATGTAGCTAAATACAAAACCTTGACTTTTTTGCCCAAAGAGAGAGAGAATACAAGCAAAGATGACAGCTGAGCTAAAGCCTAATGGAACACCTTAGTAGTGCTCACCATAGTGACTCATTGTTGTTGCTCATCATTGACCTAAAGTCTAGCAGATGATTGAAGCCAGCTGAGAAGGAAGGATGCTGCAATAGCAGCAAGTGTAGTATAGCAGAGTGTCAAGAAATAGACCTCACAGAGTTGAGGAGCCTTCTCGCGAAGCTAAAGATGTAGTGGAAGAGCTCTCACGCAGATAGGCCGCACAGTCAAGAGGAGAGCTGTAAAGACATCGCAAAGATCTAATGGTGTAAAACCTTCATAATTCATGGTTGCGAAGCTCTCGCGGAGATCAAGCCTCAAGGCAACCGCGCGAAGAACCCAGCGAGTCCATATGCATAGAGAACAAAAAGTCACCTCACGGAGTTCTTGTGTGGCCCTGGAAGAGAGAGATGCCCAGAATTCCCCTCGCACAGATCTTGCACACTCTGGAACCTTACAAGTTACTACGCGAGAGTAGGAGCCCACCTGCACGAGTACTTAGCGAGAGAGAGAGCTCCAGAAGCTCTATTGCAAGAAACACCCTGGCTCTCCAGATCATCTCCACGACAGCAGTGCGACACAAAGCAATTGCACGATTCACTAAAGGTTTACTGCGCAAATGAGCCATTCCCATCAGCCAAATGCAACTCCACAAAAGCAAAGCAACTGCGTGAGTAAACTAAAACAACTACCAGCCTCGCAAAACGCAGGCTCTCCACTTCTCAGTTTAACTCAAGGACCTTTTGGAAATTTCCCAAGGCTAGGGCACACTTCTCGAGGCATGGATTTTGAAGTGCACATCTCGAGACATTCAAGGATTATAATAGTGCCATGTCTACTAAAAAATTAGGTCTGCTAGAAAAATTAGGGATAACTCCTTAGAGCCAAGGCCATTTTGACAGAGTATATAAGTTGTACTTAGAGTTTATTATTTTCATCTTTCTTTCATCCTCTGCTGGCTGAGAGCTCTAGGAAGCTAGGTGTTAAGACCTGAAAAGTACCACTTTTCACCCCTTAACTTAACTTTTGATTAGACCCAAAACCATCTAATAAGTTCTTGTTAAGTGTTTTATGTAGGTAATAATCAGCAACCAAATAAGGCCAGAAATCCTGTAAAGGAGCCTGTTTTAGCACCAGAAGTCCCTCAGAAGGATGGACTCTGAATCCATACCTGAAATGAGCCTCGCGCAGCTGACCCAAGCTTTAGAGGATTCAGGAGAAATATACCTCGTACATTCCAACTGAGCTTCCCAAGACTTTACAACAACTTCTCGCGCAGTTGAGTGACTGAAGAGCTTCAGAAGCACAAACTCACGCAGCTCTCGTGAAGCTCAAGAGTAGAACACATCGTGTAGTCTCGTGCAATTCAAAGCAAACCCCTCTCAACCTCGCGCAGTTTGCTCAGAACGGCTGAGGAGAGAGAGCTTCAAAAGACTCTTCGCGCAGCTGTCGCGCAGTAGTTGTGGGATGCAAATTCAAGAAGAAAGCATCCTCGCGAAGATCAATTAAGACATGGAACCTCGCGCAGTTCAGAACTCATTAAAGCCTCACGAGTAAACTCGTGAAGTCCATTGAAGAGAAGTGCTCGCACAGTTCTCGCGCTATTCAGATCCATCCTCACGGAGATCAACCCAGTGAATGCCCAGCTACCTCGCGACCGCTTGAATTTCAACCCCGCAACATCTGAGGCTTTGATGTCTACTCAACCTCGTGAAGCCCAATCCAATGAGAGCGCAATTCTCCACCGTGTGACTGCCTGAAGAGCAAACCATGGCAGCCTCGCGACGGTTGAAGCTTCAATGACAAACCATCCTCGTGACGAGCAAGGGCTACCACGCGATAAGTTTGAGAAACAATAGCTACCTAGCAAAGCTTTGAACTTCAACTTCTATCGCTTCAGCAGAGGACTTTCTGGGAATTTTCAGCGATTAGGGCACGCACTCCCATGCTTAAATCTCCATGCACGTGCCACAAGGCATCCAAGGATCACTATTAGGCCACGTGGCATCGTTAAAATTAGGGTTTCCTAACCCTAATGCGCCGCCACACCACTGCTATATAAACCCATACTTAGCTTAGGTTTAGATATCATGGAACAAATCTGGGAACACGTCTCATCTCTTGGAGATTTGATCTGAGATTATTTTTCTTTTCTTTTGTAGTTGTAAGTAGTTTTCTTTTTCTTTTTCCTTCTCTCCATAGTCCAGCACTTGCTGGCTATGTCTTTGTATGCATTTTGAACTAGTTTAATGGAAGTTTTGTAATAGGATTTTTACTTTGTGGGATTTGTGTTTGAATGTGATCTTCTATGCGCAAGGCTGCTGCCTTGTGAGCCGCCATTGCTTTGGCTATGAGTCAAAGCAATGGAGGACTATTTCTAAGGGCCACTAAGATCCAAGTGACCTGTGTGTATGGGCTATCATGGTCCTATACAGCCTTAGCCCCACCACAGGACCCACTACATCTGAAATCCCCATGGGAGCTTGAGCTGGTAGCCTTGTGACCATGGTGATGGCAACGATATTCTTGTTTTGTCTTGAAGGATAGCCTCTGGGATAGTCTGTGACCATTCAAGTGGACAGGTTATAGCCTTAGGGTGATTCTAATCTATCAATCCAAGATGGATCCTTCCTCTCTGCACTTGAGCTTGTATTAGCCTGGTGGGAGATTGTACAGAGGCAGACTCCCCTATATTTGTATAGATCTGCTATCAGATGTTAGATTTGATTGGTTATAGAGATTGTAGGCTTGTGACTGGACCATTGTAGCCTCACTCAAGCAATGGATAGATAGATCGAAGGTTGTACTCAATCTCTTGCTGGTTCTATGTGTCTGGGCTATCATGGTCCTATACAGCCTTAGCCCCACACATAGAGCTTTAGAGGTTGAGGTTCCCTATGGATTCTTGAGCTGGTAGCCTGGATGAAATAGTGCCTACAATGATTAACTTATTTTGACCCCTCCCTGGATTGTGGTTCCCCTATGGGATAGTCTGTGACCATTTGAGTGGACAGGTTATAACCTTAAGGGACTGAATCATGGTAGAGAGATGGGTTGGATCCTTTCTCCTCAGTGGTGATAACGTAGCCATTGGACTGTATTTCTATAACATCAAACCTGAATCTGAGTTGCAAAACTCCTCTGATCTAAGCTCAATAACATAGTTCTCACCCTTTTATATTTATTTTCCACACTCCATCCATCCTCTCAACCCTTTCTGTAGTTTAGACATTAGGCTACCTTAGGATCTGTAAACTAAGTGACCTTAAACTCCCTTCCCTTAAGGGCTGCCAGATCTGTAGTCAGATCTGGAGGGACTACTAGAGATGGCTCCCTTGGAGTTGTAGATCATCTTTCCCTGTGGGACAAACTATTGCTTATCAAAACTTGCCACAATGGACCCTGTATCTTGTAGGTCTAGAACTTCTCAGTTGTGCTGATTTCATCCCCTATTTTATTTTGATTTTAAATTTCTTTTACCATAAACAAATAAAAAAAGCACAGCTGGGGAAGTAACAAGTTTTTGGCGACGCTGCCAGGGAAAGTTGATCTATTAGTAGACTATAAGTTTTTATAGTTTTATTATTCCTTGGTAGTTAAGAATAATTGATACTGCTGATGTATTTGTGAATTTATTTTTTTTTCTGATCTAGACAGCAGCAGTGAAGGACAGTTGGACTGTAATTGGAGCTTAGCTACCTCTGTTTGCAAACTCTCTAACTTTTAAAACTCTGTCTATCTTTCTTGAAAATTCTCTAGCAGTATCTATGATAGTTGTAAATGTATTCTTTGACTAGCTATAAATTAGTTAGATAAATTTGTTAATTGTAAAGTAATTCATTTGCAATGTGCCTGCAAGAAGCTCTCCTTGCTGCTAGTGTGCTTGTATGCTAGGGAGAAGATCTCTCAACCCTACTTTAGAGCCTCTTAACCCTGAGTTAGAAAGGGGAAGGAGACTTAGAAAAGACAGGCACACCACAGGAGAGCCCCCAAGTGAATCTGTGACAACAAATGTGGGTGAAGAACAACCTAGAACTCTCAAGGAGTTGAATGCTCCAGATGACTATAACTCCCCTTTTAGCATTCAATTCCCTGATGTTTAGGGGAATTACGAAATAAAAACTTCAATCATCCAGCTGCTGCCCTCTTTCCATGGGCTTAGCAAGGAGGACCCTTACCAGCATATTGACCAGTTCTTGGCCTTGTCCACCACTTTTAATATCACTGGTTTGGGACCTGAGGCCACTAGGCTCAGACTCTTTCCCTTCTCTCTGAAGGATAGGACCAGTACCTGGTTGACCACTCTCTCCAACAATAGCATTGCTTCATGGAAAGACCTGCAGACCATGTTCCTGAGCAAGTTCTTCCCTAAGACCAAAACTAGCCCGTTGAGGAAGGCAATTCTTGCTTTTGCCCAAGCCCTAACTGAGGATTTTAATCAAGCCTGGGATAGGTTTTAGGAAATGCTCAAACAATGCCCCCACCACAAGATCCCAGACTGGTAGCTTGTTCAAAGCTTCTACAATGGGATTGATGAAAAAAGTAGAGATATGGTTGATGCCTCTTGTGGTGGCACTTACATGCACAAAACTGCTGATGAGGCATGGGAATTGTTTGAGGTGATTAGTGAAAATGGTTTTCAAAAGCTATCCTTGGAAAGAACTAGTCAGGAGTTTGAGTCAAAAGTGGGGCCTGCTGCATTGACAAGAGGAAAAGTTTGTGAGGTGTCTGGGAACAATGACCTGCAGCTGTAAATGGTAAACCTCTCTATGAAGTTTGATAAATTACTGACTGTGATGCAACCCAGAAGGGCTGCTCATGTGGTGGAGGCATGTCTGATATGCCAGTCCCCACAGCACACAGTGGAGGAATGTCCATCTGCAGGGCAATATCCTGAATTGGTTTTGGAACATGCTGCTGCTGCTCAATCTTATGGCCAACAATAATCTAGGGGCTACAACAGATATCCATATGGTTACCAGCACCAAAATTCTGGTTACCAATGGAGAGACCACCCAAATCTGAGGTGGAGGCAAGACAATTATATGCAGCCCCAACAGATGTTGGCTATACCTCAAAGGCCACAGCAGCAGTTCAATCAAGGGAATGCCCCTTGGTCTAACTTCCAGCACCATCAGCAGCCCCATCAGCAATAAAATCAATTGGTCTTACCCCCATCTCAACCCAGAAATACTTCTTTCGAGGACCAGGTCTTGACCTCACTGGAAAACCTGGGTTCCTTGGCTCAGATTGTGAATTCTCACGATCAGAGCATCAAGAAGATGGAAGAGTAGATTGGCCAACTAGCGAATACCTTAGCCAAAAGAGAAGAGGGAAGGTTGCCCAGTCAACCAGTGGTTAATCCCAAGGGCCAATTTTTGATTGGTGAAGGATCTTCAAACCCTGAAGGGGATCTTTCATTGAATTGATGCTAAGAACTGCGCACTTTGTATGTTATGTATTTTACTATTTATAGGAATTTTTAGTGATCTTGTTGGAGTCTGAGTTTAGTGCTTTTTGAATGTTTTATAATGCTTATGGGTGTCCCTGGAAGAGAGCCTGTGAGAGAATCCACCCACAAAACAAAGGTCAAAAGGCTGACTAGTGGGTGTGTGAATTTTGACTCTGTTTAAGCCGTCGCAAGGTTCTGAAAATTTGGTTTGGTTTCCTCTCGAGCAGGTCACAAAGAATTACTTTGCTTTGTTGTCACGAGTTTCAGATATAGTTGTGTGGGCTTCCTCGCACAGTTTCAATGAACGTCCAATCTCGCGACCCATTCATGCCTATCCAGCGAGCAGATATTTTTAAAGTGCGCCAACCCTCGTGATATTTAAAATCCAACCTGCTTGCTTTTCATCGCTTTCTCCTTTCCTCTCCAAAGAAACCCTAGCTCCCACTCCTCTCAATCTCTCTCCTCCAAAGATCCTCGCCTCTATAGTTCATCGCTCACTTTGAAATTCGGATTTTGTTCTTAAAGCTTCCATCAGCTGCCCACTAGGAGCTCGCGTCTACAAAGGCATCAAATTGAACAGAACCCTAACTTTTAGGGTAAGACTCAACTCTTAATTTTTTCTTTCAAAATTTCAACTGCACACTCACCAAGGAGAATCTTAATGGCTCCTAAAAGTGCACCTGTGAAGAGAGCCCGGGATCAGGCTCCCGTGGAGCCTGCCCCTAAGAAAGCCAAGTCCTCTACGACACAACAAAAAGGGAAGGAGGTGGTTCCTGAGGTGGCTGAACAAACACCTGATTACTCTACACCCTCTGAGCTCCTCATTTCCATTCCCTTAGAGCCTGAAGCCATTTTTAATATATTTTTCTTTGAAACTAAGCCGTTTTCAGCACCTGCCATTGAGTTCTTGAGCAAGGCTGGTTTGATCCCCTTGATGAAAATGATTCCTGCACTAGCCTACCCTAGGTTAGTGCAACTCTTTTAGTTGACCAGACACACATGGGCAGCGAGGCCTCCTTGTGTTAGTTGAGAATTTTGAGATGCTACTCAGCCCAGTGTTGATTGCCGAAGTCATGGGAATCCTTGCCATTTTTTATCCCAACTCTGGTTATGGTTCCCCTATGAGTGCCCCTATTGATACCATTGCACAGGCCCTTACCGGAGGTTTGAAGGCCACAGGGGACTCTATCAGAAGAAGAGATTTGGATCCCAAATTGCTGTTCATTGATCAAGTGCTGAGGAAGAATATCTATTGCTCCGGCCATCAACAAGAGAGGAGGACACCAATTGTTGATGCTCTCTATTCCTTCTCTGTACGCCATGGATTTAATATCGCATGGTTGATTTTTGAGGCCATGAATGATATGATGGTAAAGCTCAGGCTGCAAAAGAAGATCCACACTCTCCCCTATGGAAGACTCATCACCAAATTACTTCTGAGGGGAGGGTACAAGATACCAGTAGGGGAGTTATCTGTTCACCTCACTCCCACCACTTTTGCCAAAAGACAATGGGGGATCAGCAGGAGTCTGATGGATCCCCAGAAGAAGAAGGCTGAAGCTCAGGTTGTTTTTGAGCAAGGAGAGGAAACTGTCGTGGCAAAGGCCACCCCGGCCCCCAAAAAGAGGACTAAAGCCCCTGCTCAAAAGAAGGTGGTGCAAGCTTCTGTCACCTCTGCTTCTACAACAATACCTCCATCCACCACAGTTGCCCCTCCATCAGTTTCTCTGCCTATCCCATCTCTCCCTTTCCCTCTCTTATCTCCCTTTTCCATTCCACCTCCCCCTCTGATTCGTTCCTGGGTGGAAAGTGTTAACCCCATTACAACACTCCCCATTCACCCACCTTATCTCAATACACAGCCCCAGTATCTCCAACATTATCTGACCTAAACCCTGATAGCCCTCCCCTGATATCCTACATTAAAAAGAAGACCTCTCACATAACCCCAGCCAGATCCTTACCTAAACCAACCACCCCTATCATTCCCACAGATACGCCACATATTGACCCAGCCACCATCCCAACCATCCCTACCTCACCTCCACTCCCAGACCTTGACTTTAACCTAGCCACCACTTCAAGGTATCAGGCCTTCATGACTACTTTGCTTGATACCATGCCAACCCATGATATCCCTCTCCCAGATTCCCCACTCCCTTCACCACATCACTCACCAGACCTTTCATCTTCTCCCCCTACAACTTTCCATCATGCCCCCACTTCTCCTTTCCAACCTGTTCCCTCCTCTTCTCATACTCCACCCCAACCAACCTTAGATACCCTTACCCATATCCTTTCCTTAATACATGACATCTAGACCCAGCTATCCACCACAACACAAACCCAAGACTAAATGCAAACTGACATCACCAACATAAAATCCACCCTTCTAACATTGACAAACCCACCCATCTCTACACAACCTCCTACCACCCCACTGATCCAACCCCCTTCCACCTCTGACTCCACAGTGCAACCAGACCTCACCCCAATTAACTTACCTACACCCTTCACCCTCCAAGACACCATACCCCTCCACTCCTTCCCGACTCTACCTATCCTTCCCCCACTCATATTACCTCCCCCACAATTTACTAACACTTCCACCCAAACAGACCCCATTCCTTTCCCATCCATATTTCCCATTCAACCCCACATATTTGTAACCCCACCACTTCCATTTCGACCCTCACCATTCCATTTTTCCCTTACCCAGAACCATCCACCTCCACTGACCATCCTTCATTTACTTTTCCACCCATGCCTTCCATTCCACCTCTTATCCTACCCCCTTCTTAATTCACTGACCACTCAACACAGACTGCCCCAGCAACTTCTACCCCTCCTCTAGACTTCATCACTACAACCCCCACTTCACCCCCCAGGATCAATCACCTTCTACTTCTTCCACTCAATTTCTACCAATCTTACCCAGACACTCCTATTACACCCCTCCCTACTTCACCCTCCTCCATGCCATGAGGGACAATGCCTATATCAAGAGGGATGTCCTGAGGGGCATGGCACAACTTCACCAATCGATTGAATCCCCTTGGTGGCAGAAGCTGGGTGACTTGAAGCTTGCTCACAACGAGAAGCTGAGAGATATTTCCAAGGAGTGGGAGGCAATTTTGGAGACACTCAATGCGAACAAGGCTGCGGCAACTTACTATAGAATGACTACGGAGATGGAAAAAGCCAATGCCGAAATGGCGAAAAAGAGAGCCAGGTTGTTAGATAGGAAACTGAACAATGCTCAGGAGATCAACAAACTCAGTAAGGAGCTTTCAGATACCAATCTCTTGTATGCTACCAAGAAAATTGAGATTTTGGAATAGAGGGTTGCCTTCCTACTAGCCCAACCAATTCAGGCCACCCCTCTCGCCACCGCACCCCCTGAGGCCCCATCTTCTTCCACACAACTAGGGCCATCTTCTTCCACTCCCCCTGCCCCTACACCTACAGAACCTGTTCCCCCAACCCCTACAGCCCCAACTCTAGTACCTCCTCCTGCTCCTACTCAAGTTCCTGCTCCTGCTAAAGTCCCTACTCCAGCTCCGGCTCCTGTCTCAGTGCCTCCCCCTGTTCAATCTCCTGCCCCCAAAAGAAAAAGGACTCCTTCCAAGAAACCTTCCACCTCCATAAGAGCCACTGCAGCCCAAAAAGGAAAAAGGCCAGCCCCTCCATCCCCACCTCCAAAGGTCACCAGAGCTTCTGCTTAGGATGATCTCCATGGTCGCCTACTTTCCAAAGAGGAACACAGACAGGCTGCTGCTGCCCTTAGTTTGGATCCCACTGAGCTTTTTCCTTCTGACTCAGACTCTGATTCTGCACCACCTATGGATTCAAGTGCCAGGACTCCTGTTGCTGCTCCTTCTTCAAGCCCTGCTGAACAAACCTATCCTCAGAGAAGGAAAGTTACAGCTAAAAGAACTTCTCACACTGCTGCCTCTCTAAAAATTGGAAAAGAAACATCTGCCCAGTCTGAGGAGGCACCACCAATGAGCCAGCCAGTGAAGGGGAAGAGCCCTGCCATTCCTACAGCACAGGAATAAGAAAAGTCTTCAGTGGCTCCCCCTAAGCTTGATAAAGGGAAAAGTCCTCTCTTGCCTCAGGTGAAAGAAAAAGATAAATCCCCTGTTGTCCCTCCTGAGCCAGAACAAGCCCAATCCCCTCTCATTCCCCCTCAGCCTCAGCCAGGGAAGGGACCAAAAGGGAAGACTCCCAAAGGAAAAAGTCTTATCAAATCCCCTAAGCCAACCACAGATAAATCTTCAATGATCCCTCCTCAATCAAAGACCAGAAAAATGAGGGTCAAGGCCCAATCATGCCCAAAACTGCGGCCCAAAGAAAGGAAGAGAGGGAACAAAAGAAAAAAGAGGAAGAGGCTTACCTTCAAGAGCATGCCAAGAAGATGGGTTGGGACAAGTTCTGAATCCAGACTCTGATTAGATTGTACCTAGGATTTTTTCTGTTTCTGCCCCCTTTTGCTTCTGTTTTCTTTTAGTTTGTACATTTATCATTTATAATAGATTTTCTTCTTTTGTCCTTACTATATTGCTTTATCTGTTGTGTGTTTTGCTCCATGTTCTTTCCCTTTCTTTTTGCAAATAATGGACCTGCTGCACACACCTTTGAATCAGTGAGGACACTGCTCCTCATAGGTTTAGGGGTGTGGCAGGCAGACCCTGCCAATGGAATAGTTAACCTAAGTGTAGCAGAGTCATGCGAGTAATATGAAAATGGATCTATGTTCACTTAAGAATCATGACAAATAAGAAATTTAAAATTTTTGCAAACTTTAGACATTATAAACTTTTAATATTTCACATTTCCATGACGAGATCACCAAGGAAACTCACTTGTATCAGCACTTAGTGAATCATTAGAGAGAGAAAAAGGTGAGGACATACTTAAAAGTTCAAAGGAAGACCACAACCAGTGAGTGTTGGGCCTATAAAAATTTTTTCCATCCTTTGAAGAGTGACTAAGGCAATTTCTTCTAGTTCTAAGGACTGGCTGAGTCACTGTGCTCACTAGAAGTTAGGCAACTCCAACTTGAAATAACTGACAGCACTCATGAGACTTTGGAAAGGAGCAAGGCCTTCTCTTTGATAGTTTGAGCCTAAAAATACCAACCCTAAAGCAACTGCCCTTGTCCATACCCCCTTTGAGCTTTAAATCCTGAATTTCTTCAAAATACACCTGAGTACTTGCACCTGAACCTATGAACCTGATTCAGTCTACCCTCACTCGGAGAATTCAGAAGGTAAAGGAGAAAGAGTTGAAGATGGACTAGCTATGGTCAACATTAGGTGAATGGAGAAGAAGTATCTGAAAATTTTGGTAGTATGGTAACTGAGAACATGGTGGCATTTCAGAAAAGCAAAAACAAAAATAAAAAGAAGAAATTTCCATAAAAAAGAAACAAAAATAATAATGAAGAGGAGTATGAGAGGAGTCAAGAGGAACTTTCTTTTGGAAAATCAAAATCAAGAAGAGAAATTGATCACTTCAAATCTGACAATCTCAAAGAAGAAGAAAGGAGCTAAAATCAAGAAGGTGAAGTCATGAATCACCTCTTTCACCTACTGATTTCCAAATTTTGAACCCTTTTCAGCCTTCCATTCTTTTTAAACTCACTCCATAAGCCACATTACAGCCCAGTTAAAAGCCCTTGTGATCCAAAGTTGAGTGACCTGTCATGTGGAGATAAAGAGTGACCCAATCTATGGTGAAGATCTGCTAATGATTTCAGCACTTAAGAACTCTACCTATGCTCATGCTTACAAACCCTTTTGGGGGATGTAACTGCTCTTGAGCCAGAGAGAAAATGAACCCCTCAACAAGACCCTTATGAGAGTATGCCTTGGAAAGTTTTTGGGTCTAATCTTGAATGCATTATGTATGACCTATAACCTAATTTTTTATCTGATGATGAGCTCAGTGCTGGCACACACTTATACAATTTTCTGTGGTTGTAAACTGATTGGAAATGTTGTGCATTCATGAGAAGTGTATGCTGTTTAAATTTCTGTGCAACCAATGGATTAAATTTCTTTTATGATTACTGATTTAAGAGTAAACTAAGTCTGCTCCTTGACTGCTCATTTGATGATATTGCACTTTTGTTAACTGTTTCATTGAGAAGTTTGTGGGTGTCTTCACTAAAAACCCTCAGGAGACTTCACTCCTCCACTAGGGATCACCTAGGGGTTTAAAAGGCTTGGTACATATGCTAAATGTATCCGTGCTCCCTATGAAAGTGGCATGTAATTTTTGTAGTAGATTTAATGTAGCTTTGCTAAGGGACAAGCAAAGATTAGGTTTGGGGGTGTGTTAAGACCTGAAAAGTACCACTTTTCACCCCTTAACTTAACCTTTGATTAGACCCTTAACCATCTAATAAGTTCTTGTTATGTGTTTTATGTAGGTAATAATCAGCAGTGAAATAAGGCCAGGAATCCTACTAAGGAGCCTGTTTTGGCACCAAAAGTCCCTCAGAAGGATGGACTCTGAATCTAGACTTGAAATGAGCCTCGCGCAGCTGACCCAAGCTTTAGAGGATTCAGGAGAAATATGCCTCGGGCAGTCCAACTGAGCTTCCCAAGACTTTACAACAACTTCTCACGCAGTTGAGTGACTGAAGAGCTTCAGAAGCATAAACTCGCACAACTCTCATGAAGCTCAAGAGTAGAACACATCGCGCAGTCTCACGCAGTTTAAAGCAGACCTCTCTCAACCTTGCACAGTTTGCTCAGAACAGCCGAGGAGAGAGAGCTTTAGAAGGCTCTTCGCATAGCTATCACGCAGTAGCCGCGGGATGCAAATTCAAGAAGAAAGCATCCTCGTGAAGATCAATTAAGACATGGAACCTCGCACAGTTCAGAACTCATTAAAGCCTCGCGAGGAAACTCGTGAAGTCCATTGAGGAGAACTGCTCACATAGTCCTCGCGCTATTCAGATCCATCCTCGCGAAGATCAACCTAGCGAATGCGCAGCTACCTCATGACTGCTTGAACTTCAGCCCCATGACATCTGAGGCTTTGATGTCCACTCAACTTTGCGAAGTCCAATCCAGCGAGAGCGTAATTCTCCATCGCGCGACTGCCTGAAGAGCAAACCAAGGCAACCCCGCGACGGTTGAAGCTTTAATATGAAACCATCCTCGCGAAGAGCAAGAGCTACCATGCAATAACTCTAGGAAATAATAGCTACCTAGCGAAGCTCTGAACTTCAACTTCCATCGCTTCAGCAGAGGACTTTCTAGGAATTTCTGGCGATTAGGGCACTTCCATGCTTAAATCTTTGTGCACATGCCCCGAGGCATCCAAGGATCACTATTAGCCCACGTGGCATCATTAAAATTAGGGTTTCCTAACCCTAATGCGCCGCCACACCACTGCTATATAAACCCATACTTAGCTTAGGTTTAGATATCTTGGAACAAATCTGGGAACACGTCTCATCTCTTGGAGATTTGATCTGAGATCATTTTTCTTTTCTTTTGTTGCTGTAAGTAGTTTTCTTTTTCTTTTTCCTACTCTCCATAGTCCAGCACTTGCTGGCTATGTCTTTGTATGCATTTTGAACTAGTTTAATGGAAGTTTTGTAATAGGATTTTCACTTTGTGGGATTTGTGTTTGAATATGATCTGCTCTGTGCAAGGCTGATGCCTTGTGATCCGCCATTGCTTTGGCTATGATTCAAAGCAATGGAGGACTGTTTCTAAGAGCCACTCAGATCCAAGTGACCTATGTGTCTGGGCTATCATGGTCCTATACAGCCTTAGCCCCACCACAGGACCCACTAGATCTGAAATCCCCATGGGAGCTTGAGCTGGTAGGCTTCTGACCATGGTGGTGGCAGCGATATTCTTGTTTTGTCTTGGGCTCCGTGAGGAGGATAGCCTCTAGGATAGTCTGTGACCATTCAAGTGGTTAGGTTATAGCCTTAGGATGATTCTAATCCACCGATCCAAGATGGATCCTTCCTCTCTGCACCTGAGCTTGTATTAGCCTGGTGGGAGATTGTACAGAGGCAGACTCCCCTATATTTGTATAGATCCGCTATCAGATGATAGATCTGATCTGGTTATAGAGATTGTAGGCTTATGACTGGACCATTGTAGCCTCACTCAAGCAATAGACAACTAGATCGAAGGTTGTACTCAATCTCTTACTGGTTCTATGTGTCTGGGCTATCATGGCCCTATACAGCCTTAGCCCCACACATAGAGCTTTAGAGGTTGAGGTTCCCTATGGATTCTTGAGCTGGTAGCCTGGATGAAATAGTGCCTACAATGATTAACTTGTTTTGACCCCTCCCGAGATTGTGGTTCCCCTATGGGATAGTCTGTGACCATTTGAGTGGACAGGTTATAACCTTAAGGGACTGAATCATGGCAGAGAGATGGGTTGGATCCTTTCTCCTCAGTGGTGATAACGTAGCCATTGGACAGTATTTCTATAACATCAAACCTGAATCTGAGTTGCAAAACTCCTCTGATCTAAGCTCAATAACATAGTTCTCACCCTTTTATATTTATTTTCCACACTCCATCCATCCTCTCAACCCTTTCTATAGTTTAGACATTAGGCAACCTTAGGATCTGTAAACTAAGTGACCTTAAACTCCCTTCCCTTAAGGGCTGCCAGATCTGTAGTCAGATCTGGAGGGACTACTAGAGATGGCTCCCTTGGAGCTGTAGATCATCTTTCCCTGTGGGACAAACTCTTACTTATCAAAACATACCACAATGGACCCTGTATCTTGTAGGTCTAGAACTTCTCAGTTGTGCTGATTTCATCCCCTATTTTATTTTGATTTTAAATTTCTTTTACCATAAACAAATAAAGAAAGCATAGCTGGGGAAGCAACACTAGGGTTAGAGTTTGATCACCTCCTTTTCCTATTTCTCTTCTCTCTTAGCTCAACACTTTCTGGCTAATCCCCGTGTAAGCAGCTAGGTTTAGTTTTGTTTCAGTCTTATAATAAATTTTGTATACATTGGGATCATGGATGAGTAGTTGTGTATGGGCTGTAGCCAGGAGACAGTTCATTGTACGTTTTATTGTTATCAATAAACTGTTATTTTAATGCTTAATCAAATCTATAGATCTTATAGTTTCTTTAGATGTCTATAGGATCCATATATTTGGGACTAGCCTATTATGTTTCTAGTAGGTCTATTGTTTATCATCTAATTTCCCTTGGTTTAATAGAGACATGGAAAGTAATGCTGGATATGTAGTGAGATCCAGGGAGCTCGGAGGGTTGCAGACCATGGTGGTTGCAGCAGTTTTCATGTTCTTTTGCAGGGCTCTGTGGGATGCACAGACCAATGGGATACCCTGCGACCATTCAAGTGGACCGAGTATAGCCCTAATGTTGTGTCCATCCACATGTTTAAGAAGGATTCTTCTCCCCTGCACATGAGCTTCTAGAGCCTTGTGAGGAAGTTTGTACAGTAACTGACTCCCCTTTGTTCAACCTAATCAATATCAGATGTTAGATTTGATCTCTTGTAGTAATTATAGCTTGAGGCTGAGTCATTGCAGGCGATTTATAGCAATGACCAGCTGAGCGAAAGGCCTTACTCAACCTATTGCATGGTCCTTTTTGCAGGCACTAGTGAGCAGTAAGCCTTAGTGAAGCGCTTAGGATTTTATGGGTTAAAATACCTATGGATGTCAGCCAGTTTTGTGTGCAGATTTGAGGATCTTGTAGCACTGGCATTACATAGTGCTGCAATAGTATTCATAGCTAGAGTTGGTCTAGTGGTTGTGGAAATGATCAATCCACTCTTCTGGATTAGACTAGTGAACTTCTAGTTTAACTAATGGGATTTGGCAGACTCTATCAGATACCCTGTGACCATTATAGTGGAAAAAGTATAGCCCTAAGAGTGCCCAAAATGTCATGGATTAAATTGGGAGCTTTTACCTTGTTGAGGCTATTAATAGCGTCTCAGCAGGGAGCACTATAGAGACAAACTAAATCTGAGTTACATTACTGTATCAGTAACTCTAGCTCAATCTGCTTACTTCTCATATTTGTTGTATTTTATTTTAGCACACATTACCACCATCTTCTTCCAAACCCTTTCTTTAGGATAGGGCTACATTTTATTTCTCTGTTTTTAAGATTAATTTAGTGTAGTCGTGACACCCAACTCCCTTTCTTTACGATTGTTAGATCTGTAGCCAGATTTGGAGGCCTACTATTATAGCCCATTTTGGGTTCTAGATCAATTTCTCTGTGGGATAAACTCTTATTAAAACTTGCTATAATAGACCCTGTATCTTGCAAGATTATGTGTATTTCAGACTTGCTGTGCTGACCCATCTATAATTCCCCACTCTTGATTTATCCTCTCAACTATTCTTAATAAAATAGTAGTAAGAGTCTCAAAATAAAAACAACAAAAAGTTTTTGGCACAAAAACGTCTGTGAGGATTGCAAAGGCAGCCACTGTGGAGGCCACTAAGCATGCTGTTGCCTTTGATGCCCCTATTCCCAAGAATAAAACACCACCTGAGAAGAGGGCCAGAGACCACCCCCTGCTTCCAAAAGCCTTAAGAAATCCAAGAAGAAACAAAAGAAGGGCAAGGAGGTTGATGAGGCTCCCAACCCACTGACAACTCCTTCTGAGTTTGTGGCTGCCATCAAATTAGAGGTTGAGACTGCCTTTGATAAGGCATTCTTTGAGGAAGAACCATTCGTTGCTGCATCCCTTGAATTCCTCACCACGGCCTCCCTATTACCCCTGCTTAAGCCCCCACTGGAGTTAGTTTTTCCTATGCTAGTGAAGTTATTTTATTTGAACATCAGGGCAACATCAGGGCCAAGAAAGGTGATGATGGGAACCCTGCTCTGCTTGTATTAATTGATGACTTTGAAATGTTGTTCAACCCAGCTGGGATTGCAGAAATCGTTGGGATACCAGCCACCTACAACCATGAGTGTGGCATGGGTGCACCACTGACTGCCACCATTTCAGAGATTGCAAAAGAAATTACTGGAGGGATTACTACATCTGGGGTATCCATCAAAAAAAGTGACTTGGATCCAAGCCTCCTTTTTATGGATGGAGTGTTGAGGAAGAATGTCTACTACTCTGGGCACCAACTAGAGAGGAGGGCTCCCATAGCTAATTCCCTCTATTCCTTCTCTTTGGAACATTACATTGATACTGCCCAACTCATATTTGAGGGAATGCAGGACATCTATGAGAATGTGAATAAGAAGTAGAACCCTCATGCCCTGCCTTATTGCAGACTCATCACTGCTGTGCTGAAGCTGGGGGGCTACCATTTCCAAATGAATGAGGAAACAGTGAACTTGCCCCTAGTAAAGGTGGGAAGAAGTAAGGGAGGATTTGCAATACACTGATGGAGAAGAGGAAGAAAGAGCAGTTGGCTCAAGAAGCCCCCACCATCTAAGAAGTTGCTGCTACCTCAGCCTCTGCAGCAGTCACCCCTGCTATCTCTACTACTGCCACCTCTACTGATATTTTTGTTGATGCCACCCCTATCTTGTCAGCCATCTCTACTTTACCCATTACCTCACCTACACCAACCATATCCTTGCCCACACCTCCCTTCCTTATCCCACAACCCACCATCTCTGTTGTGTCCATCCCTATACCCATACCCTGTGTTCATGCCTACCCGCACACCCGCAGTCCCTACTCAACAGTTGACCATGTACCCTGCTCACCACAGCCCACCTGTCAAAGTAACCTACAGAAAAAGGAGAGCCACCAAAGCCCCCACTGACCTCCAACCCACCTATATCTCCCAGCCTATTCCTATCCCTGAAACAACAGCTATACCAGATCCCATACCCACTGATCTACACCCATCCTCTCCAGCACCACCCTCTCTATTCCACTATTATGAGAGTGAGCCTTAACTCCCTAACATCCCCCACATTGCCATATCTGACCATCCAACCCAAGCCATACAACCTTCCAGTTGTGAACCATTTGACCATTCCCATGGCCATCAACAGTTCTCCACTGAGGAGTACTCTACCATGATGGAATCCATTTTGGTGGACATTGTTGGTATCTTCTTAGTGTGCTTGATTTATGTGAGTTTTGAAAAACAGATTTATAGCTACTAAATTACAGTGGCTCTAGACTATATAAACAAATAAGGAAATATCAGCACAGTTAGAAGAGAATTAGCCTGCAAGATCAGGGCCAATTGTAGCAAGTTTTAAAAGTAAGTGAGTGAAAGATCGTCCATAGACAATTTGTTTAAAATGTAAGATAAACCTCCAGATCTGAGCTACCAGATCTGGCTTCTTATCCTATCTAGAAAGCTGATAAGATGAGAGGTTTGAATTTGTCACGTTTAACAAACTAAAAACAAAGGAAAATTTAAACTAAATGATCCAGATCCGAGTTGGGGGAGTGATTGAAACAAAGATGGAGAAGTAATATCTAACTCTGATTTGGTCTTTGAAATCTAATGAGAAATACTGCAGTTCAGCAGAGGTGATCCAATCTTCATCTGGCTACAAGCACAGATGTAAGAGAGATAAATCTAATTCAAGGATTAGGCTTACACTTATGGCTATGGTCTGTCCACTTTAATGGCCACAAACCATCCAATAGTTTTTAATCCAAATCCTCAATTCAGAACAGGAAACATCACTACAAATGCTGTAAGAGACTAGGTTACCAACACTAATTCTTAGATTAATGAATCAAGGAAATTGCATAAAAATAGTAAATCTAAAGGAGTCTAATGCAATAAGGAGATCGAGGAACCCTTAACATGAGTCCAATTGAGAAAATACGGTTTACAGCAACCTTTTCAAATCCACCGTTACAATTACAAAGCACAGCTTAAACAGCTCTCAGATTTGTAGTCTTGAATACAACTCTCTTTTGAATTATAGAAACGTCTCACAGCTCTCAATTGCAAATCATAGTGAAGCTATTACAGGGATTTCAGACAAACTGTCTGGCTGGGAAATGGGGGATTAGAAATGAAACTCAAAATCTGGATACCCAAATTGGGCAAATGGTTCGCCTATTTATAGTTTTCGTGTATCAACCAATCGAAATTGGATAGATCTCAGTATCAACCAATAGGAGTCGAGCACCGGGATCCAGATCTGTTACGCCAATCAGAAATGCTTGATCTGGTTCAGCCAATCATGAAACAGAGGCATCAATTCTGTTATGTAATTCAAAAATCTGTTTGAGCTTCTAGAAGTTCCCGCCAAGTAATTTCATCTTTGGGTGTTCACATGGGGTGGAATATGCCTTTGTTCGTGCTCAGAATCTTCCGGAATGTCCTTGGGTTTTAAAACGCATTAGGACGCATGCAACAAATTACTGAATTGCCCTTGTTAAAGCGGCGAATCTCCAGAATACCTTTTCGCAGAGCTTAAGGGTCTTTTCGCAAAGTGCTGTGACTTCTGAAGCTCTTTTCGCACAGATTGGAGACCTTTTCGAAAAGAACTGTAACTTCTGGAGATCTATTCGCAAACCTTGGGGACCTTTTCGCAAAGTTCAATCTTCTCTTCGAGGAGTTCAGATGCTCTTCGAAAGCTATGCCTGGAGTTTTAGTCCTTTTCACAGAGTTCAAGGTTCTTTACGAAAAGTGCAAGTTCGTTGCGAAAAGAACTCTGTAGTGCATTTCTCTGTTCGAATTGTTCCCTCCTTCGCCTACAGGTCTTTGCCTCTTTACTTTAGACCTTTCAACAGCTGATGAGGTTGTTTCTTCACTTCCTTTCTTTGGATTGACATAGATTGTCATCTTTTTGGCACTTTTAAGCTGCTTTTATGGTTAAGCCTGTCTTTATTGTTAGTTGTAACATAGGCACTTAAAACACTTATTTAGTTCTCTCAAGGGTCTATCAAGGCCCAGATTAAGGGGTGAAAAATGGTATTTTCCAGTTCTCAACACACCCCCAAACCTAAGCTTTGCTAGTCCCTGAGCAAAGATAAAATTAAAAAATAGAATGAAAAGCCATTTTTGTAGGGCGCACAGTTGCATTTAGCATATGCAACAAGCCTTTTAAACCCCTAGGTGATCCCTAGTGGAAGAGTGAAGTCTCCTGAGGGTTTTCAGTGAAGGTACCCACAAACTTCTCTAATAAATCAGTTAAGATCAATGCAGTTCTATTAAAGCAAACTTTCATCCAATCAGATTACTCACACCTGCATCAGTCAGGTTGTAAGAAGATTTTCAAGAAAACATCAGTTCAAAACTAAAATTCTGCTGTAATTCCTTTACCATTCACTCAGTTGGTGTCAAAATGTTTTTACAAGAAAAATTGATGAAAAGCTTGCCTTCTATTTGAAAATTCAGTTTTGATGTTACCCCAAATAAGTTGATTTCAAACCCAACCCTCACCAGGGTTTTCACTCACCATTCAAATATGAGGGTTGCACTATTTCACACAGCTCAAGAGCAGTTACAGTCCTCAAATAGGACTGTAAGCAGGAGCATAGGCATTGCTTTTCAGTTCTGAATTTACTACTTTTTTCACCATAGATTACACAAATCCTTATCTCCATGTGACAGCTCAATTCATCATTGATCAGTAAGGACTTTAACTTGGGCTGTAATGTGGCTTATGGGTGAAATTTATCAAGAATAAAGGGGTGGAATGGAGTTCAAAATTGAGAAGTCAGTCAAGGTAAGGAGGTGATAGACACATTCTTCAATTCAGCACAATTTCATCTTCTTCTTTGAATTTTCAGAGCCAAAGTGGCCATCTTTTTCTCTTTCTTTTTCAAACTTCCAATGAAATGCCTTCTCTTTTTCTTTGATTTTTTTTTTTTTTTTAAATTTTTTAAATCATCATTGACTGGAATGCCACATTTCTTCTGCTGATACATCATTGCCTTCAATTATTTTTCTTTTCTTTTACCAAACTGTTACCCAACTCACCTTTCTTCAGCTTTCTTTCCTTTACCTTCTGAATTCTCAGAGTGAGGGTTAGGCTAAATGAGGTTGATGAGATTTCAAAGAAATCTTGGATTTATAAAGCTCAATTGGTGTGTATCAAGGGCAGTTTCAAAAGGTGGGGCTTTTTGAAGTTCAAACTGTCCAAAAGAAGGCCCTACATCATGTCTTTAATATCATGATTGCTGTTAAGAAATTTTAACTTGGATATGTGTAACTTCTAGTGATAACTAGCAGGTTCAAACAGTCCCTAGAGCAGAAAAAATTGCCAATTCATACCTCCAAAGAATACATTTCAGCAGGCCCGAATCTCACTGGGTGTGGTTTTCTATCAACTTCTTGAGGTATATCATCACTGTTTTCCTTCATTGTAGGTTTACTAAAACATCAATTTTCTTTTGGAAATTTCCTGACATTTACTTCATGAAAGTCTTTAGAATTACAGTAGAAATTCATTTTAAATAGTTTTAACTTCCTCATTTTTCAAAACAACAGGTGTGAAATGACTTCATTTTCAAAAGTTTTACTGATCATAAGTGCAGAAGCATTAACTTATTTTATTGGCATACCCGCCATACCCCAAACCAAAGGGAAGCAGGTCCACACCGGTCCAAAATAGAGGAAAAATATAAGAAAGAAAACAACAAAATAATAATGGCAAGAAGATAGAAAAAAATGCACAGTAGTATACAAAATAGAATTTTCTATTGCAACTGTATAACCCAAAAAGTACAATGAAAGCTAATAACTGGGATCAAAATCTGTATCATAGGTTGGTTCAGGTGGCTCCGAACTGGAGTCACCGCTTAATCGAGCTAGAGTCGGTGTTGGAGTCTCGAATGGATTGAGCTTTCTAGAATAGTGTTTTTCACGATACTCCTCGATTTGATCTTTCGATGAGGCCAAGGTGTTTGGTGAGGCTAGTGGTCTTCAATTTTCTTGATCCAGTTGGGCTTGCAACATGGACACCTTGTGTTGCTCAGTCCTCACCAAATTTGAAATGTTTGACCCAGCAGGTCCCGCATTTTATCTCTTTCAAATTTCATAAAAATCTCTAACTTCCTGATTTGGTTTTCATAGGGGGTGCGGATGTAAGCTTGCAAATCAGCTAGCCCCTTTTTAACATCTCTGCGGATATAAGGGTTAGTTTCCATGGATTTGATGAGGGTGGCATATCGGGGAAGGGGAATGGAATGGTAGGGGACTAAAGGGGGCCCAGCTGGGAGAGGGGTGGAAGAAGTGGTTAGAAGGGGATAGCGTGCATTCAGTGGCTTGCTCAGAGAAACTGGGTAGTGGTGGAGGGGATGGCAGATCAACCAATATGACTTTTGGATCTGTTTGAGTGGCCTGTTCAGAGGATTTAAGTACAGGGGTGATGGTGGTGGTTTGGGTTGTCGAAGCTAAGGTATGGAGTAGTTCCATGGCTACAGACTGATTGTCTGTGTTGATTTGAAGTTGGGCTTGGATGGATTGGAGGTAGGTAAGGATTTGGGTAATGGATGCAGGTGTGGGAGAGGTGGAGGGAGGAGGTGCAATGGATGTAAAGGGAGGGGTTGGAATGTGGGTGAATGGAGGAGGAGCAGGTATAGGGGAGGGGTCCAGTTCCATTGTTTCAAAAATAGAGCCCATTAAAGCAGAGTAGGCTCAGAGTGAGGGGCCTGTGTCTGTGTGTGGGGATGCCTCAGGTGTGTGGGCTGATGGAGCAGGGGAATGTGAGGGGCTTGGGAGCAGAGGAGTGCAGGGAGATGGGGCAATATATCCTACAGCTAACTCTTCTAAAACTTGGGCATTGGAGGGTGAAATGGGTGGTGTGAGAATGGTTGGAATGGTTGGGGGAGTCCGAAATTGGAATGATGGGAAGTATGGGCGAGGGGACAGCTGGGATAGGTGAATTGTCAAGGGCTGGAGTGGGGGAGTAGGGTGTAGGGATGACTTCCTCCAGAGTATGTGCAGCTGCAGGGCTGGTCACCAAAGGGAGGGGGGTTTCAGCTATAAGGGGTGCAGCTAAAGAGCTGGTCACCACAGGGATTGGCAGAGCTGGTTCGAACAACGTTGGGTCTGGCAACATGGCAGGGGAAGGTTCATTTGGATGCTCAAATTCAGCTTCAGGGATGGGTTCTGGCTCGCTCATAACTACAGGGTTGATGTCAATTTCAGGTTCAACTGCAGGGGTGAGTTCTGGCTCACTCACAACTGCGCAGTTACAGTGCAAAGCAATAGGGGCATGTGCAGTTCACCGCCTCTCATCCTTCAAGAAGATTGCCTGGCTTGTAGTCCAAGCCTTTTTTCTAAAATTGTGTGGTGTAATGACTTCAAAGGGCTCCTTAGTATCAATGTCAAATTTGGCTCGGAGGAGGGCTGTGACCAATCTGCCAAATGGTAGGCCAGCTATCTTCTGCTCTTTCTTTAGCTTGGTAATCGACATCGCCATGGCTTCAAAATTAACATAGGGGCATTGAAAACCGCCTTGAAAAATGAAAGAGGGCCTCTAAAATTGGTGATCTTCTCTCTTGGTCAGTCAAAGGACATAAAAACTACCCCTTAGAATGGAATCCATCAATAGAAATTGGGGAGCAAGGTCTCTTCTCATGATGGACTGCCCTGTGCCCACAATACCTTGAGTTAGATGGGCAGCCATCTCTCTAAAAGAGGCAATTTCGAGCAAACCAAAGGGCCGAGAGGATCAAATTGGAATGGTATCCCTAGAGCATTCCCTATGTCTTCAAAAGTCAGTCAGATCGCAATCATCAATAAAAATGACAAGGGTAGGGACATCAGCATCTTTTTCAGTGACCTTGACTAGGTTTTGGTACCACAACTTTACCATTCTTGGGTAAATTCTTTCTGGCAAGGGGGTAAGGATATTGCTTAGTGAAGCTTCTCTAAGGTATCTTAAGGATGGCAGGCATTCTGGTTTGGTGTCGAAAAAAGTTTCGTCAACCATTAGCTCGGGTAGTAGCTTCTAAGCTTCAATGAAGGGATTGGGTAGAACCAAATGAATGGGCAGAGGAGTAAGCTCAGGCTCGGGCGGGCTAGCAAGGCAGGGTGGGTTCCTCATGTCTAATTTTCTTTCCTTTTTCTACCCTGTCTGCTTTATCCATTGAAAGTTTCCGTTTAGCTGCAGTTTTGATTTTTCCCTTTGCTTTTGGGGTCGATTTGCTCACCTTTTTAGCAGAGGGTTTGGTAAACATTGCAGCCAATGATTTCTCTGCTTTTCCCATCCTAAATCGATGTATAATAATGCCCAAAAATGGATGCCGACATAGAACAACTTACTATAAGATAACCAGAGAGAATGGGTAAAGAAATATCGAGATTTAGGGTTTCTATTTTGAACGAGTTGTTTGCTTTGCAGAAATCCTCTAGATTATAAGCGGCAATCCTCTTCTGAAAATGCAGATGATCTAACCAATTAGTTACAAAAAGGGTAGTAGACTTGTTGAATCGTGCAAAGAAAGAACGAAGTAGGGTTTTAGTGAGAGGAGTCGCTCTGCGGAGCGAGTTTGAAATGAAAACCCCACCGTCGAAAGGGTTTAAATATACTCAAGGTTAATATCGCAAAGTGCTTTTAAGTTTTCGAAAAGTTCCAAAAGAGTCCTTTTTAAAATTGTGAATGGCATCAGTACCATTCGACAAGTTAACAGCTTCAGAAACATCATTTCGCAAAGGAGTTAGCTTCAGAATTACTTTTTCGAAAAGAGAAATGGCTTCAGTACCAACTATTCGAAGAGCACATCTTCTCTTTCGAGTAGTTCATTACAGCTTCAGATCTATTCGAAAAGCAAATTGAACTTTACGAAAAGAGAAATATTACTTTGCGACTTGATTTTGAGCATATTTAAACTCTGCGAAAAGAGAAAAAAAGAAAAAAAAAACAGAAACAGAAAAAATAAGCACAAACTATGATATACAAACATAATGTACAGTTTTCGGCCATCAGATTTTTGAAGATTCGTGATGATGGATGGTCAGCACAGGCTCCTGGGTCAGGACAATGCATGGTTTGAGCCTCTGACCATTGACCTTTATGATTCTTCCATTACTTGGATCAAGGATGTCAACAGCTCCCGAAGGGGCTGCTTGAACGACAGTGTATGGTCCATCCCATCTGGATCTCAGTTTTCCTAGGAAAAACTTGAGCTTTGAGTTAAATAACCATACCTTAGAACCAGCTGTGAACTCTTTTCTCAATAAATTTTTATCATGAAAAGTTTTGACTTTTTCTTTATATAATCTTGAATTGGTGTATGCATCCATTCGCAGCTCTTCTAACTCAGCAAGTTGCTATTTCCTGTGATTACCAGCAGTAGTTAGATCCATGTTCAATGTTTTAATGGCCCAAAAAGCTTTATATTCTAACTCTACTGGTAAATGGCATGCTTTGCCATAGACCAACCTAAATGGGGACATACCAATTGGTGTTTTATAGGCTGTCCTATATGCCCACAATGCATCATTCAGCTTAAAGGACCAATCCTTTTTGTCCTTCACAGTTTTTTCCAAAATATGTTTGATTTCTCTATTGGAAATCTCCACTTGTCCACTGGTTTGTGGATGATATGGAGTGGCCACTCTATGAGTCACAGAGTATTTCTTCAACAATGTTTCAAAATGTCTGTTACAAAAATGGCTTCCCCCATCACTGATAATGGCTCTGGGAAAACCAAACCTGGAAAAAATGTGATCCTTAAGAAATTTCAAGACCACTTTGTGATCATTTGTTTTAGTAGCTGTGGCTTCAATCCATTTGGATACATAATCCACTAAAATGAAAGTATACCCATTGGAAGGAGGAAAGGGACCCATGAAGTCTATCCCCCAAACATCAAACAACTCAACTACCAAAATAGGCTGTAAAGGCATTGAGTTTCTCTTGGAAATGCTGCCTAATTTTTGACAGTTCAGGCAGGACTTACAATGCTGCAGGGCATCCTTGAAAAGTGTAGGCCAATAAAATCCACACTGCAAAACTTTTGCAGCAGTTTTGTTCCCACTAAAATGACCTCCACAGGCCTGTTCATGACACATAGAAAGTATTCTATGAAATTCTTGGTCAGGGACACATTTCCTTATTATTTGATCTGCACAACTCTTGAACAGATAAGGATCCTCCCAGATGAAGTGTTTAACTTTTGAGAAGAAAAGATCTTTATCCATTCTATTCCAATGTTGAGGAATTCTTCCAGTAGCCAAAAAGTTGACTATGTTTGCAAACCAAGGAGTGTGTATACTAATGGCAAAAAGTTGCTCATCAGGGAAAGATTCATTGATAGGCAACCTATCAATCTCAGCAGTTAAAATCCTAGAGAGGTGATCTGCCACCACATTCTCCACCCCTTTTTTATCTTTAATTTGTAGATCAAATTCTTGTAACAAGAGAATCCACCTGATGAGTCTTGGTTTGGTGTCCTTCTTAGACAGAAGGTATTTTAAAGCCAAGTGGTCAGTGAACACCACTATTTGTGAACCCAAGACATATGACCTGAATTTTTCTAAAGCAAAAACAATTGCCAGCAGCTCCTTCTCAGTTGTTGTGTAATTGAGCTATGCATCAATCATTGATCTACTGGCATAAGCTATAACATGAGGCAACTTATCTTTTCTCTGTCCAAGGACAGCTCCCAAAGCATAATCTGATGCATCACGCATCAGTTCAAAAGGTAATGAATAATCTGGAGACTGCAATATTGGAGCTGAAATCGCAGCTTTTTTAGGAATTCAAAAGCCTTCATGCATTCATTATTGAAAACAAAAGGGACATCTTGGCACAGCAAATGACAAAGAGGTTTAGTTATTTTACTGAAGTCCTTGATGAACCTTTTGTAAAATCCAGCATGTCCTAAAAAACTTCTGATTTGTTTAACAGTTTTGGGAGGTGGCAAATGTGCAATTAAATCAATTTTTGCTTTGTCCACCTCAATGCCATTGTGGGAAACAACATGGCCAAGGACAATGCCCTGGGTGACCATGAAATGGCTCTTTTCCCAGTTCAAAACCAGATTGGTTTCTTCGCATCTTTGTAGTACCAATTTGAGATGGTGTAAACACTGGGAAAAATTGTTGCCATAGATTGAGCAATCATCCATAAAAATCTCCATAAATTGGTCAATCATATCAGAAAAAATTGCATACATGCATCTTTGGAAGGTAGCAGGAGCATTACAAAGACCAAAAGGCATTCTCCTATAGGCAAAAGTGCCAAAAGGGCACGTGAATGTGGTCTTTCACGATCTTGTGGGTACACAGGAATGGGTTGTAACGAGTATCCATCAAGAAAACAAGAAAAGCTTTTCCCGCTAGCTTATCTAAAATTTGATCAATGAATGGGAGGGGAAATGGTCTTTTACGTCATTGCATTTAATTTTCGTAATCAATCTGACACTCCATCCAGCTTGTTTGCACAGTTGACATAAGCTCACGAATCTGAGGTTACAGTGATTCCAGATTTCTTAGGTACCACCTGTGTAGGTGCCACCCAAGCTGAATCTGAAATGGGGTAAATGACCCCTGCATCCAACAACTTAACAACCTCTTTCATGACCACTTCTTGCATATGAGGGTTCAATCTTCTTTGCATTTCTCTAGAAGGCTTTGCATCTTCTTCCAAGTGGATTTTGTGCATGCAAACAGCTAGACTGATTCCTCCTAAATCAGCAATAGTCCAACCAATAGCCTTTTTATGTTCTTTCAAGACTATCAGCAGCTCTTTCTCTTGCTCCTTTGTGAGAGAGGAAGAAATAATGGCAGGCAATGATTTATGATTACCCAAGAACACATACTTCAAATTTTCGAGTAGCTTCTTTAGTTCTAAATCAGGTGGGCTGAGAACAGAAGGTATCAAAGGTACCTTAGATGTTTGTGGAAGGGGGAGAGTAGCAGGTTTCCAAGAAGAAAAACTTGCTGATTGTTTAAGAGTTCCTTGCACAACATTAATTTCCTCAGAATTGGAGATACAACTTGCTTCTTTTTCAACATATCCCCAAGCATCTTTGATATCTGTGGTGAAGTCTTCACCCTGGAGAAATTGTTGTAAAGTTCCTTCCACAAGTTCGTCCAATAGATCAACATGAAAACATTCTTCAGAGCTGAACTGGGCCTGTGTGACTGCATTATAAACATTTAATTTCACCTTCATGTTTCCAAATGAGACTTCCATAATACCAGACCTGCATTGAATGCAAGCATTTGCTGTAGCCAGGAATGGTCTTCCCAAAATGACAGGGATGGAAGTTTTGCTTTTGGTTGGTTCCATATCTAAAACTAGAAAATCAGCAGGATAGAAAAATTTATCTACTCCCACCAATACATCTTCAATTATTCCTCGGCTTTCTTTTCAGATCTGCTCGCTAGTTGTAACACCACATGAGTGGGTTTTAATTCTCCCAAACCTAGCTTCTCATATACAGAATATGGAAGTAGGTTGACACTAGCACCCAAATCTAATAAAGCCTTTTCAATGGTGTGTTCCCCAATAATGCAAGGGATTGTGGGGATTCCAGGATCTTGAAGTTTGGGAGGTGTAGCAATGGATAACACCTGACTAATTCTTTCCACAGCAAAGACCTTCTTGGACAACTGTATCCTAGATTGTCTTTTGTGAGTGCACACATCTTTCAGAAATTTTGCATATGCTGGAATTTATTTGATTGCCTCAAGCAAAGGTAAATTTATCTTGACTTGCTTGAAAGTCTCCATCATATCATCTATTTTTGTGTTCCCTTTATCAAAAGGAGATACAGATTTCATTGCCTGTGGAAATGGTAAATGAGGAACCAATCTTTCATCTACAGCTTTAGAAGTATCTTCAGAAATTTTTTTACTTTTCTGTTTTTCATTTTTTTGATTTTTCTGAGGTACATCAGCAACCCCACTGCTATCACTATGTTGCTCCTGCTGCATATCTTTATCCTCTTCCTCACTTCTTCCTTCTTCAATACCCACTTTGTTATCTATCATTTTTCCACTTCTCAAAGTGGTGACAGTTTTTACTTCTTCATGTGAATTAGAAGCTTCTCCAACCATGAACTGTCCTTTAGGATTGTTCAAAGGTTGGCTGGGTAACTTTCCTTCCTCTCTTTTTGCCAAGGTATTTGAAAGCTGTCCCAATGTTTCTTCAATCTTCTTTATGCTCTGGCTGTGAAAATTCACAGTTTGAGTTAAAGATCCTAAATTTTGGAGTGAATTTAGGACTTGATCTTCAAAAGAAAGGGAGAGGGGTTTGAATCAAGGTGATCACGCATGTTGTTGTGGAATGGGTCGAAAGTTTGGTTTGACATAAAAATTCTGCTGATACGGCTGTGCAGTTTTGAAAGGCATTTGATTCCTTGGTTGTTGCTATTGTTGGGATTGATAATTCCCCTGGTTCCACCTCAAATTGGGGTGTGCTCTCCATGGATATTCATTTGACTGCATCTGTCCAAATGATTGAGCAGCATGAGCTTGTTCCACCATTAAATCTGGGAACTGTGATGCAGCAGGACATTGATCAACTGAATGAGTAGGGGACTGGCATATCAGACATGCCTCCTCTACTCTTGAAACATTTGGAGTTTTAAGTGAGTCCATTAATCTATCAAATTTTGTGGTTAGATTATCCATTTTTCTTTCCAACTCATTCACCTCATAGATCTTCCCTTTTGTGGGTTGGTGATTGTTCAACCTAGCCGGATTTTCAATTTCTCTTGACAGAGATTCCTGCTGAGTTGAATTCTCACCAATCACTTCAAATAAGTCCCAAACCTCTTCAACTATTTTTTGTAAGTAAGTGCCTCCATAGGAGGCATCCACCATATTTTTTCCTTTTTGATCAATTCCTTGATAGAAGCTTTGAACTAGCTGCCATCTAGGAACTTGATGATGAGGACATTGCCTTAAAAGTTCCTTAAATCTTTCCCATGCTTCATGGAAAGTTTCAGTTGAATTTTGGGAGAATGAAATGATACTTTGTCTCAATTGGCTAGTTTTAGACATTGGGAAATATTTGGCTAAAAATTGACATTGTAAATCATTCCATGAAGTGATACTATTTGGTGCTAACATGGATAACCATGCTCTAGCTTTATCCTTTAATGAAAAAGGAAAGTGCCTAAGCTTGGTTGCTTCTGGACCCAGTCCAGCTATGTTGAATGTGGTGCAAAGAGCCAAAAATTCATCCACATGTTTGTATGGGTTTTCCTTACTCAACCCATGGAAAGAAGGGAGCATTTGGATAGTTGAGGATTTGATCTCATAATTTCCTTCCACAAGAGGGAAATTGAATGCAAAAGGCGAATTATAAGCACTGTGCAAAGTAATCCCTCAACAATCGAGGTTCTTCACCCATAGTAGCGAATTCGTGTTGTTTGTTTGGTTCGTAGTAGTCTTTCAACTTCTAAATTTAATGGGAGAATCTATGAGAGTCCTCCTACCAAACATACAACTCGTAACAAAAAATCTGATTATGCACAACAAACCTTCGTAAATCCTTTTCAGAATTTCCTTCTTTAAAACCGAATATGAATAACTGCACAAGTATAAACAATAGAATAGTTTAGTACTGATAAAAATTAAAATGAAAAACTTAGGTCTATCTATTTTAGAACAAATTCCCCGGCAACGGCGCCAAAAACTTGTTGGTATCTTCTTATTGTGCTTGATTTATGTGAGTTTTGAAAAACATATTTATAGCTGCTAAATTACAGTGGCTCTAGACTATATAAACAAATAAGGAAATATCAGCACAGTTAGAAGAGAATTAGCCTGCAAGATCAGGGCCAATTGTAGCAAGTTTTAAAAGTAAGTGAGTGAAAGATCGCCCAGAGAATTTGTTTAAAATGTAAGATAAAAAGATCTGAAGCTACCAGATCCGCTTCTTATCCTATCTAGAAAGCTGATAAGATGAGAGGTTTGAATTTGTCATGTTTAACAAACTAAAAACAAAGGAAAATTTAAACTAAATGATCCAGATCCGAGTTGGGGGAGTGATTGAAACAAAGATGGAGAAGTAATATCTAACTCTGATTTGGTCTTTGAAATCTAATGAGAAATACTACGATTCAAATGAGAGGTGATTCAATCTTCATCTGCTACAAGCACGATGTAAGAGAGATAAATCTAATTCAAGGATTAGGCTTACACTTATGGCTATGGTCCGTCCCACTTTAATGGCCATAAACCATCCAATAGTTTTTAATCCAAATCCTCAATTCGTAATGAGGAAACATCACTACAAATGTCAGAAGTGACTAGGTTACCAACACTAATTCTTACAGGTGATTAATGAATCAAGGGAATTGCATAAAAATAGTAAATCTAAAGGAGTCTAATGTAATAAGGAGATCGAGGAACCCTTAACATGAGTCAATTGAGAAAATACGGTTTCTGACAACCTTTTCAAATCCACCGTTACAATTCTGAGACGCTTAACAGACTCTCAGTTGTAGTCTTGAATACAACTCTCTTTTGAATTATAGAAACGTCTCACAGCTCTCAATTGCAAATCACAGTGAAGCTATTACAGGGATTTCAGACAAGCTGTCTGGCTGGGAAATGGGGGATTAGAAATGAAACTCAAAATCTGGATACCCAAATTGGGCAAATGGTTCGTCTATTTATAGTTTTCCCTAAACCAGCTCAGATGTGTATCAACTAATCAGAATTGGATAGATCTGTATCAACCAATAGGAGTCGAGCACCAGGATCCAGATCTGTTCTGGCCAATCAGAAATGCTTGATCTGGTTCAGCCAATCAGGAAAGAGAGGCATCAATTCTGTTATGTAATTCAAAAATCTGTTTGAGCTTCTAGAAGTTCCCGCCAAGAAATTTCATATTTGGGTGTTCACATGGGGTGGAATATGCCTTTGGTTCGTGCTCAGAATCTTCTGAAATGTCCTTGGGTTTTAAAATGCATTGGGACGCGTGCAACAGATTACTGAATTGCCCTTGTTAAAGCGGTGAATCTCTAGAATACCTTTTCGCAGAGCTTAAGGGTCTTTCCGCAAAGTGCTGTGACTTCTGAAGCTCTTTTCGCACAGATTGGAGACCTTTTCGAAAAGAACTGTAACTTCTGGAGATCTATTCGCAAAGCTTGGGGACTTTTTCGCAAAGTTCAATCTTCTCTTCGAGGAGTTCAGATGCTCTTCGAAAGCTATGCCTGGAGTTTTAGTCCTTTTCGCAGAGTTCAAGGTTCTTTACGAAAAGTGCAGGTTCTTTGCGAAAAGAACTCTGTAGCGCATTTCTCTATTCGAATTGTTCCCTGCTTCGCCTACAGGTCTTTGCCTCTTTACTGTAGACCTTTCAACAGCTGATGAGGTTGTTTCTTCACTTCCTTTCTTTGGACTGACATAGATTGTCATCTTTTTAGCACTTTTAAGCTGCTTTTATGGTTAAGCCTGTCTTTATTGTTAGCTATAACATAGGCACTTAAAACACTTATTTAGTTCTCTCAAGGGTCTATCAAGGCCCAGATTAAGAGGTGAAAAATGGTATTTTCCAGTTCTGAACAGACATCAGGTATGATTATACTCCCCTACCTGATTCACCTCACCCACCCCAATTTACCCAAATCCCTACTTCACCTCAACTCTCTATCTTCCACCATGCACCTACCTCCCCTTTTCAACCTGTTTCAACATCCCAACCATCTACCTCAGCCACACCTGACCATTGCCCCAAATCCTTGGCCTCCTTCTTTCCCTCCAAACCCAAATGATGGCCAACACCCAAAGCCAAACAACCATTGAGTCCAACCTTCAAGCATTCATTCAACCCCCAAAACTAGGCCACCATTCAAACCAGCCTAGAACCCATTCAGTCCACCTTGTTAACGTTAACCCAACCATCACAACAAGCATTTATCCCTTCACCTATCCATCACCCCAACCCTTAACCTAAGGAACAACATCAGTTACTACTACTCAAATAGAACCAAATCATGAAGCCCCTCCACCTACTTTCTCCTCTGCCACAACCCAAATTGATCCTGAGGTAGTGGACCTTACCCAAACTGACCCCCAAGAGGTGGAGCTGGCATCTCCCCTACCCATTCCATCATCCACCCCTTCATCTTCATCCACACCACCCCATTCTCTAGCTGACCCTGCTCCTCTCGCTGATAATATCTTGGTTCCTGCTTTCTTGTTGTCCACCCCACCATTTACTGCTCTTAAGAGAGAGAGCCACGAATGAGAACCTTTACATCAGGAGGGATATGATCAAGGGGATGACTGATATCAACATAGCAATCAAGTAGTGCTTCCTCCATCAAATCAAGATGCTAAAATTAACTCACAAGATGGAGAGGAAGAAGATGAAGCATGTTTGGAAGCAGACATTGATATTATACCAGCAGGAGAAGTATAAAGCAGATGCACTTGAAGAAAATGTGAAGAACCTACAGTTGGCCCTTAGACTGGTAGAAGAGAGAGCTGATGATTATGCCAGGAATGTTGTAGCATTACAACAGACCCTATCTGCTATGGCTGACAGAGACTTAGCAGCTGCAGCTGCCTCTCTCTACACTGTAGCAACTCCTCCCCTTGCACCTACTCAACTAAAAAAATCTGCACCTACAGTCAAAATCGAAGAATCTTCCTCAAAGCTTGCACCCATTCCAAAGAGAAGAAGCAACACCAAGCATAGAAAGCCCATTGCTAGGAGATCAAAGTCAACTGTTGCTGCTCTCTAGAAGGAAAAAGGAAAAGATGCTCAAGAACACAGATGTAGATTCAGATGATGCAGATTTGTAATTGTAGTTAGTTAGGATTTCTTTGCTTTCTAAGAACTTTTGTACTTCATGTCATTTGCATTGTATTTATTACTGCTTTTTGAATGAAATATTATTTTTTTGGTATCTATTGCTAATGTTTTGATTGATTCTCATGTTTTATTTATAAATATACCCTGCTGCCCATATTCTTTATCTTTGAATCAGTGAGGACACTATTCCTCATAGGTTTGGGGGTGTGGCAAGATATGTCAATGATGTAGTTAACCTAAGTGCAACAGAATCAAGTGAGTAAGATACAAATAGAGCTAAGTTCACCTAAGAAACTCTTAAAATGAGAAAATTTTAAATTTTGCAGACCTTTTGGCATTAAAATCTTTTAAAATTTAACATTTGAATGAGGTGAACACTAAGAAAACTCATTTGTGTCAACACTTAGTGAACCATTAAAGAAAGAAAAAGGTAAGGACATGCCCATGAGTTTAATGGAAAACCATACCTAGTGAGATTTGGGCCTACAAATTTATTTTTTTCTTTGAGGAGTGTCTTTGGAAATTTTTCTTGCTCTAAGGGCTGGCTGAGTTCATTTTCTCACAAGAAGTTAGGCATCACCAAGTTGAAACAACTGACAGTACCTATGACATTTAGGAAAGGATCAAGGCCTTCTCTTGGACAGTTTGACCCTAAAGATACCAAACCTAGTAAACTGCTCTGGTGCATACACCTTTTGAGCCTTAAATTCTAGTTTTCTTCAAAATACATCAGAGTACTTGCACCCAAACCTGTAGACCTGATTCAACCCTACCTCACTCTAAGAATTCATAAGGTAAAGGAGAAGTTGGAGATGGACAAGCTAGGGTCAACATTTGGCGAATAGAAAAAAATATACAAAAGGAGGATAGCAGTGTAGTAGCTGGAGGAGGGTGGCATTTCAAAAAAATAAAAACAAAAAAAAAAGAAAAATATATCCAAAAGAAAAATAAAAACAAAAAAAAATAATGAAAAGGAAGAGAGAGGAGTCAAGAGGAAATTTCATTGGAAAAAGTGAGAATGAGAGGAGAAGCTGGCGACTTCAAGTCTGAAAAATATCAAAGAAGATGGATTATGTTGAATTAAAGAAGGTGATGTCACGAATAACCTCCTTCACCTGCTGATTTCTCACTTTTGCAACCTTTTCACCCTTCCATTCTTTGTGACCTTCACCCATAAGCCGCCACATTACAACCCAGTCATAAGACCTTGTTGATCCTAATTAGAATGAGCTGTTATGTGGAGATGAGTTGTTCAATCTATGGTGACAAATAGCGAATGATGGCAGAAATTTGATGCCTTGCCTATGCTCATACTTGCAGACCCATTTGGGGTCTAGAACTGCTCTTGGACTTGTGTGAAAATGAAAATTCTCAAACTCAATTGTGAGAGACTGCCCTGGTAAGCATTGCGTCTGACATTGAATGTATTGGGCATTGCTTAACCTAATTCTTGAATTGATGGTAAGCTTAGTACTGACATACACTTACTGTTTTTCTTGTTGTAAGCTAATTGGAAATGATGTGTATGCATGTAAGAGTTTTTCATGTAAAATTGTCTGTACATTTCATGTGTTTAAAATTCCCCACATTCTAAAAGAAATCAAGGGAGGACTGATACTCTATTTGTGGAAAACTGATTTGATAATGTGTACACTTTTGGTTAACTGTTTTATTGAGAAGTTTGTGGGTATCTTCATTGAACACTCTTAGGAGACTTCACTCCACTAGGGATCACCTAGGGGTTTAAAAGGCTTGATGCATAAGCTAAATGCACCCGTGCTCCCTATGAAAGTGGCATTTACATTTCTAGAGTAATTATTTAAATTTTGTTTTGCTCGAGGACTAGCAAAACTTAGGTTTGGGGGTGTGTTATTCACTGAAAATACCACTTTTCACCTCTTAACCTAGCCTTTACTACACCTTGGAGTTGTCTAATAACTTTCTATTTAGTACGTTTTGTAGTTAGTAATAATAGTTGCAGCTTAGTATAAAGTCCATACTTTTGAAGCTGAAAAGAGAGAAAATTCAAGCTAAGATGTGCAGCTGAGGTAAGAACAGAGATTACACCTCTGTGGCACACACCATGGTGACCATATGGCATGCCTAAGTGGACCTAGGAAGTCTAGCAACTGAGAAGAAGTTGGAAGCTGTAGCAGCAGCATGTACACTGTAGCAGAGGAGCATATGGTAGCCTCGCGTACTCAAGATACTCTCTTGCGCAGTGTAATTCCACACAGAAGCTGCCTCGCAAGGTAAACACCTGTAGCACAAAGCATCCTCGCAAGGCAGCTCGTGCAACTCATTGAAGAGGAGCTTTAGAAATCCTACTCACGAAGTTCTCGCGAAGTCTAAGCATTTCACTCTCATTTCATGTTGCAAAGCACTTGCATAGTAACTACTTCAGAATTTTCCCTCGCGTAGCTCTCGAGTACTTCAGAGTAAAATCTAACTGCGCGATAACGGAAAATCATCCTAGCGAGCTACCCTATGAAACTCAAGGCTTCATCAATGTGAGCTGTAGAGCACGGTGCTTCATCCACGCGACAGCTATGCGAGTGAAACACCTAAAGGCCTAACTGCATGAAAAGCCAAAGTCCACTATGTGAGCAGAGACCATTCACTGCCAATTCATCCGTGCGAGTACTCTTCTGTAGTTACTTCAACCACGCAACATGCCTCGCGAGGAGCAAAACAAGCAAACCCCAGCCTCATGAAGCACGAGCTTCTGCCTTCTATTTCCATACTCAGGGATAGCTTGGGGATTTTCCTAAGTCTAGGGCACACATGTCGAGGCCTTGATCTCTATCCACACATCCCAAGGCATCCAAGAGCTATAAAGGAGCCACGTCAGCCATAAAATTAGAGTTTAATCTCCTATTAGCCAAGGCATTAAGCACTGAATATAAAAGCTATAACTTAGCTAATTTTCTCATCTTTCCTTAAACCTCAGTCTGCTGTGAGCTCTAGCAGATTAGGGTTAGGGTTAGATCATCATATTTTTCCCTTTTTCTTCTTCCCTATCCCAACACTTGCTGGCTATGATCTTTGTAAGTAATTAGGCATAGTTTTATTCAGTTTTGTAATGGGTTATGTAAACTTTGGGATCTGTTGAGCGTTATTCTGCACAACGCTGCTGCCTTGAGGACTTTCATTGTAAGGATTGTTTAATTAATGAAATGTTTGTTTTAATGCTTATTCAATCTATTATTTTTCTATGTGTCCATAGTATTCTTTGATCTATGCCATGCACATAGGATTTTACTGATTTGAAACTCCCACGGAAGCTTGAGCTTATAGCCCTGTAACCATGGTGGTAGCAGCAATTTTCTTATTCCATCTCAATCCTCTATGACTTGGATAGCCTCTGTGGATAGCCTGTGACCATTTAAATTGACAAAATATAGCCCTAGGGTGATTCTAAGCTATAAATATGAGATGAATTTTTATCCTCTGCACTTGAGCTTGTAGCCTTGTGAGAGATTGTGGCAGGGACAAGCTCCCCTCTGTGTTACATGACCATCATCAGATGTTAGCTTTGATTCTCTGTAGAGATTGCAAACTTGTGTGTTGAGTCATTGCAAGCCTCTTGTAGTAATGACCAGTTGCATTTATCTTGCCAAATATCTTCTGAATATATGTGGTTTCCACTGGTTTTTCAAGAGTTATTTGCTCCTATGGATGCCTGAGCTTATAGCCTGGCCAACATGGTGCCTATAATGATCTTTATATTCTGATTTGATCCATTGGTTGGAGGAAATCTATTGGATAATCTGTGACCATTTAAGTGGACAAGTTATATCCTTAAGATCAGTCCATTCCCTTAGATCAAATTGGTTTTCTGATTTAACTCATGTGGTTTGATCCTCTCTATTGGATAGTCTGTGACCATTGAAGTGGATAGATTATAGCCTTAAGAGACCAGGTTGAACCACATGAGTTGATTTAGATCCTTCTACCTTACAGTTGTGCTTGTAGCCATCTAAAGGATTGCTACTGAGATGGCTCTAAGTCTAACTTACATGACTGAAATAACCTCAGCTTAGTTGCCTACTTCCCATTAATTTTTATCTTTGTTTTAACACACACCATCATCCCCTTCTTCGTAAACCCTTTCTTTATGATAGGACAGCACCTTCTTTCTCTTCTTGTAGATTTAGTTTAGTGTAGTTGTGACATCCAACTCCCTTCCTCTAGGATTGCTAGATCTATAGTCAGATCTGAAGGCCAACTAATACAACCTTTTTTGGGTTCTAGATCAATTTCTCAGTGGGACAAAATCTTACTTACTCAAAACTTGCTACAACAGCCCTGTATCTTGCAGGGTGTGTATTTTAGACTTGCTATTTTACCCATTTTGCATCTCTTCACTCTTGATTTATTTTCCATCACTGTTTTCTAATAAGATAGCAGCAAGCATCCTGAAATATATCAGCACTCCTCCACTAGGGATCACCTAGCGGTTTAAAGGGTTGTTGCATCTGCTAAATGCAATCGTGCTCCCTAAGAAAGTGGCATTTAAATTTAAAAATTTTAAAAATTTTATGTTTCCTTGTTTGCTAGGAATTAGCAAAACTTAAGTTTAGGGGTGTGATCAGTCACATGATTTACCATTTCATCACCCTTAACTTAGTGATGCTAGGACTTAGTTTGCTACTAATCGAGTTACAGACATGCAAATATTAAGGATAAGTAGTAAATTAGAGCCTAAGGGTTAATCTTTGTCAAAATGAACTCGAAAAGTAATAACAAAAATGATTGAGCGAAAAAGACGATTTGCCACTACTGAAAGTCAGAAAATCGTAATTTAGGATTCTTCAAAAGAGACAAAAAGGAGAAAGGCAATAAAGCGTAATTTAGAGAATCTTCAACTACAACTAGGAAGCCTACTGAAAATAGAAAATCATGAATTACGATTTTCCAGAAAAGAAGCTATCGTTATTTACGATTTCCTAAATATAGAAGCTTTCCTTCTATTGTTGCTATTGCCGATCACGTGAGAACTATCACCGCCATATCCAGAATTAGAAGACTCCTGCAATTAGAAGACTGATGAACCATAGATCTGAGAAGATTAATAAAGATCTAAATCCGAAGGACTCTGCTGATGCTCAATAAAGAGCACTCTAGAAGCGCATCAAGTAAAGAAAGCAGGGAAACATGAAATTAGGAATTAGAGTTATATTAGGATACTTTTATTTTTCGTAGTTTCTTTTATTAGAACTAGATCTTTGTAAACTGACCCCTTATGATCTATAAATAAGAGAGCTCGGCATAGGAATAAGTATAAAAAAATTTCAGCATCAATTTACACCTGAGGTTGGATTTTCTTCCAATCAAAATAGTGTATACTAGTTAGAGTAGATTAGATATCAGAGGTTTCTCAAGAGCAATTGATGACTGCAATTGAGTGCTGAAAATTAGTGTAGAAATCTGTAATTTCTCAAGTGCAATTAACGACTACGGCTGAGGGGTGAATGATATATTTTACTTTACTTTCTAGTTTAAATTTTATTTGCTTTGTAAAAATCTCTAATTTTTAATTTGAATTGACGACTCAGGTTAGAATTTGTAGATTAGTGTAACAGTTTTTACTTTTCTATCTTTAGTTTGCTAGAGTTTGATTGACGCCCAAATTTCTAGTTGATTGTTGATTAGATTAAATCTGTATTGATAGAATCTTAGAGTTGATTGACAAGCAATGCTAGGAGACTACAAATATGGTGTAATGGTACTGTTTATTTTCATAAATATCCGAAAGCTGAAGATTAAGATTGACGACCTTAATCTGAAGAAGGAGGATTAAGAATTATTTTTATGCACTTTAGTTTAATAACCTATTCTTTTATTCATATTTCTCCAATAGATTAGGAAATCTTAAAGATAAATAAAATTTTTTAAGATAGGGATTTAGATAGAAGATAGATATAGGAATTAATAAGATAATAAACTTCCTCGTGGGAACGATCCTATGCCAGTACTATAATTTCTATTGTGCCCTTGCAATAGGTTAAGACTTGAATTTAATATAATTATAATACACAATAATGAGCAAGTCAACCCAAATTCGATTTTTGACCAAAATCTAAAATAACACTATTCCTAAACCAAGCGTATGTATTACATACGCTAGGTATAGGAACAGTAATCTCAAGGAACCTGGAGTTTCAGAGCCTGCTGTGGGGACTCACAAAAGTCAAATTTTTGCCTAGCGTATGTAATACATATGCTAGGCCAAAACTTGCCAAAATTGGCCTAGCATATGTAATACATATGCTAGGCAAGTTCCTAGGATTCAGCCCGGATTTCAACCTGCCATAACCCTTGGCGTACAAATTGGATTGAGGTGATTCTTAGCTTGTAGGAAAGCTGGGAATCTCCTCTCTCTGATAGGGTAAGTGTTAGCTTTGGAAGAGGCCAGTGCACACCTTGGCACTCCACTTCTTATCCACAGCCCGGTAGGGCTTAAAAGGGTTCATGAGGGGTTTATTAAGTTAGGGTTGACTCCTAAGGGTTGGGGATAGGTTTCTAAGGGTTCAGGAAGTGCTCTCCGAAGCTCGGTGGGGGGGGTTTGCCTTTCATGAAGTATAAGTTAATCAGACTTTGGGCCATATTTAGGTGTCTACAGATGCCCCTCTTTTGTATTCGATCACTAATGATCACATGCCAAAGAAAGAGACATCCAAAGAGGCCCAAAGCACGCTAATGGGTCTGCCGTATTCAAAAATGAACCTCAAACATCAGATGGTAACCTGGTGAGTAAACGGAAGCCCTGTATGTCAGGAAAAATATCCATTCCTTAAGGCAATTGGTCCCCATGTGCTTAGCGACATTACTGGGCATGACCGAGGTGGTGCGAGTTGCGAAAGCCCAATATGTTAGGAAAAACATCTGCTACTTGATATGGTTAGTGAGGCATTATGTTTGAGTTTCATTTGGAGCAAGACAGCCCCGTCAGCGGGGTAGGGTCAACGTATGTTTCAAGGCTGGCGTAAAGCAAAGACACGAAGATCGACAGTGTGTGTCCAATCCCGTGAGGCATTAACTACCCCATTTGACCGGTCACGGGTGCCTCTACGCGAGGTTCGGTTCGAGATCTTTATGCGAACTCATCGATCTCAAAGATAATTTAGCACAACTACTTGAGTGGAGTGAATATTGATGTCGCAACGCCTTTTGGGAGTGTGTGCCCCTTTTTTCATGCCACATTTTATTATTATTATGTATTATTCTATGCATATATATTATTATATATATATATATATTTTTTTTTTATATTTTTACTTATTTGTTTGAGGTTTTTTTTTAGTGTACTCTTTGACCTTCAAACAACTTTATTTTCCTACAGTTTCCCGAGCGGATCAAATGAAGGTTGATGCACTTTTTGGGAATGTGTGCGACGTCATGGTTTTGCCATTCAAACCTACCCGCCAGGTCATCCCCAAAAAATGAAGCAAAGTCCAACAAAGTAGAAATAGGCATAGCGTATGTATTACATACGCTAGGTCAAAACCTGAAGATTTTATGCCTAGCGTATTATTACATACGCTAGGCCAAAAATGGGTTTAAAATGGCTGGGGACGACCAGGGGCCCAAAAACACTTATTTTTCAAAAAAATTCTCCTCTCCCTCTCTCCAAACTGAAACAGGAGTCCCACCTTGTGCTTCCTAGAATGAGTTCGCTTAAATGAGACACACCCCTTTTCTTAAGGTAACCATTCTTAAAACCCTTTTCTTTGGAAATTTCTTTGATCTCATGCCAATGTGGTTAGGGTTCTTGCATTTAGATGATAAAAGGGGTGTTCTTTCTTGCAAATGTGATCTCTATCGTGATTCTATGTGTATTTGAAAGGATTTCGGTAAAAACTTGGGTGAATCATGCCCCCTTTTTTAGATTTTCTTGACTTTCTTTTTCTTTATTTTATTAATGTATTTAGGGTTAGGATAAACAAGATTTTTTTTTGGGAAAACAACAATGCCTTTGATTGAATCGGTGATGGGTATGCACTTTTGGAATGGATTCTGGCAAAATTTTGATTAATGGTGATCTTTTTGAAAATGTGAGGTTTTTAGAAAACATTGATTTTTTTTTATAAAGAGATATTTATATTTATTTTGGTTTTTGTTGTAATTTTTTTTTTTTTGAATATTCCGATATGAGCGAGACATAATTTCCTTCATTGGGTTCCAGGATCCTTTAGATAAGTGTAGCATCTCCTTTGGCTCATCATCCTTTAACATTTGGGCGGTGTGTCTCATTTCAGAATGGCTCAGAATTCATCAGGTGATGAGGACCAGGCCCACGAGGGGAGTCCTGATGTGACTTTTGGTATCGGAGGGGAAAGTCGCATCCAGGTGCAGAGATTCACTCTTATCTGATACGAGATGCAAGGTGATGCAGCTTGTAGTGGGTAACTTTATCAGCAACATTCCCTCATCTCTAACTTTAGGATTGCCAGCCAGGTAAAAAAAGTTCTTTAGTTGCTTCTTCTCTCTTCTTTTTTTTTCGTCCATGTTCCTTAATCTAGGATCTGATATCCTCAATTTTTTATGTAGCCTTTGCCCCATATCATGTTCCACGGGGGGTGGTCTCATCTTCAGAATTTTTATGCCCAACTCCACTTTGTCATGCAGTTTCTCCTGGCCCAGGCGGGTTTTGGAGACTATCTATCATGCCCTACTATGCGGGGTGACACAGCCTATGTGAGGGCTCTGGTGGAGAGGTTTCGTCCAGAGAAGATGACCTTTCACATGCTCGTCGCTGAGATGACCTTCACTCCTGTAGACTGGGCTATGATCACGGGGGTCGCGATAGGGGGAATGTCAGTAGCCTATCTTGGAGTTCCTGGTAGTGAGGAGGTGACTCGACTGATCGGGCATATCCCTCCTCCAACTCCAACAACATGACCAGCTCCAAGGTCAAGTTATCCTAGTTGGAGAGTCTATTTGAGGCCAATGAGCTGATTGACCCGCTCTAGCCAGATGTGGACATTGTCATTGAGCCTGAGCGCACCCTGGTGCTAGCCCGTATCTCCATTCTGTACCTTTTTGGAAAGACCATTCTTGCCAATGCCAACAAGGGTCGTGTTAGGCTGTCCCTCCCCTATTTGATGTAGAATTGGGGGGATGTGCGTCGTTTTGACTGGGGTCGCGTCGATTATGTTATGCTGATGGATATTTTGGCTAGAGCATCGGTTGGGGATGTTGCCTCTATCCTTAGCTTTTGGTATGTGATTAAGGTAGCCCACTTGATTTTTCCCCTCTTAGTTCATTACCTTTGACTTTCATTGTTTGGTTTGATATGTTGTTTGTTTGTTCGTCTTTTTTTAGATTTGAGGGTACCTGTACTTCCTACCTGGCCGTCCCCCAATGTTCTCAGATGAGTATACTTATCCTCTCATGAGCTACTGGGCTCCCAGACCATCGCTGAGAGGCTTGGATGAAGCACCTAGAATTGGGTCTGAGGTCACAGTTTGAGCTGATGATCCTAGAGCAGGTTTGACTCTCCTTTTTCTTTATTGGTTGGATTTTGTGAGCTATGAAAGCATTGATTGATTGATGGATCTTTTCTTTGTTCTGCAGATTGTTTTTGATCCGTATGTCGGCTCTCCTTTTCATGACCATGCCGCTATTGGGCAGTCTAGGCTATTCGTTGACCATCGGGTCATCTTTTTCGATGGTGCCTGGGTCTGAGCCTACTACCTTGGGGAGAGGGTTGTGCACCAATACCGAGACTTCTTCGTTATGCCGTTAGGTGTCCCAAAGGATGTCATGGCACTGGAAGCTATAATTGAGGAGCTTACTGAGAGACTCCTTCATCATGGGGTTTTGATGGACAACCTCTTCCAAGATGGGGGGTATCATCAGTGGTATGAGTCCTTCCCCTATCGAACCCTTCTTCCATGCTTTATTCCCGACGCTAACTTTTTGGCATTCACAGGGCCACAGGATCAGGTACTTTTATTATCTTTTCATTGCCTGTTAATTCAACAAAGATAACACTTTACTGATCGGTTCCCATACTCTCCTTTTCTTATTTCAGTTTGATGAGGTGGGGGACCTAGTGTGGGTATAGAAGCGGGACCACCTGAGGAGGTAGGTGCTGGACCTTCGGATGCTTATGGTGCCAGGGCATCTGCCATAGGGACCCAGGGTGCTTTCAGGCACATGGATGATGCATTTCTTTTTAGCTTATGTGCTGATGTGGCTGAGCATGCCCATCTTTCTATCGAGGCAGTTAGTGTTCCTCCCCCTGAGTTGATCCCTGGGTGAGTTCTTTTCTATTGGTAACACACCTTCTTTAGTCTTTTTGTGCTAATAACCTTTCTATTCTCCCCCCCTTTTGTTGGTTTATGAGTCAACCATTCAGCAGGCAGACTATTATCACCATATTGCAGACCTTCGGGAGGCTGAAGTGGTAAGTGGTAAGTATCATGTTGGGTTGTCCTTTCTGTATTTTAGTTGGTTTATGCTATCATGCATTGATCCTTCTTGTGTAATGCTTTCAATGAGGTCGGGAGAAGGAGTCGCGTTCACTACTTTGCCGAGTGTCCCAAGCATGGTTTCACGTGGGGGAGACTCGGACGTGTCAAAGGACCAAACGCTCACAGAAGAGGGACTCTCAAGGGCCCGAAGAATGATCGGAGGCTGCTACTTGTTTTTCTTTTTCTTCGTTATGAACATTTGAACTTTGAGCACCTTTTTTTGAAATTACATGTAATAAAGGCACGATTGCTTGGCAAACTTTGGATATTCTTTTGAATGGACGCTTTTAATTTTTCTCTTTATCTCGTTATTTCTTATTTTGTTATTTTGGATGTGACCCTCTTGCTTGAGAATTGAAAGCGTTGTTGGATGGCTTGTGAAACTGCAATTTGTGCTTCATACTTTTCTGCATGGTAGCCATAAGCTTGGAAAAAATATGGGGACTGGCCCCTGATTGATGTGTTGGCAGTTATGGCTGGGGTCCATGCTCTTCTTCTTTGTTTATTAGTAGCAATGGTTCCTGCAAAAGAAATTGTAACATAGGTTAAGTAATAAAATCTAGGAGTCCCAGCTTGTGGCCTATGGTGCCGAAAAGTGTGTTACATGCAAGTGAAATAAGTGAAAAAATGGAAGGGAGGACAGATTCTCCTTACATTTTCCTCTTTCTTTTTCTTCTTCCTCTCTCTCTTTTTTTTTTAGTGTAGCGTATGTATTGATAACGCTAGGCATTTCTGGGCATTTTCTGGTCTAGCGTATGAAATAGATACGCTAGGCAAATTTTTGGGGATTTTTGGATTAGCATATGTAATACATACGCTAGGCAAATCTGGGTAATTTTTTGGCCTAGCATATGTAATACATATGCTAGGCATCCCCTGGACGAAAGCGGGCTTATAAAGCCTAAGAACACTCTTACTTTTCTTTATCTTGAATAGGGTTTTGGATTTTGCTCCCATTTTTTTGTTTTCTTCCCAAGGGTGGGCCCATTGTCCTACATTGAATTGTGATTCTTTAAAACATCTTTGTATGAACATGGACCTGGTTTCCCACGCCATCTCTCTAGGGGGGTCCAAGACTTTTATACATCCCTCTTTGGGTGTGGGGCCCAATTTTTTAAAGAAATGGCTTGATAGCTTGAACGAGAATGAGCTTGTGGGTCTGGATCGACTTGGGCTGGCCTGTCTCTCATCTTTTCTCGAAGTTCCTCTGTTCTGAGACTTTATTCATGTGACGGTTTTGCATTGGGAAGTGGAAACCCATGTCTTCTGCTTTGGGACCCGTGAGCTAACTCCAACTCTTGAAGAGCTCTCCAACCTATCGGGTTTGAAGGTACATCGAGGCCTTTCCAGGGTGGTGCCAAAACCGGGTTTCGCTACCATCGTCAACATGACTTTATGCTTAAAGAAAGATGATTATGAGAAAAGCCTTGTTGATTGTTCCACAGGTGTTCAAAGAAATTCCTGAGAGAACTTTTTGGTGACGAGAGCTTGAAAAGATTGCCGATCAAAAATATCCATAATGTGAAAACTTTTGCCCTTTGCCTTCTGTCAGAGGTCCTTTCTTACACTGGGCGGAGATCTTCTCTCTCACACACTGTGGCATACTAGTGGAGCTTGAAGAGGGTCATTCTGTGATACATTTGGTATTGGCAGAGCATTACCGTTGTCTCGACGCCTTTACGTTGGACAAGTTTGAGTGCCTCCGGGGATGCCCTATTCTGCTTCAGGTCTAGCTGGGGGTGCATCTTGCCATTTTGGGGTCCATGCCCCGGTTCTACGTTGTTCGCGGGGAGGTGGCCCAGTATTTTTTGGGCTGGTGCCATAAGTTACCACAGGGGACTATACATGATTTGAATCTTTGGCTGACTGAGGCCGAGATGGTATGGAGGCTTCCGTCGCTTGATAGGGCCTTCCTGATAGTTCAATCCAGAGATCACGTGGGTATCACCCTTCTTGGCTGAACTGGTGGTACCTATTAATTTTCATCTCAGGTGCTGTGCCAGTTTGGTTATTGTTGGTTAGCACTCTAGGTGCTACTTATTATTATGTGTGTGGAAATAAAATCAAATAATAGGAGTGAGATGAAGATGGTTATGAAAATAGTAACCTAAAATACACACAACCTATAAGATACAGGGCTATTGTAGCAAGTTTTGAGTAAGAGTTTGTCCCACAAAGAAATTGATCTAGAACCCAAAATGGGTTATATTAGCAGGCCTCCAGATCTGGGTATAGATTTGAAAAACATAAACAAAGGGAGTTAGGTGTCACAATTATACTAAATTATCACTAAAAGAAGGGAAATAAAGTGCAGTCCTATCCTAAAGAAAGGGTTATGAAGAAGTTGGTGATGGTGTGTGTTAAAATAACGATAAAATAATGGGAAGTATGAAATTAGGCAAAGGTTAATTCCACTATGTAACTCCGACTTAGGGCTATCTCTGTAGCAGTCCCTCAGATGGCTACAAGAACACCGACAAGGAAGAGGTATCTAACTCAACCCCTATGGTTTGAGCTGGTCTCTAAAGGCTATAACCTGTCCATTTAAATGGTTACAGGCTATGCAACAGAGAGGATCAAACCACATGAATTAAATAGGAAAACCAATCTAATCCAAAGGAGTATAACATCTTGCTAGGTAGAGTGTTATGCTTTGATGTGCACGAGAGAACTTCTGGGCATCTCTCTCCCCCAGAGCCACGTGAGAACTTTGGGATCCTGCTTGCATCTCTTGTGCACATTGGCCACACAAGACTGTGTGCGCGTCTACTATAAGACTTGATCACTACGAGGACTGCGCGAGTTCAATTTTTGAAGGTTTAGTGCATGACTGCTTCGTGAGTTCATCGCTAGTTCACTTGTGTTGCATGCATTAGCTGTGCGAGATAACTCTTCTATGGATTTAAACAATGCGAGGCACATTTTGACTACACAAGATAATGGCACTGCTCCTTTGCTGCAATGCAGCTGCTGCTGTTGCAGCTCTCTCTCCACTCACATCTATGCTTCTTTAATCTGCCGTCCTTTCTTGGTTTATTATGACATACAAAATAGTCACCATGGTGTGTACCACCATGGTTTTCCATTGATCTTTGGCCTATAAGTCTTCTTTGGTTTCAATTCTCTCTCCTTTTGGCATGAAAGGCATGCACTTTGTCTTAAGCTGCATAATTATTACTAACTACAAAACAAGCTAAACAAAAGGTTATTAGTCTGCTTCAAGGTCATGGAAAGGCTGTCTAAGACTTGTTGGTTAGTACTCTAGGTGTTGCTTATTATTATATGTGTGGAAATAAAATCAAATAATAGGAGTGAGATGAAGAAGATGGTTATGAAAACATCAACCTAAAATACACATAGCTTGTAAGATACAGGGCTGTTGTAGCAAGTTTTGAGTAAGTAAGAGTTTATCACATAGAGAAATTGATCTAGAAACCAAAATGGGTTATATTAGTAGGCCTCCAGATCTGGCTACAGATCTGACAATCCTAAAGAAAGGGAGTTGGACAACTACACTAAATTGTCACTAAAAGAAGGGAAATAAAGTGCAGCCCTATCCTAAAGAAAGGGTTATGAAGAAGGTGGTGATGGTGTCTGTTAAAATAAGGATAAAATAATGGGAAGTAGGCAATTAAGCTAAGGTTAATTTAGCTATGTAATTCAAACTTAGGGTTATCCCTGTAGCAGTCCCTCAAATGGCCACAAACACATCTACAAGGAAGAGGTATCTAACTAAACCCTATGGTTCGACCTGGTCACTTAAAGCTATAACATGTCCACTTAAATGGTCACAGGCTATCCAATAGAGAGGATCAAACCACAAAAATTATATCAGAAAACCAATCTGATCCAAAGGAATAGACTGATCTTAAGGTTATAACCTGTCCACTTAAATGGTCACAGATTATCCAATAGATGTCCTCCACCCAATGGCTCAAATCATATCATAAAAAGCATTGCAAACATAATAGTTGCAAGGCTACAAGCTCAGGCATCCATGGGAACAAATAGCTCTTGAAAAAATAGTGGAAATCACAGTTGTTCAAAGGCTATTTGGGGGCATTAAATGCAGCTTATCATTGATACAAAAGGTTTGTAATGACTTAGCATTACAAGTCTGCAATCACTACAGAGAAATCAGATCTAACATCTGATATTGATCAAGTGCAACAGAGGGGAGCTTATTCATACAACAACCTCTCACAAGGCTACAAGCTCTAGTGCAGAGGAGAAGAATTCTTCTTAGATTTGTGGCTTGGAATCACCATAGGGTTATGGTTTGTCCACTGAAATGGTCATAGACTATCCACAGAGGTTATCCACACCACAAAAGGGCTGAGATGAAACATGTAAATTACTGTTGCCACCAGGGTCCTAGGGCTACAAGCTCAAGCATTCATGGGTATTTCAAATCAGGTCAAATCCTAAATGCATGCATAGATTGAACAAAACTATGGGCAAATAGGAAAATAATAGATTGAATAAATATTTAATATACAAATTCCATTGATCAACAATACTTATAATGCAATTTCTTAAAGCTGCAGCCTTGTGCACAACAGCTCTTCACAAAATCCCAAAGGGCACAAGAACCATTACAAAAACATAATAAAACTAAACCTAATTTCTTACAGAGGATGTAGTCAGCCAGTACTGAGCTAAGAGAGATGAAAAAATGGAAAAGAGATGATCAAACCCTAATCCTAATCTGCTCGTGCTCACCATAGATAGAGGTTAAAGGAGAGAAAAAATTCTAAGTTAAAAATACAACTTATATACTCAACCCTTAATGCCTTGCCTAAGAGAAGGTTAAACCCTAATTTTTAAGGCAGATGTGGCACTGTTACAACCCTTGGATGCCTTGGGATGTGTGCCTCGAGATCAGGGCCTCAAGATGTGTGCCCTAGACATGGGGAAATCCCCGAAAGGTCCCTAGATAAAGGATGAGAAGTGGAGAGCCCGTGCTTCGCAGGGTTGGCTCTAGCTTGTTAATCCATTCACATAGTTTGCAGGCTGCTCGCGAGGTAGCATTTGGCTTTAAAAGTTCCTTTCTTATGTAGAAGGTCTTTAAATGGTCGCGCAGTTGCTCTCACTAGAAATCCACTCGCGAGGATGAGTTATACTGATTTGGTTATGCTCGCGCAGTGGGGCTTTAGGTACCATCTGTCACGAGGTGCTCGCATTGATGATTTCACATTTTGCTTGGCTCCTCTAGTAATGAGTATAACATCTCACTAGGTAGATTGTTATGCTTTGATGCACGCGAGAGCTGCGCGAGAGAACTTCTGGGCATCTCTCTCCTCCAGAGCCACGTAAGAACTTCACGAACCTGCTTCCATCTCTTTTGCACATTGGCCTTGTGAGACTGCGCGTGTGGTTGCTGTAAGACTTGATCACCGCGAGAACTTTGCGAGTTCGATTTCTAAAGGTTTAATGCGCGATGTCTTTGTGAGTTCTTCGCTAGTTCACTTGTGCTGCATGCGTTAGCTGCATGAGATAACTTTGTTGTTGATTTAAACAACACGAGGCACATTTTTACTACGCGAGATAATGGCACTGCTCCTCTGCTGCAATGCAATTACAGCTATTGCCACTCTCTCTCCACTCACATCTATACTTGTTTAATCTGCTAGCCTTTCTTGGTCCATTATGACATGCAAAATAGTCACCATGGTGTGTACCACCTGGGTGTTTCATTGATCTTCGGCCCAGCAGTCTTCTTTGGTTTAAATTCTCTCTTTGTGGCACGAAAGGCATGAACTTTGTCTTAAGCTGCATAATTATTACAAACTACAAAACAAGCTAAACAAAAGGTTCTTAGTCAGCTTCAATATCCAGCAAAGGCTGTGTCCAAAATTTGTTGGTTAGTACTCTAGGTGCTGCTTATTATTATATGTGTGGAAATAAAATCAAATAATAGGAGTGAGATGAAGAAGATGGCTATGAAAGTAGCAACCTAAAATACAGAAAGCCTGTAAGATACAGGGCTGTTGTAGCAAGTTTTGAGTAAGTGTTTGTCGCATAGAGAAATTGATCTAGAACCCAAAATGGGTTATATTAGTAGGCCTCCAGATTTGGCTACAGATCTGACAATCCTAAACAAAGGGAGTTGGGTGTCACAACTACACTAAATTGTCACTAAAAGAAGGGAAATAGAGTATAGTCCTATCCTAAAAAAGGGTTATGAAGAAGGTGGTGATGGTGTGTGTTAAAATGAAGATAAAATAATGGGTAGTAGGCAATTAGGCTAATGCTTATTTAGCTATATAAATAAGACTTAGGGTTGTTTCTGTAACAGTCCCTCAGATGGCTACAAGCACATCAGCAAGGAAGAGGTATCTAACTAAACCCCTATGGCTTGACCTGGTCACTTAAGGCTATAACATATCCACTTAAATGGACACAGGCTATCCAATAGAGAGCATCAAACCACATGAATTAAATTAGAAAACCAATCTAATCCAAAGGAGTAGACTGATCTTAAAGCTATAACCTGTCCACTTAAATGGTCACAGATTATCCAATAGATGTCCTCCACTCAATGGCTCAAATCAGATCATAAAAACCATTGCAGACACCATGGTTGTCAGGCTACAAGCTTAGGCATCCATGGGAGCAAATAGCTCTTGAAAAATTAGAGGAAATCATAGTTGTTCAAAGGCTATTTGGGGGCATTAAATGCAGTTGATCATTGCTATTAAAGGCTTGCAATGAATCAGCATCACAAGTCTACAATCACTACAGAGAAATCAGATCTAACATCTGATATTGGTCAAGTGAAACAAAGGGGAACTTGTTCATGCAACAACTCCTCCCAAGGCTACAAGCTCAAGTGCAGAGGAGGAGAATCCTTCTCAGATTTATGGCTTGGAATCACCATAGGGCTATAGTCTGTCCATTGAAATAGTCATAGACTATCCACAGAGGTTATCCACACCACAAAAGGGCTTAGATGGAACATGTAAATTACTGTTGCCACCATGATCCCAGGGCTACAAGCTCAAGCTTTCATAGGCATTTCAAATCAGGTCAAAACCTAAATGCATGCAAAGATTTAACAAAATTATGGGCAAATAGGAAAATAATAGATTGAATAAATATTTAATATACAAATTCCATTGACCAACAATACTTATAATGCAATTTCTCAAGGCAACAGCCTTGTGCACAACTCTTCACAAAATCTCAAAGGTCATAAGACCCATTACAAAACTGAATAAAACTTAACCTAATTGCTTATAGAGGATGTAGCCAGCAAGTGCTGAGCTAAGAGAGAAGAGAAAAATGGAAAAGAGATGATCAAACCCTAACCATAATCAGCTCGACCTCAACACAGACAGAGGTTGAAGGAGAGATAAAAAATTCTAAGCTAAAACTACAACTTATATACTCAGTCCTTAATGCCTTGCCTATGAGAAGATTAAACCCTAATTTTTAGGGCAGATGTGGCACTGTTACAACCCTTGAATGCCATGGAATGTGTGCCTCGAGATCAAGGCCTCGAGATGTGTGCCCTAGACTTGGAGAAATCCCCGAAAGGTCCCTAGATAAAGGATGAGAAGTGGAGAGCCCGAGCTTCGCAAGGTTGGCTCTGGCTTATTAATCCATTCGCGCATCTTACAGGCTACTCGCGAGGTAGCATTTGGCTTTAAAAGTTCCTTTCTCACACAGAAGGTCATTAAATGGTCGCGTAGTTGGTTTTACATTTCACTCGGCTCCTCTTTTAATGAGTATAACAGCTTGCTAGGTACAGTGTTATGCTTTGATGCATGCGAGAGTTGCGCGAGAGAACTTCTAGGTGTCCCTCTCCTGCAGAGCCACTCGAGAACTTTGCGAACCTGCTTAAGTCTCTTGTGCACATTGGCCTCGTGAGACGGCACACGCGGCTACTATAAGACTTGATCCCTATGAGAACTTCACAAGTTCAATTTATGAAGGTTGAGTGCATGAGTTCTTCACTAGTTCACTTGTGCGGCATGCATTAGCTACGTGAGATAACTCTGCTGTGGAGATAAACAACAGGAGGCACATTTTGATTGCGTGAGATAATGGCACTGCTCCTCTACAACAATGTAGCTACTGCTGTTGCAGCTCTCTCTCCACTCACATCTATGATTCTTTAATTTGCTAGCCTTTCTTGGTCCATTATGACATGTAAAATAATCACCATGGTGTGTACTACAATGGTGTTCCATTGATCTTTAGCCCAACAGTCTTCTTTGATTCAAATTTTCTCTCTTTTTGGCACCAAAGGCATGCACTTTGTCTTAAGTTGTATAATTATTACTAACTACAAAACAAGCTAAACAAAAGGTTATTAATCAGTTTCAAGGTCCAGCAAAGGCTAGGTTAAGAGGTAAAAAGTTATACTTTTCAGTGAATAACACACTCCCAAACCTAATCTTTGCTAGTCCTCGAGCAAAGCAAAATTTAAACAACTACACTATGAATGTAAATGCCACTTTCATAGGGAGCAAGGATGTATTTAGCTTATGCATCAAACCTTTTAAACTCCTTGGTGATTCCTAGTGGAGGAGTGAAGTCTCCTGAGGGTTTTCAGTGAGGATACCCACAAACTTCTCTATGAAAATAGTGAACAAAAGTGAAATATGACCAAATCAGTATTTAATAATCAGAGCATTAGTGCACCCTTAATTCTTTTCAAAATGTGAGGAATTTAAACATACGAAATGCACAGACCTTTTAACATAAAAGCTCTTACATGTATGCACATCATTTCCAATCAGCTCACAATAAGAAAAACAACAAGTATATGTCAGTACTGAGCTCACCATCGATTTAAAAATTAGGTTTAGGCAGTGCCTAATACATTCAATGTCAGACCCAACGTTTTCTAGGGCAGTCTCTCACAAAGAATTTTGAGGGTTTTCTTTTTCACACAAGCTCAAGAACAGTTACAACCCCTAAATGGGTCTGCAAGCATGAGCATAGGCAAGGCTTCTAAATTCTGCCATCATTGGCTATTCCTAACCATAGATTGGACAACTATTCATCTCTACATAACAGCTCACTCTAATTAGGATCACAAGGTCTTATGACTAGGTTGCAATGTGGCTTATGGGTGTAGGTTGTAAAGAATGGAAGGATGAAAAGTATACAAAATTGAGAAATCAGCAGGAGAAGGAGGTGATTCATGACTTCACCTTCTTTTAATTTCAGGATATTTCATCTTCTTGGACATTTTTCAGACTTGAAGTGGCCAGCTTCTCCTCTTATTTTTACTTTTTCCAATGAAATTTCCTCTTGACTCCTCTATATTTCTTTTCAATAATTTATTTTCTTTTCTTTTTTGAATACATTTTTATTTTTCTTTTTGTTTTTATTTTTCTAAAATGCCACCCTCTTCCCAACGGCTACACTGTTATCCTTCTTTTGTGTTTCTTCTCCATTCACCAAATGTTTATCCTAGCTTGTCCATCTTCAACTCCTCTTTTAACTTCTGAATTTTTAGAGTGGGGGTAGGTTTGAATCAGGTCCACAGGTTTAGGTGTAAATACTTAGGTGTATTTTAAAGAAAACTGGAGATTAAGGCTCAAAGGGTGCATGCACAAGGGAAATTTACTGGGTTTGATATTTTTAAGCTCAAACTATCCAAGAGAAGGCCTTGATCCTTTCCTAAGTGTCATGGGTACTGTCAGCCAGTCCTTAGTCCAAAAAGAATTGCCTTAGTCACTCCCCAAAGAATTATTTCTTTTTTTAGGCCCAAATCTCACTGGGTATGGTCTTTCATTGACCTCATAGGCATGCCCTTACCTTTTCCTCTCTTTAATGGTTCAGTAAGTATTGACACAAGTGAGTTTTCTTGGTGTTCACCTCATGGAAATGTTAAAATTTAAAAGTTTTTAATGCCTAAAGGTCTCCAAAATTTTCACATTTCCACATTTTCAATGTTGCTTAGGTGAACATAGCTCTATATCTATCTCACTCACTTGATTCTGTTGTACTTAGGTTAACTACATCATTGGCAAACCTTGCCACACCCCCAAACCTATGAGGAGCAGTGTCCTCACTGATTTAAAGGTAAAGGGCATGTGCAACAGGGTATTTTGGTAAAAATAACTCATAAAATATTCAAGTAACAATGTCAAATAAAATTCACACAAACAATTTTAAACAAACAAACAAATAGCAAATTTTACAAAACGTCCTAACTAACTTCATGTACAAATCTAATCATCTGAATTTTTTGTTGCATCAGCTAGGTCTTGGACACCTTTCCCTTTTATTTTCTTCAGAGCAGGAGCAATGGATAGGGATTTTTTTGAAGTAGTTTTCCTTTGCCTGGTGCTGCTTTTCATTTTGGAAGCAGGCTCTAGCTTTGGAGTAGGCTCCTTTATGTTGATGCCAGGCTTGATCTTTCTGGGTTGCTTGGGTTTTGGGGTTGTGGCCAGTGGAGGGGCTTTACCAGTGAAGAGAGAGGCAGCAGCTTCTGCCAAATCTCTGTCTCTAATATCGGCTAACGTCTGCTGTAATGCATGTGCAGTCCTAGCATACTCATTTTCTCTATCTTCCACCAAACTCAGGGCTGCTTGTAGATTTTTTTATCACATCCTCGATCCCATCAGCTCTATTCTTTTCCTCATTGCACTTGAGCATCTCCATCCAGCCATGCTTAATTCTTTTCTTCTCCATCTTATGAGTTAGTTCCAAGAACTTGATTTTATCTAGGAGTGGTTGCTTCACTGTTGTTATCAAGTCGGCCTTACCTCTAACTACATCCCTCTAGATGTATGCATTTTTTTTCATGGCTCTAAGGAGGGTGTAGTATGGAGGCATGGGATTAAAAGAGGCAAGGAGTATGGGATGCTCAGCAATGGCGGACGGTCCAGCTAGCAATGATGAAGGAATGGATGATGGCATGGGTAGGGTGAATGTAGAGGGTATAGACTGAGGGATTTAAAACTCAGGTTCTGCAAGGTCTATTACCTCAGGGTCTATTTGGGCGGCTTTTGAGGAGGTGGAGATTAGGTGTTCCACATCTATGACAACATCTGATGTTGCTGCTGTAGGTGAGGTTTCAGGCTGGGGTTCAGTTTGGGTGGAGGCATTGGTATGTGTAATTGGGGAGGTTTTGAGAATAGGTTCAATGGCTGTAAGAGCAACTGTTGTTGCTGGTAAGGTTAAGGGTTGGGGAGAAGGGGGTGGAGTAGGTAAATGGGTGGGTGTAGGGATAGTTGGCTATTGTGATGGTTGGGTAAAAATTGACAAAGTGGATTGGATGGCTTGTAAACTGGTTTGAATGGAGGCCTGGTTTTGGAGGGTGGAGTTTATGGCTTAAAATGTGGCCTCTATGGATGTTTGGGAGTGGGCGTTGGCCATCACTTAGGATTAAAGGGAGAGGAGGAGGTTGAGGATTTGGGGTAGGAAATCAGATATGAAAGGGGCAGTAGGTTGGATGGTTGGTATAGGTTGAAAAGGTGATGTGGGTGCATGAGTGAAGTTGGAGTGCTGTGGGGAAGTGGGAGGACTAAGATGATGGAGCTCTAGTGATTCTGGAAGAGGGGTGAAATGAGGAGGGTGAGGTGAATTTAGAAGTGGAGAACTCATAGTTGATTTCCCCTATGATAGAGGTCATCATAGCTGAGTACCCCTTGGTTGGGAAGGGGTCATGGATAAGGGAAAAAGGAATGGATTGGCCCAAGGGTTCAAGTATGGCAGGTGCAATATCTGTATGGGTTTCAATGGGCTGAGGTGAATCTTCAAAGGAGCTATGTGGGATGTCAAGGATTTGAGGCTCAGGTTCAACTTGGGGAACTGAAAAGGCTTCGGCTAGAATGGCTGTAAGTTCAGGGATTGGGATAGGTTGGGATATATAGGTGGGTTGGGGCTCAGTTGGGGCTTTGGTTAGCTTCCTCTTCTTTTTATATGTGGGTTTAATAGGTAGGCTGGGATGAGGTATGAAGGGTTGTAATGCCAAGGTCACAGCAGGTATGGTTTGGATGGGTGGGCTAGTGGTGACTGATGTTGGGAACATTGAGGTTGCAGTGGTGGGTGCTGTGGTAATGAGAGTGGCTATAGGTGAGGGTATTGTAGGGCTGACTGGCAATGGAATGGAGGTGGGGATTGCTAGGCTGACAGTAGCAGGAGCTGAAGTAGTGACTGCTACAGAGGTGACCACAGAAGCAGTAGCAGCAGAGGCAGCAGTAGCTGCATCTAGAATTGTTGGGGCTGCCTGAGCTAGGAGCTCCTCCTTCTTCTTCTTATTTTGTATTAGAGTGCCATTGATACCCCATTGCTTTTTTCCACACTTGCTGGAGTTCAAAGTGAGGGTCTCCTCATTCATCTGAAATTGGTATCTCCCTAGCTTCAGCCAGACTGTATTGAGCCTGCAGTAGGGCAAAGCATGGGGCTTCTGCTCCTTCTTTAATTTCCCAAGTATATCTTTCATTCCATCAAAAATTAGTTTGGCTGCATCAATATAGTTGTTCAGGTGGAAGGAGTAGAGGGCATCAGTAATGGTGGACCTCCTCTCCTGCTGGTGCCTAGAGCAGTAAACATTCTTTCTTAGCACTCCATCCATAAACCTCAGGCTGCAGGTCTCTCTTTCTAATTGACAGCCCAGAGGCTGTGAACCCCAAGTGAGTTCTTTTACAATTTCAGGGATGGCGGCTATCAAAGGAGACCCAAACCATTCTCAGCAGTGTAAGTGGCTGGTATCCCAAGAATCCTAGCAATTGTTGTTTAGTTAAATAGCATCTCAAAATTATCTATCAGCACCAGCAATGCTTGGTTTTCATCATCCCCAGTCTTCACCCTGATATTTTGGTAAAATAACTGCACTAGTATAGGGAAGACTAGCTGCAGTGGGGGCCTTAACAGGGGCAGCAGAGAGGCTTTAGTGAGGTACTCAATGAAGCGATAGTTTCAGGTAGTTCCTCAAAGAATTCCTTATCAAAGGCAATTTCAGCTTCCAGCTTTATTGTAGACACAAACTCAAAGGGGGTTTTGAGATACCCAATATCTTCCTCTTCCTCTGTGGCACCCTCAGGGACTTCAGGTGCCACTTCCTTGCCCTTCTTTTATTTTTTCTTAGCCCTTGGGAGCAGATTTCTTCTTTTGAGCATGGGCCTCAGAGGCCACAGCCTTAGGTTTCTTGACAGGAGCAGCCCTCTTTGTAGGTAATTCCACTTGGGGCTCCATAGCTTGTGTAGGTACCTCAGAGGTCTCCACTTAGGGCTTTAAATGCACAGTTCAGGTGGTTCTCAGTTCAATGGAGGTAATGTCCACAAATTCCTCACTAATCAACATAATAATAGCAGCTGAATCAAACTAAAGGAAGGGTAGAGAACACTTACCACAAGAGGGCCACGTTTCCACTTCAAAGGTTGCACAGTGGCTCAAATATTTCCAAATCACATGCAAAATGACCAGGAGGTGTTGTGGAACACAATGGTAGGAGGTTGGTGGTTGAGTTGTAGTGGTTTAGGTAGGAGAGAAGAAAGATGGGAGCTCGGGAGTGCTCAGTGAGACTTAGGGAAAAGAGAGAGAGAATGGGGAAAAGGAAAAAATCACAGGGTTTAAATGAAGGAACTCATACCTCGCGCGGTTCTTGCCAGACACTCGTGGGGCATCATCTTCTTTTTGCATAGTTAATTAAGATCTCGCGAGATCTGCTTTTTAAGGTACTCTGGCATCTCACAAGGTCAATCGCGAAGTTGGCTAGGGTGTGAGCACGCGAGAGGGCATTTCACCTTTCGTGCAGCTGAGCATTCACACACGCGAGAAACATAAAAGCAGTGAGGTAAGTGCTTCGCGAGGTAATTACTTCAGACCTTCAGCTCACGAGGCTCTCTCGAGGTATAAAATGCAGGATGTTCCATTGTCGCATAGCTTAATGGCGCGGAGAGAATAAAGCCTCGCGAGGCTCAATTTAAAGCTTTCTTCAAGCATTTTGCTTGTGAGGCTCTCACGAGGCTACTCAGTTCATTATAGAGCCTCGCGAGAAATCCCACAACTAGCTCATGAGTGTGAAATCTAGTCCAATGAGCCTTGCGACAAAGTAAAATTCATCCTTTCTTAATGTTGAACTGCCTCGATTTGCGTGTAGTAGGTCACCAAGTTGTAGCGTGTGCATAGCTGATTTTCTGAGAAGTTCTTCACAGGATTTTGATAGGTTCAAGAAGCTTCTGACAAGTTCAAATGGAGCTTTGTATCCCCTTTCAAAAGGTTCTCAGGTCTCTTCGATAGGTTCTAATAGGATGATTCTACTCTTAAGGCTTCAGCATTCTCAGTCCTCTGTTTAGAGAATTCGACAGGTTGGAGAAGCTTTTCGACAGGTTGGAGGACCATTTTGATAGGTCCAGCTCTACGTGCCATCATTCTAATAGGATTGCTCTTACTCCTATCGAATGGCTCAAGCACCCTTCGATAGGTTTTGTTCCAGCGTCACCATCTCTATAGGTCCAGGCCAGCATCCGACAGGTTCAGGAAACCATTTGATAGGTTCCCCTAACACCTCATACAGGATTTCGATAGGATGGTTTCTTCCTTTCTTTCAACTGCTCGATAGGTTCTTGGATCCTATCGAACTCCTCAATCCACATGAATCCATCCTTTCTCTGCCTTCAGATCCTATCGAACCCTCCCTCTCTAACTGCACGAATTTGTCCAATTTAGCTTTCAGCTCTTATTAGAGTCTTCAAATGACCTCTCGATAGGATGTTTTCAACCTATTTTCACTTCCTTCGCCTTGCCCTGCTGTTGCCACGTGTCCCAAGGGACTAATGGTGTGCAGCCCTCTAGTGTGCTATTGTTGAGTCTGTACTATGCTAAGAGATAACCTTTCTTGTGTGGCATTCTTGAGTGATTTCTTACATTTTTCCTATCTTTATTACTATCTACAAAATAGACTCAACAGAGGTTTATTAATGTACTCACAGGTCTTGCAAAGGTCAGGTTAAGGGGTGAAAACTTGCATTTTTCACTACTTAACAAGGCTGTAGAGTGTAACTGAGTTGAAAAGATGAAGATCTCGAGAGATTCTAGCACCTACTGAGAGTTTGGAAGTACAGATGTGGATCCTGTCGAGAGGATACTTCAAGGTACAAATGAAGTCGAGAGGTTCCAGATACTTATCGTGAGGTGTAACTAAACCTATTGAGTAGTGCAAGAAAACTTGTCGATAACTTATCTACAACAATGTTCATTCTCGTGAGGATTGAGCCAACCTGTCGAGCACTTCACTGGAGAATGTATAACAAGTCGACAGGTTGAGTATAACCTGTTGAGAGGATGAGTGTGGAACTGGGGTAGAATGAAGAAATAAGCCTTCAATCCTATCGACAAGTTCAAATCAACCTCTCGAGATGTATTCCCGAGCTGTCGACAGGATCTTCATTAACCATTCAAGATGTGTCCAAACCTGTCGACTAGCTACGTCAATCCTGTCGAGTAGTCTATGAAGCGGTCGAAAGCAAATGTAACCTATCGACGTGAACAGAAAGCAGATTCAAAACCTGTCGAGAGGATCCCCTGAACTTCTCGATACTCATTTTGGCAACTTCTCAGTGTGTTTCCTGAGCAACTGCCACTTTCAAAATTTTATGCACGAGTTCTAAAGTACTTCAGCGACCCATGAGAGTATTTTTGTCACATAGTTGGGCACGAATGGAAACCCTAACTACTTTAGATGTATTTTCCAGTTGAGAGCCAATGGGAGAAGAGCTTCTAGAAGAGAAATCAACCACATTAGTAGGCCAGAATAACAAAATTATTCCCTTGAGCTCTGATTAGCTGAAATGGATCTGAGGACAGAGGAGGAGAGTATAAAATCTTGATGAAAATACAGAATAATGATACAGAGTTTGAGAGAACCAGAGCTTAGTGAGAGATCCATTTGTTCCTCCAAATTTTCCCTCCTTCCACCTTCTCCCATTCTCTCTTTAGCCAATCATGAGTGGCTAAACTCTTTTCAATAGTTAGGGTAAGGTCTTGAGCTGTAAATTAAGAGATTCAAAGGCTTGTAAGAAACTATATATTGCATAGATTACAGATCTTGACACAATAGTATTGTAAGCTTGTAATATAATTATGGGTTTTAAAGGTGATTCGAATCTATATTTCACTTCTTCATATTCGATTTCTCTGGATTGGATACTCATACGGATGCTAGCCAGAAATGGGGAGCTGGTAGCGTCGCATCTGTAGCATCTGCAATAGTTTTTATGTTCCAATCAAGATCAATAGATTGGAGTAATCTCGGGGATGAACTGTATCCAATAGAAGGGAAAATCATAAACTTAGGATTGTATCCAGTAGAAGGGCAGAGCCTAACCTCGGGATTGCCTTGATCCATTCATGGAGATTGGATTCTTATACCTCACTTCTGCTAGGAGAACCTACGTAGATCATTAGGTTAGAGTAATCTTGGGGATGAACTGTATCCAGTAGAAAGGCATATCATAAATTTAGGACTATATCTAGTAGAAGGCAGATCCTAATCTCAGGATTGCTTTGATCCATTGGTGGATTCGGGGGAACTTGGGAAGCTTGGAGCCAGAAAAGAGGATTGTTGCAAATCAATTCTCTGCATTGCCTTTGATTCCCTTGATTTTCAGTGAGAGACCAATATCCCTAGTTGTTGTTCTCACCCTTTTGAATTTTCATCACTTCTATATCTCCCCTTATCTCTTTGTTTGATTAGATCTGGATCAATAGCATTTATCTTTTGTAGTCTATAGTTAAAGTGACATAGCCATAAAACCTCTCCTCTTTCCTGCTTTAGTTTAGTTTAAATTAGGATAGAGTACCAGATCTATCATAGATCTGGAGATTTACCATCCTCTAGAACACATTTCCCTGTGGACATACCCTTACTTACCTTCTAAAACTTGCTACAACAGCCCTGGATCTTGCAAGACTGGTTGCTCACCTTGATTCATTATTGCTATAATTCGTACACTTAATCTACTATTTTAATCATATATTAATTGTAAGGTAAACAAATTAAGTAACAAGTTTTTTACGCCGCTGCCGGGGATCTGTGTTTTTGAAAGTGGTAGATCAAAGTTTTTCTCATTTTTAGATATATGGTTTTTAATTACTTGTTAAGTGTTTGACTAATTGCTGCTGTAATTTTTTATACTTTAATTGTCTGTTTCAGATCTGGATCTGTGGTGTTGAGGAGAGCATTGTACCAATTGGAGGAGCATGCTTTGCTTAAGTTTGTATTTCCTAACTCTATTTACATTTCTAGATCTATAGTTTTGTACCAATTGTGCTGTGATTTTCTGCTTTGAATTTGGTTTCTACTGTGTGTATGCTTGGGAGGAGATCACTTAATCCTGAGATTGCTCCCTTAGATCTTGAAGTTGAAAGACTTCTTAGACCTAAGCAAACCATACACACACTTGTAGTTGATTCAGAAGTTGCTGCAATGGGTGAGCAACCTAGGACTTTAAAGGAATTCAATGCACCAAGGGTTTACAATTCTCCCTTTTGCATTCAATTCCCTGTTGTTCAAGGAAACTATGAGATCAAGTCTTCTATCATGCAAATATTACTCTCATACCATGGCCTAAGCAAAGAAGATCCATATAAGTATATGGATGAATTTTGGAGACTATGTACTACCTTCAATATTGTAAGTTTGGGGAAGGAAGTAACCAGGTTGAGACTTTTTCCTTTTTCACTAAAGGATAGAGCGAGAACTTGGTTGTTAATGCTCCCAACCAATATTATTCATTCTTGGAATGACCTTCAATGTTAGTTTTTGGCTAAGTTTTTCCCTATGTCCAAAACAAGTCAGCTGAGGAAGAGCATTATCTCAGTTCCTCAAGCCCCAACTGAAGATTTTCACCATGCCTGGGAGAGATTTAAAGAACTCCTGAAGCAATGTCCCCATCATCAAATTCCTATATTGCAACTTGTCCAGAGTTTCTATCAAGGAATTGATCCCAAAAGCAGGGATATGGTTGATGCTTCTTGTGGTGGTACGTACCTCCACAAGACAGCTCATGAGGATTGGGAGTTATTTGATATCATCAGTGAAAACTCCATGCAAAGGGAGACCTGGGAAAGAGATGTTGAGACCCCTAGATTGGTGAGAGAAAATACTACCAGAGGGAAAATGTATGAGGTTAGTGGACATAATGATTTGAAGAGAAAAGTGGACAACTTGATCCAAAATTTTGATAAGCTGACGGGAGCAATGTAGTCTTCAATGACTGCCAAAGTGAAGGAGGCATGTGTCATATGCCAGTCCCCCACTCACTCCCTTGAGGAATGTCCCTCAGCTGCCCAATTCTCAGATTTTGTGATGGAACATGTGAATACTACTCAGTCCTATGGACAACAGCTTACTGTTGGCTATCATTGGAGAAACCACCCCAACTTGAGGTGGAGACAAGACGATTTTTAAAACCAGCAATAGTTGCAGCCACAATAATCCATGCCTTATAGGAATGCCCAGCCATACCAGTAGAATTATTTTCTAAGGCCCCAATAACAATAGCCTATCGCCAAGCCAATGGTTCAACCTGTGCATCAAAGTGCACCAGCCCCAACACCCTCTGGGTCCCTCACATTCCGAGAGCAAGTTTTGGCTTCACTGCAGATTTTAGGCCCTTTATCTCAAACTGTTAACTTGCACAATCAAAGCATCAAGAAGATAGAAGACCACTTTGGTCAGCTATCTAATTATTTTGCTAGGAGAGGAGGGGAGACTGCCCAGTCAGCCCATGAACAATCTAAAGGGGCAATACATGGTTGGTGAGACTTTTTCCCATGAAGAAATCAAATCTGTCACCACCTTGAGAAGTGGGAGGCTGGCGGATAACCAAGTTGGCATTGAGCCTGGTGAGTCAAGTGAAGAAAATGAAGAAACAACCAATGAAAATATGCAGCAGGAGCAGCATATAAAAATTAAGGGGGGTGATGTGCCCCTACAGAAAATTGAAAACAAAAATAAAGAAAATTCTGATGAACTTGTGAAGGTTGTAAATAGGAGGACAGTTTCCCATTTACCATTTCCCAATGCATTGAAAGCAACTTCTTTTTTTGACAAGGAGAATGCTAAAGTTGAGGAGATGATGGAAACTTTCAAACAAGTAAAGATCAACTTGCCTTTACTTGATGCCATCAAGCAAGTTCCAGCCTATGCAAAATTTCTGAAGAATTATGCACCCACAAAAGATTGTCTAGCATACACTTATGCAAGAAGGTCTTTTATGTTGAGAAAGTGAACCAAGTGTTGTCTATTGCAACTCCAACCAAGCTTCAAGACCCTAGAGTTCCCACAATCCCCTGCATCATTGGGGATCATACTATTGAGAAGGCCTTATTATATCTGGGAGCTAGTGTAAACCTACTTCCATATTCCGTTTACTAGAAGTTTGGTCTAGGAGAATTAAAGCCCACACATGTGGTGCTACAATTAGCAGACAAATCTGAAAGGAGGCTTGTGGGAATGATAGAGGATGTTTTAGTTGGAGTTGACAAATTTTTCTATCCAGCAGATTTTTTGGTCCTTGACATGGAGCCAAGCAAGTGCACCACCTCCATTCCTGTTATTTTTGGCAAACCTTTCTTGGCCACTGCCAATGTTTGTATTCATGTAGAATAGGAGTAATGGAGGTGTCATTTGACAACATAAAGGTAAAATTAAATGTTTACAATGCAGCCAATCAGCCTCACTTGGATAGTGAGGATTACTTTTTAATTGATGTTTCTGATGAGCTTGTGAAAGAGGCTTTTCCTAAGCTGCTGCATTGTAGTGATCTTTGTGACGATGTTGGTGATGTTTTTGAAAATGTGGTGGAGCCTGTACTGACCATTCGCCATCATGAACCTCCATGACATGATTGAGTTTCAACAAATGTACACTATGTATAATAAATTATGTGTTTGGTTAATTTTTTTTTCTAATATTTTTTTTTTGTCTTTGTTTCAGTTTTGTGTGGCTTTGTACATAAGTTTTCCATGTCTGTCTGTACCTCAGGTAGGATAATGAGTCAAATTGGTAAAGTGACCAGAGTTAGAGTGTCGGATATGTTTAGAAATGAACTAGGAATTGATTACAAGCCTGTTTAAACTGAAATACAGCCTGTCGATAGGTTCCATGAACATATCGACAGGTTCTAGGGGTTCCCAATTTACTGTTCGACAAGATCTAGAACCTATCGAGAGGTGTGAACTAATTCTCGACAGGTTTTGAAGGTGTAAAAATGTTTGTCGATAGGATCCAAGAGCATTTCGACAGGTTCTGCAAATTTTTGGTTGAATTCTCAACAGGTTCAGGGTACCTATCGAGAGGTTTTGTGAACCTCTCGAAGTAACTTTTCTAGAGCCCAGAACCTGTCGAGAGGATTGCATATTGAGTTCAAAGAACCTATCGAGAGGCTCTGTGAACCTCTCAAAATGATTGTTGTTGTCTTCTTGAACTCTTCGACAGGATTGCATGCACCTCTCGCGAGGATCAGTGACTCTCAATTCTTTGACAGGTTGCATCAACCTGTCGACACCTTGCTCCAATCCTATCGAGAATCATTTCCCACTGCTTTAAACTTAATGACAACTCCATTTTTGCCATTCGACAACTTCTCTTTGCACTTTAAGTTGCTCTTGCAATTTTTCGATTGTGCTTTTTCTCTCTCTATCTCACTGGCTGTTAAAGCAACTACCTGGCTATTTTCCCCATTGCTTCAATTCATCAAAAGCTACACTTTGCACCTGGTTTGAGCTGGTTTGCTGCTACGCATTTTAAGATCTGTGGAACCCTAAGTTTCTGCTAGTAAGCTTCTCTTCAGCTCCTCTTTGTGATTTCCAAGCTTGGCATTTCAATCTTTAGTGTGTTTGGGTCATTTGAGCATTCAAGAAGTTTTTATGGTAATTGCTATTTAATTAGTGGTGATTGATATTGTGTTGATTGAGTAATGGCTGCTCAAGAGGACACCTTGGCTAATCTTTTCAAAGTGCCTTCTAAATCTACCACCAAAGCCACTAGGAAGTCCAGTAGGCAAATCACAAAGCCTAAGACAATCCCACCTGCAAAAAGGAAGCTTGTCATGGAGGAAGCTGAGAAAACTGTGAAATCTAAGAAATCCAAGAAATCAAAGAGGGCCTAAACCAGTGAAGACATTATTGAGGTGGCGTGGCCCCTGAGACACAACCTAACCCTATGCCTAAAATTCCTGAGGCTGAGCTTGACCCTGAATTGGATCTTGAAGTCTCTTTGCTCAGATCCACACCCAATGAATTTGTGGATGCATTAAGTCTGATCCCAGAGACTATTGTTGACACCCCCTATTTCTCTAAGATAGAGGAGTGTCAGGATACTTCGAATTATTTGTTGAAGGCAGGCCTGACATCCATGTTGAGCCCACTGAATGAAAAATCTTACCCAAGGCTGGTTAAGTTGTGGTATCAAAATTTTAGGAAACAAACCAAGCTAGATTCAATTGAGCCCTGCCTTGACATTTTGATTGATCATATGGAGTTTGTGGTGGATTACAGAGATATAGGGATAGCATTGGGGGTCCGTTCTATTTTTTATCCAGCCTATGGCCTGGCTATACCTGAGAATGTCTCCTTCAAAGCAATGGTCAGGCACCTCACTCAAGGCATTGTGGGGACTGGGGAGTCAATTATAAGAAGAGATTTACACCCCAACATGCATTTCTTTGATTCAATTTTGAGGAAAAACGTCTATGTGAGTGGGCACCAACAAGAGAGGAGAGTGCCAATACTGGATGCCCTACATTTCTTCTCCAAGGGCCAATTCGTAAATGCTACTCATTTGGTGTTTGAGGCCATGGTGGATGTGAAAGATAAGTGTAGGAAGGCTCAAGCCCTACCTAGGCTCCCTTACAGCAGGCTCATCACAGCCTTGTTAAAGAGAAAGGAGTTTGTGTTCAATATAGATGAGCCAGTGGTATCCCCTATTGTGTTTGGGAAGAGGGATTGGTTTGCCAGTAGGACCCTCATGGGTTGGAGTAAACACAAGTCCAGTGTAGATACTGAGGTGGAAGCTCCACAGGCAAACCCATTTGCTGTTGTGAGCTTAGAGCCTCACTCTACAGTTGTCACTACCTCCATACCTCCACCTGAAACCTCTATAGCAATCTCCTGTGATCCTTTGCTCACTGCTACTCCTCCATTTGTGCCTCTCTTTCCAACATCACCACATGCACACCTCTATCCACCCCTTTTACCATTGACCCAATCCCTACCTTACCTTCACGCACCATTCCAGCTAGCCCATCCATATTAGCCACTCCACCTTTGAGCCCTGCACCAACTTCATCACCTGGCCCAGTCACTTCTTCCCCTCCATCCATTCCCTTTCAATTTGACCCCACTTTCCCCATCTCACCTCCACACCTAGGATCAGTTGACCAGTGAAGGTTATTCATCTCTAATAAAGTCCGTTGTGGACATTATTGGGCATCAGTACACACCAGTACCTGATTCTCCACATCCCACCTCTCCACAACCTACCCATGTACACAACTCACCCACCCCACCTCTTGCCCACACCTACACTCCCCCATTCCAACCAATTCCATCAATCCAACCCACAACCCCTGTCACACCTGACCCTTTACCCCATATCCTAAACCTTTTACTTTCCCTTCAATCCCAAGTGATGGTCAATAACCAAACCAAATCAACAATTGAGGCCACACACCAAGCCATGAACTCCACACTCCATAGCCATTCCTACCTGCCATCTACCCTTCAAGCTATCCACTCCACCTTTCAACTTTTAACCAAACCTTCCTAACAACCAGCCATCCCTTCTCCTACCTATAAGGATGCCTCTACTCAAAGTACTCCTGAACCAGAACCCCAACCTGCCCCTACCCTACCTCCCATTATTCCCCCACCTGTTGTACCTACCTCAGATGTTGCCACAGATGTGGAAGACCTTCTCCCAACCCCCACTGACCCAGATCCGATACTTACATCCCCTCAGTCCATACTCCCTGCCTTTTCCTTCCCCTTGCCTCCTCTATACTATGCCCTCCTCCATATCATGCAATAGAACCCTTTCCTCATCAACAGCTGATGGATTAGAGGAGAGGTTGGCTGCCTGCAAAGCGTGCAACAAGGCAGCCCAAGAATTGTATGACATTGAAGTTGCACTGTCTGAGAAGAAGATTGAAATCCTTGAAAGAAAAATTGCTAACTTAACTAACGGACAGCCTGCACAGACTGTTGAGCCTGCCCCAACTAAAGAAGAAGAAATAGCTGCCCAGTCTGATGAGGTAGCTACCATAAAAGGAAAGACCAAGGCTAAGAAGCAAGTTGAAAAATTGCAAAGGAAGGTGAGGTTGAGAGCGGAGTATAATGAGATAGCGGCCAAATATGGTTGGGAGCCAAGGGACCCATCTAGCTCTGATTTAGATTCAGATTCTGAGTAGGATGTATATAGTCATGTTTAGAGTTGTATAGTTAAGAGGTCTTTGAATAATCTCTTACTGTCTTTTTGTTTGACTATTTACTTTCTTGTAATTGTTCGTCTGTTATGAATCTTACCTGTTCTTATTTTGTCTATGCATTGATGCTCTTTGTTTAGCTAAGGGTCTAACGACTTATTTTTCTTTCCTTGCTTCTCTGTACATGTTTTTATCTTGCTGCACATCCCTTTATCTTTAAAGCAATTAGGACACTGCTCCTCATAGGTTTGGGGGTATGGCATGGTTTGCCAATGGATAGTTAATGGTAGTGCAGCAAGGTCTTAACGGAAATTGAGAACATAAAATAATTTCACACCTGATATTTTATATATAGAGGAAATTAAAAACCTTTTAAAATTGGAACATGCTATAGATCTAACATTTTCATGAAGCAAATGTCAAGAATTTTCAAAAATTAGTACTTAGCAAACTTGAGAAGAGAGAAAATTGTGAGGATATACTCCAGAAATCTAAAGAAAGACCATACCCAGTGAAATTTGAACCTGAATTTTTTTTTTCTTTGAAGAGTGTTTGACAATTTCTTCTGCTCTAAGGACTGATTGAATCTACCTCTGCTAACTAGAAGTTAGGAAAATCCAAGTCCAAACAGCTTGACAGCACTCATGACATTGAGGATATGAAGTAAGGCCATCTCTTGGACAGTTTGAGCCTAAAAATTCCCACCTTTAAACTGCCCTTGATACACACCATCTGAGCCTTAAACAATCTCAGTTTTCTTTGATGAAAACTAGAGAATTTAAACTCCAAAACCTCTTGACTTGTTTCAGTTCACCCTCAATCTGAGAAATCAGGAAATGGAAGGAGAAGTAAGGTCAAAGGAGCAAGGTTTGACAGTGGGTTAAAAGAGAAGAAAACACATCGAAAAGGCAATTGTGTGTCAGTTGTGCAATTGTGGCATTCTAGCCCAAAGAAAGAAAAATGTAGAAAAATAAAACAAGCATAGAAAAAAAAAAAAAAGAGAAAGAAAAGAAAAATAGAAAAGAAAAACATAAATAAGAGAGAAGTCATTTCATTTATATTTTGAAAAAGAAGATTAGAAATTGATCACTTCAAATCTGAAAATTCAAGAAAGAAGATGGAACTATGTTGAAATGAAGAAGGTGTGCATGTCACCTCCTTACCTTGTTGATTTCTCAAATTTGAATCCCATTCCACCATTTTATTCTTTGTAAACTTCACCGATAAGCCACAGTACAACCAAATAAAAATGTCCTTACTGATCTAAAATTGATTGAGCTATCATGTGGAGATGAGAATCTGTTTGATCTATGGTGAAAAGAGTTAGAAATTTTAAAAATTAGAGCATTGCCTATGCTCATGCTTGCAGTCCTATTTGAGGGCTGCAACTGCTCTTGAGTTGTGTGAATTGATACACCCTTCTACTTTTATTGAGAGAGACAACCCTGGTGAGTTTTGTGTCTGGAATTAAGGTTGATGGGGACATTATCGAAACAGGACTCTCAATTTGAGGGTAAGCTCTACAGTAATTTTCATACAAAATACCTTGACATGAGTTGATTGATTGTGAAGGAATTTTAGCAGGATTTTAGTTTTGAACTGTCATGTTTTTGCTAAGAATTGTCTAAAAATGAATAGACAAGGTGTGGAATGAATTTTATATTGCTTAAATTTTATTTTAACATGCTGCACTAATATTAACTAAATCATTAGAGAAGTTTGTGGGTAATTTCACTGAAAACCCTCAGGAGACTTCACTCCTCCACTAGGGATCACCTAGGGGTTTAAAAGGCTTTATGCATATGCTCATAGCGTTTGTGTTCCCTACAAAAGTGGCATTTTTATTTTCCATAATTGTTTTTACTTTCTCCTTCGCTCAGGGACTAGCAAAGCTTAGGTTTGGGGGTGCGTAAACAGTGAAAATTTCCATTTTTCACCTCTTAACCTGACCTTTGGTGGACCCTTGAGCTGACTAATAAGGTATTTTAAGTGTGTTTTATAGAGAAGCAATAAATTACAGCTTAGTGCAGAAATTAAATTTAAAAGAGCCCAAGAAGCACTGTGCTACTCAATTGGAAAGGCGTGAGACCAAATCCAGCTACAAGGAATAAAGATTTAACCTACAAAGGGGTTGCTGATGGTTGAACAAATGAAGAATAATACACCAAAGATGTGTGTCAGCTACGGAAGCACTAAACATAAGCTGTCGAGAGGTTCCATGAAGATGTCGAGAGCTCCCCAGAACCTGTCGAGAAGTTCTGAGAGCAAGGAATGAAGCAGTCAAGAGGTTGAACATGTGTATAAGAGGCTGTCGAGAGGTACTGGGTTGAAAAGATGAAGATCTCGAGAGGTTTCAGCACCTACCGAGAGGTTAGAAGTACAGACGTGGATCCTGTCGAGAGGATACTTCAAGGTACAGATGAAGTCGAGAAGTTCTAGCTAGTTATCGCACAGTGCAACTAAAACTATGGAGCAATGCAAGATAACCTGTCGGTCACTTACCTGAAGCAACGTTCATGCTTGTGAGGATTGAACCAACCTGTCGAGCACTTCACTGGAGAATGTATAACAAGTCGACAGGTTGAGTATAACCTGTCGAGAGGATGAGTGTGGAACTAGGGAAAAATGAAGAAAAAAAAACTACTCGAGATGTTATCCCGAGTTATCGACAGGATCTTCATTAACCTATCGAGATGTGTCGAAACCTGTCGACTAGCTACTTCAATCCTGTAGAGAAGTCAGCGAAGTTGTCAAAAGCCAATGTAACCTGTTGACATAAACATAAAGCAAATTTAGAACCTGTTGAGAGGATCCCCTGAACCTCTTGACACTCATTTTGGCAACTTCTCGGCGTGTTTCCTCAGCAACTGCCACTTCCTGAATTCTGTGCATGAGTTTCAAAGCACTTCAGCAAACCCTGGGGGTATTTTTGGCACATAGTTGGGCACAAATGGAACTCCTAACTACTTCACGTATATTTTCCAGTTGAGAGCCAATGGGAGAAGAGCTTCTAAAAGAGAAATCGGCCACATCAGTATCCCAAAATAACAAAATTATTCCCTTGAGCTCTGATTGGCTGAAACGAATCTGAGGACAGAGGAGGATAGTATAAAAGCTTGAAGAAAATACAGAACAACGATCCCGAGTTTGAGAGAACTAGAGCCTAGTGTGAGATCCATTTTTCCCTCCAAATTTTCCCTCCTTCTTCCTCCTCCAATTCTCTCTTTAGCCAATCATGAGTGGCTAAACTCTTTTTAGTAGTTAGGGTGAGGTCTTGAGCTGTAAATTGAGGGATGCAAAGGCTTGTAAGAAACTGTTTATTGCACAGATTGCAGATCTGGGCACAATAGTATTGTAAGCTTGCAATATAATTATGTGTTTTAAAGGTGATTCGAATCTATATTTCACTTCTTCATATTTGATTTTCCTAGATTAGATACTCCTACAGATGCCTGCCAAAAATGGGGAGCAGGAAGCCTGCCATCTGTAGCATCTGCAATAGCTTTCCTATTCCAATCAAGATCAATAGATTGGAGTAATCCCGAGGATGAATTATGTCCAGTAGAAGGGCAAATCATAAACTTAGGACTATATCCAGTAGAAGGGTAGAGCCTAAGCTCAGGATTGCCTTGATCCATAGGTGGAGATTGGATTCTTATACCTCACCTTTGCCGGGAGAACCTGGGTAGATCTATAGGTTGGAGTAATCTTGGGGATGAACTGAATCCAGTAGAAGGGCAGATCATAAACATAGGAATGTATCTAGTAGAAGGGCAGATCCTAACCTCAGGATTGCTTTGATCCATTGGTAGATTCGGGGGAAATTGGGAAGCTTTTAGCCAGAAAAGAGGATTGTTCCAAATCAATTCTCTACATTGCCTTTGATTCCCTTGATTTTCAGTGAGAGACCAATATCCCTAGCTGCTGTTCTCACTCTTTTGAATTTTTATCGCTTCTATATCTTTGTGTTTGAGTAGATCTGGATTAATAGCATTTATCTTTTGTAGTCTGTAGTTAAAGTGACAAAACCATAAGACCTCTCCTCTTTCCTACTTTAGTTTCGTTTAAATTAGGATAGAGTGCCAGATCTATCATAGATCTGGAGATTTACAATCCTTTAGAACACATTTCCCTGTGGACATGCCCTTACTTACTTTTTAAAACTTACTACAATAGCCCTCGATCTTGCAGGACTGGTTGCTCACCTTGATTCAACATTGCTATAATTTGTGCAGTTAATCTGCTGTTTTAATCATATTATAATTGTAAGGTAAGCAAATTAAATAACACTTACTTCCCAACTGAAGATTTCCATGAAGCTTGAGATAGATTTAAAGAATTGCTGAGATAGTGCCCACACCACCAAATCCCCACATGGCAGCTTGTGCAAATCTTTTACCAGGAGATTGATTCTAAAAGTAGATCCATGGTGGATGCCTCTTGTGGTGGCACATATCTCAGTAAAACTGATAAAGAAGCCTGGGATCTGTTTGATATTATTAGTGAAAACTCTATGCAGCAAGAGACTCTGTTAAGAAATGACATTGAGCCTGCTGCTAGAGTTGTAAAAGAACTCACTTCCAAAGGAAAATTGTATGAATTAAATATGTACAATGACCTGGAGAGGAAAGTGGACAATTTGTCTAACAAGTTTGATAAAGTGTTGAGTGTGTTGCAGCCCTACATAGCTGCATAGGTTAGAGAGGCATGTCTGATATGCTACTCACCCACACACTCCCTGCTAGACTGTCCATATGCTGGTCAATTTCCTGAGTTAGTAATGAAGCATGCCAATGTTGCCCAATCATTTTGACAGCAACCTGTTGGAGATGCTTGGAGAAACCACCCTAACTTGAGGTGGAGACAAGATAATTTTCCTCAACCCCAGTAGCAGTTGGTATTGCCCTACAGACCCACCCAACAGTTCCAAAGTCATGCCCCAAGACAACAATTCCCACATCTAATCCCCTAGCTAAGTCAATTATTTTTGCCACCCCCACAAACAAGAGCCCCCTCCTTTGAGGAGCAGGTTTTGTCTTCATTGCAAAACCCTGGCTCCTTGTCACAGATTGTGAATTCTCACAGTCAGAGCATCAAGAAAATAGAAGATCAGTTGGGCCAAATCTCAAATGCTCTGAGAAGAAGGGAAGAGGACTGGCTCACAAGCCAAAGAGTGACCAATACCAAGGGGCAATACTTGATTGGTGAAGCTTCTTCAACTCATGAAGAAACTATGGCAACCAATGCCTTGAGTGGTAAAGTGGTGGAAAGCCAATATGTGTTTGATGCCAAAAGAAGTGCATAAATATAGGACTGTGTGTCTCTTGCTGAGCAACATGTGCTGAATAAAGTGGCTATTGTTGAGCCCCAACTGACCAAAAAATAAAGACAATATAAAAAAATAAAAAATATATATATATATAAAAAGAAAAAAAAAGGGGGGATAAGGCAACACAAGAGTACCAACAGTACTTCATCTGCCATTTCCTCAAACTTTTAAAAGGCCTTCTCCTTTTTACAAGGAGAAGGATAGGATGGAGGAAATGAGGACTATTTCAACAATTACTATCATTGAAGAGATGGTCGAGGATACCTTACCCAAACTGCTGGACTAGGCTTAGGTGTGTAATGATATTATAGAATTTTGGACTGAGGAGGCCCCCACTCATGTGATGAACCTTCCTCAGCCTTCTATTAACTACCCACCTATTGTGGAGCGAAGCAGCTCCCCAAAATCTCTCATGCAACTGCAAATTCTGAGTTGGAGGAACTGAGCTTGATGCCTATGCATATGCAACGATATGGTTTTTAATTTCTGAAGTAAAGTTCTTTCCAGACAAACTGAGATCCTGATGGGCTATTAAATTTACTGTCATACATGAATCCCCATCTGGAGCTATGGAGATCATAAGCCATATTTCTTGAAGGATCATAAGGCTCCATGGCAAAAGGCCCAAATGATATGTTGAAAATGCTGTGGAGCCTCTGAGACCATCAGTTTTCAAGAACCTACGACCTGTTATGTGATCTCAGCCCTGTACAATGTGTAAAATAAATTACTATAAATACTATGTTGTTTGTGGTATGTTTTTTATGAATCTTGATGTGTGCCATAGGGCTGATGTACTATAGTGTGTGTGAATGGATATGTTGAGCATTAGGATTAGTGTGTTGTATTATATGAGAGTCGGTCAGAGCAAGAGTAACTGAGCCATTTTTGCATTCTCGAGAGGATCTGCCCTTCAAGCATCCTGTCGAGACCTTTTTGTAGGCGAATTCACTGTTTCTTGAGAGAATCAAGCAATTCAAGGCATCCTCTCGAGACTGATGTTCTGAAGGCTATAGCAGCTCGACAGGATAAGTACATATAAATCCTACTGCTATCACCCCCAAACCTAATCTTTGCTCGTCCTCGAGCAAAGGAAAAATTAAAATAGTTATTCTAAAAAGTAAATGTGACTTTCGTAGGGAGCACAGATGCATTTAGCTTATGCATCAAGCCTTTTAAAACCCTAGGTGATCCCTAGTGGAGGAGTGAAGTCTCCTGAGGGTTTTCAATGACGATATGCACAACCTTTCCCAATAAAATAGTTAAGTATAGTGCAACTAATGACAAAATAGATTTTAATACATAAAGCATCATTCCACACCTATTCTTTAAAAGTCAGACAAGATTATAGCAGTAATGCAAACAATTCAAAACCTAAATCAACATATATTTGCGTCACCACCAATCAATTTTCATCAGGAATATAATGTGTGAAAATCAATACTAAGCTTGCCTTTAATTCAAAAATCAGGTGTAGATACTACCCCAATGAAGTTAATTTTTAGACCTAATCCTCACCCAAGCTATCTCTCAACAATGAAAATCCAAGGTGCTCACATTCTCACCAGCTCAAGATCAGTCACATACCTTAAATAGGACTGCAAGCATGAGTATAGGCATGGCTACTAATTCTGATATCCTCATGTACTTTTCACCAAAGATTAGACATCTCTTCATCTCCACATGATAGCTCATTTCACTGTGGATCAACAAGGTCTTTTAGATGGGTTGTGCTGTGGCTTAGGGTTGAGGTTTAAAATGAATAGGAGGGGTAGAAATGATTTAAAATATAGAAATTAGCAAGGGGAGGAGTTGATTCTTGACTTCGTAACCTCCCTTAAAGCAAAGCTTCATCTTCCTTGTAATTTTTCAGATCCGAAGCGGCTGGCTTCTTCTCATCTTTTCAATTTTCATATGAAGTACTTCACTTGACTTCTCTTTGTTTTTCTCTTTTTATTTATTTATTTATTTATTTATTTTATTTATTTTTTATGAAGTGCCACACATATACCACTGCTATACTGCTATTTACAATTTACGTTTCTTGTCCTTCCACCAAATGTTAAACCCAGCCCACCTATCTTCAACTTCTTTTCCTTTACCTTCTGAAATGTAAGGCTGAATTAAGACTTGAGGTTTTGGTGCAAATACTCTGGTGTTTGTTGAAGAAAAATTAGATTTTAAGGCTCAAAGAGTGTATGCAAAGGGCAGTTTAATGGGTAGGAAATTTTAGGCTCAAACTGTCCAAATGAAGGCCTTAAATCATCTCCTTAGCGTCATGAGTACTGTCAATCAGTTTCAATTTGGGGTTGCCTAACTTCTAGTGAAAAGATTTGAATAAGTCATTCCTTAGAGTATGAAAAATTGCCAAAGACACTCTTCAAAGAAAATTGATATGCCCAAATCTCACTGGGTATGGTCTTCAATTTAACTTATGGGATATATTTTCACCTTTTTCTCTCCTCTCTAGTTCACTAAGTACTAATTAAAAAAAAAAATCTTCATGCCAACTTCATGCAGGTGTTGAATTTTCAAAGATTTTCAGCTTTAAAAAGTCTATAAAATTTTTAATTTCCTCTCTCTAACATGGTTAGGTGGGAATTGACTTTATTTATCTCAATTCAACCAACACTGCTGTACTAAAATTAACTATTTTACTGGCCTATCACCTGCCATATCCCCAAACCTAAAATAAATAGTGACCTCAATGTTTCAACGGTAGTCTCATTAAGGGCAGCAGGGCTTGTAAAAGAAAAAATTAACTAAACTACAGCAAAAGCCAAGAGAAAACTAAACTAAAAGATTGCAGAAAATCATGCTAAGGAGAAAAAGAGAATATACACAAAATGACAACTAAGAAAATAAAACAACTACACAAATTCCTAAAACAAGAACTCTATACAACAGAAATTACACTACAATAAACAACAGTTAAACTAAAAATAGTAGGTATATTAAAACAACACCTATACTAAACTCCTAAAATAGTAAAATCCTAAACACAACTTCCTAAGAATGATGTGAGTATGAATATATATTAATGGCAAAGAATCATCAACATTAATGGCACACATTTCAAAGCAAGATTCATAAAAAATTAGATCACAGAAGCACAATATTTACACAATTTAAAAACATGAATAGTTATATTACATATGTTACACAACTGAAATCAAATATCAGTGGAAGGTCTTGAAAGTGAATGGGGATGCATGAATGACAGTAAATTGGTCACCCATCTGGACCTCAGTTGAACTGGAAAGAACTAAAATTAAAAAATGAAAAGCCATACCTTTGCATTTGCATCAAACCTAGGATCCTCCAGCTTAGAAATTACAGTTGCATGAGAAATGCAGGGAGCAGCTCCAACTCCTTATCGGGTGGACACTTAATAGAGGGCTAAGGGAGAACATGAATGAGGGCCTCCTCAATCCAAACTTTAACAATTTCACACAACTTAGCCCAGGTCCAACAGTTTGGGCAAGGTGTCCCCCACCATCTCATCCTGGACAACAACTGATTAACAATCCTCATTTCCTCCAACAAAGCATTCTCTTTATAAGAAGGGAAAAGCAAATTAAAAGAGTGAGGAAATGGGGCTCAACATGGTAAATATTTTATTTATTTATTTATATATATTATTTATTTATTTATTTTAACTGGGCCTCAACATCTGCCCCATTATTCAGCGCCTGCTGCTCAACAGCAGGAACTTAGTCCTCTCTCTCTTCTGCATACCTTTTTCCATCAAAATCCTCTTGGTGCTCCACCACCTTACCAATCCTCAGGGCATGAATGACACTAGCTTCCTCATTGGTTGAAGAAGCTTCACTAATCATGTATTGCCCTTTGGGATTGGTCACAGCTTGGCTTGGGAGCCAGCCCTCATTCCTTCTTATTAGAGTATTGGAAATTTTACCCAGCTGGTCTTCTATCTTTTTGATGCTCTAACTGTGAGAATTCATAGTCTGTGAGAGGGAGCTAAGGCTTTGCAATGAAGATAAAACTTGATCCTCAAAGGAGGGGGCTCTAGGTTGTGGTGGGGGCAACGCTAACTTACTTGGCTTGGGGGAATGATGTGGGAATTGCTCCAGTGGGTATTACTAGTTAGAATTATAGGGCAGTGCCTACTGTTGCTGGGGGTTTTGAACATTAGCTTGTCTCCACATCAAATTAGGGTGGCTCCTCAAAGTATACCCAACAGGCTATTGTCCAAATGATTGGACAACATTGGCATGCTCATTTGCTAAGTTTGGAAATGGACCAGCAGAGGGGCAGTGAAGATGTGAGTGTGTGGGTGAGTGGCATATCAGACATGCCTCTCCAACCTGTGCAGCCATGTGGGGTTGCAACACACTCAACACTTTATCAAACTTTTTAGTCAAATTATCCACTTTCTTCTCTAGGATATTGTATATAGTTAATTCATACAATTTCCCAGTAGAAGTGAGTTCTTTTGCACCTCTAGCAGCAGGCTTTGAGTCATTTCTTGTCTAAGACTCTTGCTGCATAGAGTGTTCACTTATCACATCAAACAAGTCCCACACTTTTATATTAGTCTTGCTGAGATAAGTGTCACCACTGGATGCATCAATCATAGATTTATTTTTAGCATCTATCCCTTTGGTAGAAGCTTTGTACAAGTTGCCACTTCGGATCTGGTGGTGTGGGCACTGTCTCAGCAATTCCTTAAATCAGTTCCATGCTTCATGAAATTGTTCAGTTGGGGACTGAGCAAAAGAGATTATGCTCCTCCTCAACTGAATAATTTTACTAATTGGTAAAAAATTAGCCAAGAATTGGCATTGTAGATCATTCCAATACTGTATGTTATTGACTGGAAACATGGTGAGCCAAGTTCTAGCCTTATCCTTTAATGAAAAAGGCAAAAGCCACAATTTGGTGGCTTCATCTCCCAAACCAACAATATTAAAGGTAGTACATAGAGAAAGAAACTGATCTATGTGCTGGTAGGGGTCCTCTTTGTTTAACCCATGAAAAGATGGTAACATTTGGATGGTCTGAGGCTTAATCTCATAATTACCCATAGTAGTGGGGAGTTGAATACAAAAGGGGGATGAGTATGCTCCTGGTGCATAATACACCCTTAGGGGTCTAGGTTCCTCTCCCATCACAAATGTTTCTAAATTTTCATCAAGGGTGTGTGTTGCTGGCCTAGAGCTCAAGACTCTCTATTTCAGGATTCAAAGGTTGTAGCTCAGGAATGAGAGACCTTCTTCTCAGCATACAACACACATGTAGCAAAAAAAAAGACACTCATAGGAGATAGAATAAAAAATACCAAAGACTAAACACAACTACTGAAATTTAAGACTACATAAATGAAACAAAAATAGGGGAGAGAGAGATGCAAACTAAGGCAAATTTGCTCCAGCTGCAGTCGGTCTCTCCTATTTGCTACTGCTCCAAGTCTGTAAAAATCAAAAACTATAGTAGGAATTTATTCAAACAAAAAAGAGGAAATAAATCTAAACCAGAAAATAAACAAAGATTGCAAACTAAAAGAAAAAATTACAGTTGTAATTTATTCAAACAATACATCTACAACAAATAAATCTAAACAAAAACTCATATTTACTACCTAGATCAAAACTCCCAGGCAGCAGCGGCAAAAACTTGTTGGTTAGATTTGCTGTGCTGTTATTTTATTATTGGAAATATGGAAAAAATATGACAATAAAAAAAATTTTAAAAAGGAGAGTAAAATGAAATGAAACAACACAAAACAACAATCTATACACACAATCATGCAAGATCCAAGGTTGTTGTAGCAAGTTTTAATAAGAGTTTGTCCCACAAGGAGTGATGGTCTAAAACCCAAATGTTGTATAGTAAATCCCCAGATTTGGCTATAGATCTGACAACTGTAAACCTACACTACAAATCAAGGTAAAGAGAGGGTGTTTAGGTGTCACAAAACTAAACTAAACTAAAAATAGGAATAATACCACAGCTGGAGAAAAGGGATAAAGAAGAATGATGATAGTGTGGTAAAATAAAATAAAAAGGTAGAGAAGTAGACAGTTATGTGCTATTCATCACTGCAACTCAGATCAAGATGTTGGATCTACAGCTATCCTTCACTTAACTACAAGCACAAGTGTAAGGTAGAAGAATCAAACCTAACCCAGAGGCATGAACTGATCTTAGGGGTATATTCTGTCTACTTGAATGGTCACAGCATATCCTAGGGATTTCATCCAATCAAAAGGTGTTGAGCAATGAAAAATAAAAATTTTCACCTCCTAACCTGACCTTTGATGGACCTTTGAGCTGACTAATAAGGTATTTTATGTGTGTTTTATAGATAAGTAATAAATTACAGTCTTAGTGCAGACATCCATCTAAAAATGCCAAAGAAGAGATATACTGCTCAACATGTGCTCAGGCAGCCCAAAGGCCAGGTAATCAAGTAATCCACAGAGCCTTTAAAGTCCACGAGAATGTCATGGGCCCAACTGGGTATGCCTGGGACCAAGAGAAGTTGCATGGAATGAAGGTTGGACCCCTCCAAAGCCTGCTAAAGGACTGGACAGAGGCAGGACAGCACCCCAAGGTATGTGCTAGCTCAGGAAGCAAAGAGTAGAAGATCTTGAGATGTTAATCCAACCTATTGAGAGGTCTTGATGTGAGAAAGCCACCTATCGAGAGGTTGAGGATGTTTAATATGAAGCTGTCGAGAGGCCCCCAGTACCTGTCAAGGGGTCCAGAGGTGGAAAAGTGAAGATCTCGAGAGGTTGGTAGAACCTGTTGAGAGGATTAAGCTATAGTGGAAGAACATGTCGAACAGAAGGCTGCTACCAATCGAAGACTCACCAGGAGATGCTGGGGAGGGCGCGAGGTTCCATCTACATGTCAAGAGGTTCCCCTGAACCTATCAAGCAGTGCATGGCAACCTATCGATGACTTACCTGAAGCTGCATTCAATGGCATGAGGTTTAATCAACCTGTCGAAAAGTAGAGTGCAACCTATTGAGAAGGTACCTGAAGCAATGAAAGAAGTCGATAGGATGTTCTATAACCTATCGAGAGGATACAAAGTTGAGCTGGCTAGGTACCTGCTTCCAAAAGCGGGAGACCTGAGTTCAAATCCCCTCCCCCCCTTGAGGCCACCCTAGGGATTTATATCCTGTGCTGACCTGGCATGTGGTGAATTTGGGGTGCGCATGTGCCTCTAGGATTAGGTGGGTGCTGTAAGAGGCCCGGATACCCAGCTTATCCAAAAAAAAAAACAAAAAAAAAAATTCATGTCAATCCTGTCGACTAGTTCAACTGAACCTGATGAGAAGTCAGTCAACCTATCGAAATACACCCCAAATGAACTCAGAACCTGTCGAGAGGTTTCCTGAACCTCTCGACACTCGATTTGGGAACTTCTCAGTTCTAGCCACAACTACTGCCAGCTTTGGAGGTCTGTGCATGAGTTCCAAGGCATGTTAATGACCCTTGGGGGTAATTTTGGAACACAACTAGGCACGAATGGGAACTCTAATCTCATCACATGTACTTACCAATTTGGACCAATTGGGGGAGAGCTTCTAGAAGAGAAATCAGCCACATCAGTAACTGGAAATAACTGAAATATTCAATTGAGCTTTGATTGGCTGAAACAAATTTGAGGACAGAGGGGAAGAATATAAATTACTGAGAAGTTGCACAAATTAACTATCCAAAAATTAAGAGAACCAGAGCCAAATTCGAATTTCTATTTCCCTATAAAATTCCTTCCCCATTCTCTCTTTACACCAATCATGATTGGCTAAACCTCTTGAGTAGCTAGGGTGAGGTTGAGAGCTGTAAATCGAGTGGTGCAAGGCTTTGTATATGGATTGGAGGTTACACAGATTGTAGATCAGAGAACAATTGGGCTGTAAGTTGTATTGATTCAATAATTATTGAATATAAAGCTAGTTTGAATCCATAAATCTCTTGATTCTCATTTTATTTTCCTTGATCTAATATCCCTGTGGATGCCTGAGCTTGTAGCCTTGCATTCAAAACATCTGCAATAGTTTACTTATTCTAATTAAGATCCTTGAAGTAGAGCAATCTTTGGGATGATCTATGACCATTCAAGTGGACAGATCATAGCCTTAGGATTATTCAAATTCTCTGATCTAGATTAGATTCTTATACCTTGCATCTGAGCTTGTAGCCAGATGAAGGATTGTTGCAAATCAGTCTTATGCATTGCCTTTGAACCAATTGATTTTCAGTAAGGACTAAAATCTCTAGTTGCTACTCTCCACCATTTGATTTTAATCTTTTTGTCTCTTTTTTCTTAAATTTGAGTTTCAATCAGTTTTGGATCATTTGTATAGTTTTTTGTGAAGTGGCAACCCTTGAAACCTCTCCTCTTTCCTTTCCTTGCATTAGTTTAGGATAGAGTGCCAGATCTGGTATAGATATAGAGATTTACCATAGTTTAAAGCACATTCTCCTGTGGACATAACCTGAATTATCCCTTAAAGCTTGCTACAATAGTCCTGGTTCTTACAGGACTGGTTGCTTACCTTGATCTCATTTTGCTTTGCTTTGTCCTTTTAATTTGCTATTTAAAACAATTAATAATTGTAAGGTAAGCAATCCAACAAGTTTTTGGCGCCGCTATTGGGGATATATGTTTTTAAATTGGTAGATCTAAGTTTTTCGCCTTTTAGATTTAGATTTATAATTGCCTGTGTTGTGTTTGACTAATTGCTGCTATAGTTTTTTGTAGTTCAATTTTGTGTTTTAGATTTGGATTTGTGGTCCTGAGAGGAGCATTATGCTAATTGGTGGAGCAATTTATGCCTAAAGTTTGCATTTCTAGATCTACACATTTTTAGATCTGTAGCAATAGTTGTGTGTTCTTGTGATTGTTTTGCTGAATTCTATGCTGTTATTTTATGTGTTGTACTTGGTTTCTGTTGTGTGTATGCCTGGTAGAAGATCTCTCAATCCTGAGATTGTTCCTATAGATCTTGAAGTTAAGAGACTTTTCAGACCTAAGCAGTCCCTACACACACTTGTGGTTAATTTTAAAGTTTCTGCAATGGGTGAGCAACCTAGGACATTGAAAGAATTCAATGAACCAGGGGTATACAATTCCCCCTTCTACATTCAATTCTCTGTTGTCCAAGGGAACTATGAGATTAAATCTTCCATCATACAGATATTACCCTCATATCATGGCCTGAGTAAGGAAGATCCATACAAGCACATTGATGAATTTCTAGGCCTGTGCACTACCTTCAATATTGTAGGTTTGGGGGAGGAAACAACCAGGTTGAGACTCTTTCCTTTTTCATTAAAGAATTGAGCCAGAACTTGGCTATCCATGCTCCCAACCAATAGCATTCAGTTTTGGAATGACCTTCAATGTCAATTTTTGGCCAAGTTTTTCCCCATGTCAAAAATAAGTCAGCTGAGGAAGAGCATAATCTCCTTTGCTCAAGCCCCAACCGAAGATTTTCACCAAGCATGTGAGAGATTTAAGCAGCTCCTGAAGCACTGTCTCCAACACCAAATTCCTGAAAGACAACTTGTTTAAAGTTTCTATCAAGGAATTAATCTAAAGAGCAGGGACATGGTTGATGCCTCATGTGGTGGTACATACCTCCACAAAATAGCTGATGAGACTTGGGAGTTGTTTGATATCATTAGTGAAAACTCCATGCAAAGGGAGACGTTGTCAAGGGACATTGAGACTCTTGTTAGATTGGTGAGAGAGAACACTAGAAGAAAGAAAATGTATGATGTTAGTGGATACAATGATTTGGAAAGGAAAGTGGATAGCTTGACTCAAAAATTTGATAAAATCATGGGAGCAATGTAGTCTCCAATGGCTGCCAAAGTGGAGGACGCATGTGTGATATGCTAGTCCCCCACTCACTCCCTTGAGGAATGTCCCTTGACTGCCCAATTTCTAGACCTTATTATGGAACATGTGAATGCTGCTCAGTCCTTTAGACAACAGATTACTGCTGGTTATCATTGGAGAAACCACCCCAACTTGAGGTGGAGACAAGATACCTTCCAAAACTAGCAACAATAGCAGCCACAACAGCAGTCTATGCCTTATAAGAATGCTCAGCCATACTAGCAGAACTACTTTCCAAGGCCTCAATACCAGCAGCCTATGGTCCAGCCTATGGCACAACCTGTGCATCAAAGTGCACCAGCCCTAGCACCCTCTAGATCCCTCACATTTGAAGAGCAAGTTCTAGCTTTATTGCAGAATTTGAGCTTTTTATCTCAAATTGTTAACTCCCATAGCCAAAGTATTAAGAAGATAGAGGACAGTCTTGGTCAACTATCTAATATTTTGACTAGGAGAGAGGAGGGAAGACTGCCTAGTCAACCCATGAATAACCCAAAAGGGCAGTACATGGTGGGTGAGACTTCTTCCCTTGAAGGAGCCAAATATGTCACCACGTTGAGGAATGAAAGGCTGGTTGATAACGAAGTTGGTATTGAGCCTGATGAGAAAAATACAGGAAATGAAAGAATTACCCATGTTGATATGCAGCAGGAGTAGAATATAAGAAATAAGGGGGGTGTTGATGTGCCCCAATAGAAAACTAATAACAAAATAAAGAAAAATTTGATGAGCTTGCTAAGACAGCAAATGGGAGATCAGTCCCCCATTTGCCATTTCCCAATGCACTTCAAGCACCTTCTCCTTTTGACAAAGGGAATGCCAAAGTTGAGGAAATGATGGAGACATTTAAACAAGTAAAGATAAACTAGCTTGTACTTGATGTAATCAAGCAAGTTCCTGCCTATATAAAATTTTTGAAAGATTTGTGCACACAAAAAAGACAATCTAAGATACACCTATCCAAGAAAGTCTTTTGTGCTGAGAAAGTGAATCAAGTGTTGTCCATTGCAACCCCAACAAAGCTTCAAGACCCTCGAGTTCCCACAATCCCTTGCATCATTAGGGATCACACCATTGAGAACGCCTTGTCAGCTCTAGGAGCTAGTGTAAACCTACTTCCATATTCAGTTTATGAGAAGTTAGGTTTGGGAGAATTGAAGCCCACACATGTGGTGCTATAGCTGGCTGATAGATATGAAAGGAAACTTGTGGGAATGATAGAAGATGTATTAGTTGGGGCTGACAAGTTTTTCTATCCAACAGATTTTCTAGTTCTTGACATGGAGCCAAGCAAGTGCACTACCTCCATTCCTATAATTTTTGGCAAGCCTTTGTTGGCCACTGCCACTGCTTATATGCAATGTAGATCAGGTGTAATGGAGGTGTCTTTTGATAACATAAAAGTTAAATTGAATGTTTACAATGCAGCAAGTCAGCCTCACTTGGATAGTGAGGATTACTTTTTAATTGATGTGATGGATGAGCTTGTGGAAGAGACTTTGCCCAAGCTATTACATTGTGATGATTTTTATGATATTTTTGAGAATGTGTGGAGTGAAATAGTGGAAGAGAAGGGTCCCACACTTTGTAGTTCAAGAGGTGAAAGTCTTAAATTCTCAAGTGGGGCCAACAACAAGGTATCCTCCTTGGAAACATGTTGTGTTGCCTCTTCCATCACCATCAAAGGCACTTTTGTTGCCTTCACTCATAAGTCCACCTAATGTGGAGTTGAAATAGCTGCCTAAGACCTTGAAATATGCTTTTTTGGGGGCAAACCAGAAGTTACCAGTGATCATTTCTTCTTCCCTCACTGATGAGCAAGAAGAGGAGCTATAAAATGTGTTGAAAAAGCACAAGAGAGCAATAGGCTGGACTATTGCTGATCTTGGGGCATCAGCCTTGCTATTTATATGCATAAGATCCACTTGGTGGAGAGTTCCAAACCCTCTTGAGAAATGTAGAGAAAGTTAAACCCCCACATGCAAGAAGTGGTGATGAAGGAAGTGGTCAAATTGTTAGATGCTGGAGTTATCTATCCTATTTCAGATTTTGAATGGGTGGCACCTACGCAGGTGATACCTAAGAAATCTGGAATCACTGTGATTAAAACTGATTCTGGTGAGCTTATTCCAACTAGGGAAACCACAGGTTGGAGGGTGTGCATTGATTATCGAAAGCTCAATTTAAAAACTAGAAAAGAGCACTTTCCTTTGCCCTTCATAGACTAGATTTTGGACAAGTTGGCAGGCAAGGCTTTCTATTGCTTTCATGATGGATATTCTGGGTACAACCAAATCCCTATTTATCCACAAGATGAGAAAAGACAACCTTCACATGTCCATTTAGCACCTTGGCCTATAGAAGGATGCCATTGGGATTGTGCAATGCCCCTGCAACTTTCCAAAGGTGTATGTATGCCATCTTCTCTGACATGATTGATCAATTTTTAGAAATATTCATGGATGGTTTTTCTATTTTTGGGGATAGTTTTAGCCAATGTCTACACCATCTCAGCCATGTGTTGCAAAGATGTGAGTAAACCAACTTGGTTTTGAATTAGGAAAAGAGTCATTTTATGGTCAATCAAGGCATTGTCCTTAGCCATGTTGTTTCCAACAGAGGCATTGAGGTAGACCAGGCTAAAATTGATTTGATGACACATTTACCCCCACCTAAAACTGTGAAATAGGTTAGATCTTTTTTGGGGCATGCTAGTTTTTATAGGAGATTCACCAAAGATTTTAGTAAAATCTCAAAACCCCTTTGTCACCTGTTGTGCCAAGAGGTTCCTTTTGAATTTAATGATGAATGTCTTATTGCTTTTGAACTTTTGAAAGGTTGTTTAACCTCTACACCTATCCTCAAAGCACCTGATTTTTCTTTGCCATTTAAGCTGATGTGTGATGCATCAGATTTTGCTATTGGTGCAGTGTTGGGGCAAAGAAAGGACATATATAAGCAAGACAATGATTGATGCTTAGTTAAATTACACCACAACTGAGAAGGAACTATTGGCAATTGTCTATACTTACAAAAAATTCAAGTCTTATGTGTTGGGATCTAGGATAGTGGTCTTCACAGACCACTCAGCCCAAAAGTACCTTTTATTAAAAAAGGATGCTAAGCAAAGATTAATTAGATGGATCCTCCTATTACAGGAGTTTGATCTTGAGATTAAGGATAAGAAAAGGGTTGAAAATGTGGTTGCACACCACTTATCCAGGATCCTAGATGATGAGTTTGAGAGGCAGCATATCAATGATTTTTTTTCTGATGAACAACTGTTTACTGTCAACACTTCTGCACCTTGGTTTGCAAACATAGTGAACTATTTGGCTGTGGGTAGGATTCCCCCACATTGGAACAAAATGGATAGAGAGTTGTTCTTCTCCCAGATCAGATATTACATGTGGGAGGATCCATACCTGTTCAAGCATTGATCAGACCAAGTGGTGAGGAGGTGTGTCCCTGATGATGAATTTCAAAGCATACTATGTGTCATGAGCAGGCTTGTGGAGGCCATTTTACTGGGAACAAAACTGTTGCCAAGATACTTCAAGGTATATTTTATTGGCCCACTCTCTTCAAGGATGCATGGAAATATAATAAAGCTTGTGAAAGATGCTAAAAATGGGAAGTATCTCCAAAAGAAACTCCATGCCTTTATAGCCTATACTGGTTGCTGAACTCTATGACATTTGGGAGATTGACATCATGTGTCCTTTCCCTCTTTCCTATAGATACAGTTTCATTCTTGTGGCTGTGGACTATGTGTCCAAATGGGTTGAGGCCATAGCCACAAGAACCAATGATCACAAGGTTATCCTCAACTTCTTAAAGGACAATATTCTCTAGGTTTGGCACCCTCAGAGCTATCATTAGTGATGGGGGCAGCCATTTCTGCAATAGATAATTTGATTACTTGCTTAGAAAGTACTCTGTGACACAGAGTTGCCACCCCATACCACCCACAGACCAGTGGGTAAGTGGAAATTTCTAGTAGAGAAATCAAACATATCCTAGAGCAAAATGTGAGAGGAGATAGGAAGGACTGGTTTCTAAAGTTACCTGATGCTCTTTGGGCATATAAAACTACTTATAAGACCCCAATAGGGATGTCTCCCTTTAGGCTGGTGTATGGCAAAGCATGCCATTTACCAGTAGAGTTAAAGCACAAAGCCTACTGGGCTATTAAAGCAATGATTATTGATCTAACATCTAATGGCATGCAGGAGGCTCCGGTATTAGAGAGCCTACTCTAATGCGAGAATCTACAAGGAGAAAACTAAAGTTTTTTATGACAAGCATTTGCCGAGAAAGGAGTTCACTGCTGGCAACAAGGTATGGCTGTTCAATTCTAAATTGAAATTTTTCCTAGGTAAGTTGAGATCTAGATGGGAGGGACCATACAATGTAGTGCATGTATCCCCATCTGGAGCTGTTGAAATCATTGATCCAAAAGATGGTAGGATCATGAAAGTTAATGGTCAAAGGCTCAAACTCTTTGTGAAAAATATAGTAGAGCTTGTGGTGAGCATTCACTTTCAAGAACCTCCAAAACATGATTGATTTTCAACAATGTATACTATGAATCATAACTGTTGTTTTTGTCAGTTTTGTTATTATTTCTATTTTCAACTATGTTTGGCATTATACATAGGTTGCCATTTTGTTTAAGTGTTTCATGTAGGGTATTGAGTCAACCTTGTTTAAGTAAGAAATACCCTTAATCCAAGAGAAATCCAATGGAAACATAGTAGAATTTAAAAATTCGTGTGAATAGAGACAAGGGAATTGCTGAGAAATAGGTTTAGAATTCAAAACAGACCTGTTGAGAGGTTTGAATCGATGTTCGATAGGTTCTGAAGGTTCCTAATGTGCATTTCGATAAGATCTAGGACCTATTGAGAGGTTTGAGTTGATTCTCGATAGGTTCTGAAAGTATAAATATGATAGTCGACAAGATCTATGAACCTGTCGAGATGTTGAGCAAGGAAGTCAACAGGTTCTTAAGGTTTTTGGGTACATTTTCGACAGGTTTAGAGTACTTGTCGAGAGGTTCCGTGAACCTCTCGAATTGATTTTTTCTGAAGCCTTGAACCTATTGACAGGGTTGAGTGAACCTCTCGAGACCTTCAACCCTGCCAACCCTGCCATCCCAGCTGATTTGAACTCTTCGACAAGTTGATGCAACCTATCGAAACCTTGTCTCTAATCCTGTCGAAATATGATTTGCATTGTTTTAAACCTATCGACAACTCGATTTTGCCATTCAACAACTTCTACCTTGAGCTCTATTCGTTCTTTGCTGATTTCCCAGTTCCTTCTTCTTCCACCTCACTGGTTTCTACTCCACTCACCTTGTCGTTGCTCCAAGTGCTTTAATTTCACAAGAGCTACATTTTGCACCTAGTTTGAGCTAATTTGGTGTCGTGTACTATAAGATCTGAGAAACCCTAGGGTTTTTGTGGGTAAGCTCTTCTTTAACTCCACTCTATGATTTTTAAGCTTTGTACTTCCATGTTTAAGTTGTGTGGTAATTTGATTGGGCACAAGGAGACTATTGTGAATTATTGAGAGTTATTTGTGTGGATTTTTTGTCCAATGACTGACCAGGAGGATACTTTGGCAAACCTTTTCAAAGCCGCTTCCAAATAGTCCTAGAAATCCACTAGAAAATCAAGTAGGCTAGCCACTCAGCCCAAAGAAACCCCACTTGCTAAGTGAAAGCTTATCATGGAGAAACCTGAGTAGGATAAGAAAGCTAAGAAAGCAAAGAAAGCAAAGAAAGATAGACATTGATTGGTAAAAGATAGAAGAAATCTGTTGAGAGTCCTAACAAAGAAGCCCCTTAGGTGACCTACTTAGTAGCTACACCTATGATTCCCACAGTCATATCAACTAGCTCAGCAGCGACAGTTGAGACCTCTACTTCAGCCAGATCTGAGCCTCTACCAACCTCTGTTGATCCTAGCTCAGTACTTCCACCTGTGACCTGTGCACCCACAATCACCCCTGCCACTAATGCGCCCTTGCTTATTGTTAGCTCTACTTTGGCTAGTGTTAAGTAGTGAAAAATACCATTTTTCACCCCTAAACATGAGCCTTGAAAGACCCTTGAGAAGACTAAATAAGTGCTTTAGTGTTCATATTGCAGCTAACCAAAAAGACAGGTCCAAATCCGAAAACCATTTTAAAATGATCAAAAAGCCGACAACGCATGTCAAACTCAAAGAGGGAGTGAAGAAATAGCCTCAGCAATGGCTAAAAAGGTCCTAAAAGAGCAAGAAAAGACCAAGAAGAAGAAGGATCCATTCAAAAGAAGAATGGACGCTAAACCTCAATTCGCAAACCATCTCTTCAATTCGCAAAGAACCTCGACCTTTGCGAAACGCAGAAAACACTCCTCGAATAGAAGAATGACCTTTCCGAAAAGCAGAAAACACTTTGCGAAAAGAACTTCGAGCCAAACTACTTTGCGAAAAGACCCTTAAACTCTGCGAAATGGCATATCGGAGGATTCTGACCACTTTGAAGGGCATTTCAAGAACTCACTGACGCCCAATGTAATTAAAAGCACGAGACATTAGGAAGATTCCAAGCACAAACCAAAGGCATATTCCACGTGAAAACCCAAAGATGAAATCACTTGGCGGAACTTCTAGAAGCTCAAAGATTTTGAATTCCCATAATTCCATAATGAATTGATGCTTCTAACCGATTAATAACCAGATCGAGCATTTTCATTGGCGACAGATCCGGATCCCCGTGCTCAAACCATTGGGCAATCCAGATCTCCACTTCGATTGGTCAATTTCCTTATGCAGGATAGAGGAAAGCTATAAATAGAGCAGACATTTGCCCAACTGTGGCATTCAGATTTTGAGTTTTCATCTCTCTTTCCCTCCTTCCGGTCACCTAGTCTTTCTGTACCCCTTGTAATTTTTTCCTCTGTTTTGCTTTTGAGAGTTCTTTGAGAGTGCTTTTGTAACTCCAAAGAGATCGATTCAAGGCGCTAGTCCGAGGGCTTTCTAAAGCCGTGCTCAGAATTGTAAGATTGAATTTAAAAGGTTGCTGTAAACTGTGTTTTCTCCATTGGATTCATGTCAAGGGTTCTTATTGATCACCTTAGTGCATTAGACTCCTTTAGATTCACTACTTTGCATGCAATTTCCCTTGATTCATTACCCCTGCATTTAATTAGCGTTGGTAACCTAGTTCGACAAAGACTTTGCAAAGGATGTTCATGTTCGAATTGAGGATAGGTCAACAACTATTGGATGATCTGTGACCATTTAAGTGGATGATCATAACCATAAGTCTAAACCCCTTCCTTAATTGATTTATTTCTCTTACATCCGTCTTTGCAGCCGGATGAAGATTGAATCAACTCTGTTTAGTTGCGATTCTCCATTAAAATTCAAAGGCTAAATCACGTAAAGTTATTATTTCTCCATTTGATTTATTTTAATCACTTCCCCAACTTGAATCGGATCAGTTAGTTAGTTCTTTTCTTTATTTGCTTTTAGTTAAACGTGACAAAACCCAACACTCTCTTTTTATCGCTTTCTAGATAATTATAGAGCGGATCATCGTAGCAGATCTGAGAGGTCTATCTCATATTTGACAAATTCTCGTGGACGATCTTTAATATACTCACTTTTAAAACTTACTACAATTGGCCCACGATCTTGCAGGCTATTGTTAGCCCTCAATGTCTTGATATCTCTTTCATAATTTAAAATTATGTAACTTATTATTCATTAATTGCTCTCAAAATACACATAAAAAGGCACATGTGGAGTTACAACAAGTTTTGGCGCATGTTAGAATTTGTTCTAAAATAGATAAGACCTATGTTTATTTTCATTTATTTATCAGTCATTTATTAATTCTGTTGTTATTTCTGTGCAGCTTACAGCTGTATGAAGGAAAGGAAAGCACGTAATTCAACAGGTTTGCTGTACCAAATTCCTCTCTGAGTTGTATGTTTGGTGAGAACCCTCAATCTGAGATTCTCGATTAAATTGAGAAGTTGAAAGACTCCTAAGAAACCGACATACATCATACATCTCAAAAATGGGCGAAGACCAGAGTTTGTTATGAGACTACTTTGCCTCTGGTGCTTATAATTCCCCATTTTGCATTCAATTTCCCACAGTGGAGGGAAATTATGAAATTAAGTCCTCCACCATCCAAATGTTGCCTTCATTCCATGGATTGAGTAAGGAAGACCCTTACAAACACATTGATGAATTTCTGGCTTTATGCACAACATTTAACATAGCCGACTTGGTCAGAGGCAACCAAGCTTAGGCTCTTTCCTTTTCATTAAAGGACAAAGCTAGAGCATGGTTATCTATGTTAGCACCAAACAAAGATCACATCATGGAATGATTTGCAATGTCAATTTTGTCAAAATATTTCCCAATGACTAAAACCACCAAGCGAGACAAAGCATCATCTCTTTTCCCAAAACTCAATCAAACTTTCCATGAAGCATGGGAAAGGTTTAAAGAATCATAAGACAATGCCCTCACCATCAAATTCCTAAATGGCGGTTCAAAGCTTCTATCAAGGAACCGATCAAGGGCAAGAACATGGTGGATGCCTCTTGTGGAGGTACCTACTTATAAAACAGCTTGAAGAGGTTTGGGACCTCTTTGAGGTGATTGAGAAAATTCAACCCACAGAATCTGCCAAGGGACACCGAGAATCCAGCTAGGATGAATAATCCCCAATTCACAAGAGGGAAAGTTTATGAAGTCAATGAGTCGGAAAGGAAAGTGGATAATTTGACCACAAAATTTGATAGGTCGATGGACTCATTTAAAGCTCCAAATGGGTCAAGAGTAGAGGAGGCATGTCCGATATGCCGCCCCCACTCATTCCATTGATCAATGTCCTTCCGCATCACAATTTCGAACTCATGATGGAACATTTCAGTCTTATGGATGATGCAATCGAATGACTACCCATGGAGATCTCATCCTAATCTTCAACAAAGAAGCAATCAAAAATCAATTACCTTTCAAACACCTTTCGACCATATCGCTAGAATTTTTATAATAAATCAAATTTTCATGACTAACCAACAACAAGCCATGCGTGATGCACCAGACCCTGCCCTCCTAGATCCACGACCTTTGAAGAAGCAGTCTTGAGTTCACTTCAAAATCTTGAACTCTCGCATCGTGAACCTTCACTGAGCATTAAAAAATTGAAGAAACGGCCAACTCTCAAATTCATTGGCTAAGAGAGAAGAGGGTAACTACTACCAACTCCGTGAACAATCCTAAGGGGCGGTTCATGGTTGGAGAATCCTCAAATGGCCATGAGGAAATCAAAGTGTGACTACTTTGAGAAGTGGAAGAATAATAAACAACACAGGGTAGTGAAGAGGAAAAGATGAAGAACAAGTGCAGAACAATGGATAGCAATATGGTTGATTTACATCGAAAAATTCAAAAAAATGAAAATGTAAAAATAACAAAATTGTTGAAAAGATGAGAAGGAGAAATTTGTTCCTCATCTCCCATTTCCCCATGCAATGAAGTTTCTCCTTTTGACAAAGGAAACACAAAATTGAGGAAATGATGGAGACATTCAAGCAAGTTAAAATTAATCTACCTGCTTGATGCAATCAAACAGTCCCTCGCTTATGCAAAATTTCTCAAAGAGGTATGCACTCACAAAAGGCAATCTAGGATACATTTATCCAAGAAGGCCTTTGTGGAGAAAATCAACCAAGTGCTATCAATTGCAACACCACCTAAGATGCAAGACCGAATCCCCACAATCCTGCATCATTGGGGAGCACACCATTGAGAAAGCCTTGCTATATCTGGTGCTAGTGTCAACTGCTTCCTATTCCTCTATGAGAAGCTAGGTTTGGGAGAATTGAAACCCACTCAAGTGGTGTTACAAATGAATGACAGATCCGAAAGGAAACCTATGGGGTTGATTGAAGATGTTTTGGTAGGAGTAGACAAGTTTTTCTACCCCGACTTTTTGGTGTTGGACATGGAACCAACCAAAAGTACCACGCCATCCCTGCTATTCGGGAAGACCATTCTGCCATACTAATGCATGCATTCAATGCAGTCCGCATCATGGAGGTGTCTTTTGGAAATATGAAAGTTAAATTGAATGTGATAATGTCGTTACTCAACCTCAATTCTCTCACGAGGAATGTTTCCATGTTGACATCATTGATGAGGTGGAGGAGTCTTTACAAACATTTCGCAAGGTAAAGACTCCACCACGTAATTTAAAATGATTGGGAATCCACTAAGAAAGAAGGAAAAGGAGATCAAATTGCTGTGCAAGGCACTCACCAACAAATCATCAAGTTCTCTCTCTTGGAGACTGCCCTCTCCTCTTCCACAAGTTACCAAGGTACCTTTTGCCCTCTTTCTCACACGAATTGAACTCAAAGCCTCCCAAAAATCTGAAATATGTGTTTTGGGAGATCATCAAACACTACTGTGATTATTTCTTCCTCCCTTACAAAGGAGCAAGAAGAGGAGTCACAGTAGTTCTAAACAAGACAAGAAAGCAATTATCGGACCATTGTTGATTTAGAGGAATAAACCCATTGTATGCATGCATAAGATCCACTGAAGAGGATGCCAAGCCTTCTAGAGAAATGCAAAGAAGGTTGAATCCTCACATGCAAGAAGTGGTAATGAAGGAAGTTGTCAAGTCGCTAGATGTCAGTCATTTACCCCATTTCAGATTCTCGGTAGCACCCACATGTGTGGTGCCTAAGAAACTGCATCATCATGTAGAAAAATCTGTAAACTTATGTCCACCAGACAAACAATCGATGGAGGGTCCGTGATAGACTATGAAAATTAAATACCATGACAAGGAAAGACCATTTCCTCCCCTCTTCATTGACCAAATCCTTGATAAGCTTGCAGGCAAAGCTTACTATCGCTTCCTTGATGGGTACTCGTTACACCAGATCCTGTACCACGGACCAAGAAAAGACCACCTTCACCGCCCTTTGGCACTTTTGCCTATAGGAGGATGCCCTTTGGTCTTTGCAATGCCCTGCTACTTTTCAAAGATGCATGTATGCCATCTTTTACATGATTGATCAATTCATGGAGATCTTCATGGATGACTTTTCAATTATGGAGACGGCTTTTCCCAATGCTTACACCACCTCAAGTTGGTGTTGCAAAGATGTGAAGAAACCAATTTGGTTCTAAGTCGAAAGAGTCATTTTATGGTCACCCAAGGCATTGTCCTAGGACATGTGGTCTCCCATAAAGGCATAGAGGTGGACCAAGCAAAATTAATCTAATTGCACATTTGCCTCCTCCAGGAATCATAAGCAAATCAAGTTTCTTAGGGCATGCAGATTTTATAGGAGGTTCATCAAAGATTTCAAAGAAATTTCCAAGCCACTCTCATTTCATCGTGTCAAGATGTTCCTTTTGTGTTTACTAATGAATGCATGATGACCTTTGAGGTCCTTAAGAAATGTCTGATTTCAGCTCCCATCTTGCAGTCCCCGACTATTCAAGTGCCCTTTGAGCTGATGTGTGATGTGATGCATCAGACTATGCCCTAGGAGCTGTCCTAGGGCGTAGAAAGGATAAGCTTCCCCATGTCATAGCTTATGCCAGATCCATGATAGATGCCCAGCTCAACTACACAACAACCGAGAAAGAGCTGCGGCCATTGTGTTTGCATTGGAAAAATTCAGTCTTATGTTTTAGGTTCACAAATTGTGGTGTTCTTGACCACTCTGCCCTAAAGTACCTTCGCCTAAGAAGGATACCAAGCCAGATTAATCAGATGGATCCTCCTATTACGAGTTTGATCTGATTAAGGATAAGAAAGGAGTGGAGAATGTGGTGGTGATCACTTATCCGAATTCTCAATATCGAGGATGATAGCTTACCCATTAATGAATCATTTCGATGAGCAACTTTTGCCATCAATACCCACGATCCTTGGTTTGCAAACATAGTCAACTTCTTGGCTCTCGGATGATTCCTCAACATTGGAATCGAATGGATAAAGATCTTTTCTTCTCACAAGTTAAAATTTCATTTGGGAAGATCCTTATCTATTCAAGAATTGTGCACAAGTGATCGTAAAGTGTGTCCCGGACCATGAATTCTCTCGGCATATTGTCAATGTGTCATGAACAGTTCTGTGGAGGCCATTTCATAATAAAACATGCAAAATTCGCGTGGTTTCTATTGGCCCACAATCTTTAAAGATGCCTTACAAGATCAGTAAATCTTGCCGAATCGCCAAAAATCAAGCAAGATTTCCAAAAGAAACTCAATGCCCGCAGCCAATCCTCGGTAGTTGAGTTGTTTGATGTTTGGGGCATAGATTTTATGGGCCCTTTCCCCAATGGAAATAATTTCATCTTGGTAGTCTATGTCTCCAAGTGGATTGAGGCCATAGCTACCAAATCCAATGATCACAAAGTGGTTTTAAGATTCCTCAAAGACCACATTTTTCCAGATTTGGATTCCCCGAGCCATCATCATCGATGGGGAGCCACTTTACCTTAATGATTTGACTCTCTATTAAAAAGTACTCATCACTCACGAGTAGCCACTCCCTATCATCCACAAACCAAAGGGATGTGGAGATTTCAAATAGAGAGATCAAACACATTTTGAAAAAGCGTGAAGAAGGATGAAGAAGGTCCTCTTAATGATGCTTTGTGGGCATACTGAGCGCCTACAAAACTCCAATTGGAATGTCTCCTTTTAGATCGGTCTATGGCAAAGCATGTCATTTGCCAAGAGAGTTAGAATACAAAGCTTTACAGGCTATTAAAACATTTAATATGGATCTAACTTCTGCCGGTAATCACAGAAACTTCAACTCACCGAATTGGAAGAGTCATGGATGGATGCTTATACAAGCTCCAGTTGTATAAGGAGAAAGTCAAATCATTTCATGATAGGAGTTTAATGAGAAAAGAGTTCATCGGGGTCCAAGGTATGGTTATTCAACTCTAAACTTAAATTCTTTCTGCAAATTGAGATCCAGATGGGAAGGGCCATACACATCGTCATCAAGGCTGCCCCTCGGAGTTGTGGATATCCGTGATCCCAATGATGGAAGAGTCATTAAGGTAAATGGTCGTAGGCTCAAGCCATGCATTGACAACATTCGTGAGCCTGTCGCCCATCCATCATCACGAATCTCCAAAAATCATGGTAGAAAATTGTATATTATGTTTGTACAACATAGTTTTTTGAATTTCTCTGCTTCGCTTTCTTTTCCTTTTCGCATAGTTTAATTACACTTAAAGTTCAAATCAAAGCAAAAATTACTTTTCGCAAAGTCCAAAGTCTATTCGAGAAGATTCGAGCTACGATGAATCGCTTCGAAAACAAAGATGTTCTTTTCAATAGTTGATTATGATAACATTTCCTTTTCGAATAGACGGTTCTCAAGCTAAGTCCTTTGCGAAATAATCTTTTCCGGTTATCTACTTGTCGAAAGGCACTTTTGCCATTCAAGTAATAAGAAGGGCTCTTTTGGAACTTTTCGAAAACTTAAAGGTGCTTTATGCGATTTTAGCTTCAAGTATATTTAGTCGTTTGAAGTTAGCTTTGTATTTGCAAACACTCTCTCGAGCGACGCTCCACTACCACCCAGGCTACCCAAATGCAGACCCCCACCCCCCTCCCTTTGGACCCCTTTAGTCCCCTACCACTCCATCCCTCCCTAGATATGCCACCTCTCCCCAAAGATGACAGAAAATCCCTACATCCGTGAGGGATGTGCGTAGAAGGGCTGGTTGATTTGGAGGCCTACATCCAACCCCTTATGAGGCCAAAATAAAAAATTAGAGCATTTCATGCAATTTGAGAGAGAGAAGATGAGGGATCCGTGGGACGAACATTCCAATTGGTCAAGGCGGCACAAGGTGGCTATGCTCCAAGCTCGCTTAGCTCAAGAAACGTAAGAAAACCACCAAATGACCAAACACCTTGGCCTCACCGAAAGATCAAGTCGAAGAGTACACCGAACTCCGTAACTCCATTCCCGAGAAACCAAAATCCAGCCTCGATTCCAACACCGATTCTAGTTCGATTCAGTGACTCTAGTTCGAGCCCATAGAACCCATCTATGATAATCGACTTTGATCCTAGTTATTAAAAGTCCATCTCATCGTGTCTCAAATACAATGTATAAATCTTTTGTTTTTGTATCATTGATTGCAATTCATCATTTGTTTTCTTTCTTATTCCATTTTCTCTGTTAATTGTTCTGTTTTCTGTTATTTTGCAATTTTTTCTATTATAGCTGTGCTCCCCTACTTCAGAAACAAACAAAAATAAACCCCTCACCCTTACTCCCTTTCCCCCCTCTTTTTCTTTTATTTTCTGTAAAATTTCTGGTTCATACAATTTGCTTTCTGTAATTCTCCATGCTATTATTTTTTCTGCTTTCCCTAATAATCGTGGACTATGCCACCACCTTTGAACCAAAGTGAGGACACCGCTCCTCATAGGTTTGGGGTGTGGCATGTGTCCCGCCAAGGAATAGTTAACCTAAGGACAACAGAATCACCTAAGTAATCAGGAAATGAATTATTTTACTTAAGAATCATGACAATGTGGAAATTTTAAAATTTTCTTTGCAAGAATTTAGACATTCTAAACCTTGCGATATTCTACATTTCCATGATGATTACACCATAAAAACATACTGGTATCAGCACATAGTAAGTCAAAAGGAAGAGAAAAAGGTAAAGATATACTTAAAAGCTCAAGGAAAAACCATAACCAGTGAGAATTGAGCCCATATATTTTCCATCTCCGTTGAAGAGTGGTGAGGCAATTTTTTGATTCAAAGGATTGGTGAGGCATTAGATCCACTAGAAGTTAGGAAACTCCAAATTAAAACAAGTAACGACTCATGAAACCGAGGAAAGATCAAGGCCTTCTTTGGACAAATTTTGAACCTATGAGAACCAACCAAGAAAAATCTGCCTTTGTTTGTACCCCATTTGAGTCAGAATCCTACAATTCTTCATCAAAATACCCAAAAGTACTTGCACCGAACCTATGGAACCAATTCAGCCTTCCCTCACTCGAGAATTCAAGAGGTAAAGGAGAAAGAATCAAGATGGACCATTTCTGCAACATCAAGAAAATGAAGAAAATACCTCAAAACAATATGGTGAGAAAAGAAAAGACAAACAATGTGAAAAGTTATGAGCAGAAGGCAAAAAGGGACCTTATGTTGAAAAATGCAAGATCAAAGAAAGAACTGATCACCTGTGAATGTGAGAATCTCGAAAAGAAGAAGAAAGAAGCTAAACTCAAAAGGTGGAGTCATGAACCATCTCCTGCACTTCCGAGTTCTCAAATTCAAACCTTCAAATTGCCTTTCCTTGAAACTTCACTCCATAAGCCATACAAACAAACCTAGATTAAAAGCCCTTGTGATCCAAAGTTGAGTGAGCGTCATGTGGAGATGAGAAGTGACCCAATCTATGGTGAGGAGATGTCAATGATGCCATTGCCTAAGAATCATGCCTATGCTCATGCTTACGGATCCATTTGGGAGATGTAATCGCTCTTGAGCTTGAGTGAAAATGAACCCCTCAACAAAAACACGATGAGAGTATACCCCGTGAGTGTTTGGGTTGGAACTTGAGCACCTTAAGTATGACTTATAACCTAATTTTTATCCATACGATGGGCTTACTGCTGGCACATTTGTATCATTTTCTATGACTGTTCACCGATTGAAAATATTGAAACATTCATGAGGTTTATAAATGTTTAAATTCCTGTGCAAACAATAATCAAATTTTATGTTTCATCATTGATTCAAGAGTAACTAACCCTTGATTGCTCATTTGATAATATTGCCGATGTTAAGCTGTTTCATGGAGAAGTTTGTGGGTATCGTCACTGAAAACCCTCAGGAGACTGCAGTCCTGCGCTAGGGAGCACCTAGGGGTTGAAAAGGCTTGTTGCATATGCTAAATGCACGTGTGCTTCCTACAAAAGTGGCTCTTTATTTTGCTTTTACGTTGCTTTGCTCAGGGACTAGCAAAGCTTAGGTTTGGGGGTGTGTTAAGTAGTGAAAAATACCATTTTTCACCCCTAAACATGAGCCTTGAAAGACCCTTGAGAAGACTAAATAAGTGCTTTAGTGTTCATATTGCAACTAACCAAAAGACAGTCCAAATCAAAAACCATCTTAAAATGATCAAAAGCCGACAACGCATGTCAAACTCAAAGAGGAGTGAAGAAATAGCCTCAAAGAATGACTAAAAAGGTCCTAAAAGAGCAAGAAAAGACCAAGAAGAAGAAGGATCCATTCGCAAAGAAGAATGGAAGCTAAAGCTCAATTCGCAAAGAATCTCTTCAATTCCCAAAGAACCTTGAACTTTGCGAAAAGAAGAAAACACTCCTCGAATAGAAGAATGACCTTTGCGAAAAGAAGAAAACACTTTGCGAAAAGAACTTCGGAGCCAAACTACTTTCTTGAAAAGACCCTTAAACTCGAAATGGCATCGGGATTTATACCACTTTGAAGGGCATTTTTCAAGAACTCGTATGCCGCCAATGTAATTAAAAGCACAGAGACATTCCGGAAGATACCAAGCCCAAACCAAAGGCATATTCCGCCCCACGTGAAAACCCAAAGATGAAATCACTTGGCGGGAACATCTAGAAGCTCAAACAGACTTTTGAATTCCCATAGCAATTGATGCTTCTAACGCTGATTGGCGAACCGGATCGAGCATTTTCATTGGCGAAACAGATCCTGGATCCCGTGCTCAACGCCATTGGGCAATCCAGATCTGAGCACTTCGATTGGTCAATTCAGCCTTTGTGCGAGGATAGAGGAAAGCTATAAATTGAGAAGACATTTGCCCAATTGTGGCATCCAGATTTTGAGTTTTCATCTCTGTTTCCTCCTTCCTACGATAGTCTATCTGCACTTTGTAATTTCTTCCTCTGCTTTGCTTTTGAGAGTTCGAGAGTGCTTTTGTAACTCCAAAGAGATCGGATTCAAGACGCTAGTCGAGGGCTTTCTAAAGCCGTGCTCTGTAATTGTAAGATTGAATTTAAAAGGTTGTCAGAAGTGTGTTTTCTCCATTGGATTCATGTCAAGGGTTCTTATTGATCACCTTAGTGCATTAGACTCCTTTAGATTCACTACTTTGCATGCAATTTCCCTTGATTCATTACCCTGCATTTAATTAGCGTTGGTAACCTAGTTACAAAGACTTGCAAGGATGTTCATGTTCAATTGAGGATAGGTCAACAACTATTGGATGATGTGACCATTTAAGTGGATGATCATAACCATAAGTCTAAACCCTTCCTTAATTGATTTATTTCTCTTACATCTGTCTTTGGTAGCCGGATGAAGATTGAATCAACTCTGTTTGTTGATTCTCCATTAAAATTCAAAGGCGAAATCACGTAAAGTTATTATTTCTCCATTTGATTTATTTTAATCACTTCCCCAACTTGAATCTGGATCAGTTAGTTAGTTCTTTTCTTTATTTGCTTTTAGTTAAACGTGACAAAAACCCAACACTCTCTTTTTATATGCTTTCTAGATAATTATAGAGCCAGATCTGGTAGCACAGATCTGGAGGTCTATCTCATATTTCAGACAAATTCTCTGTGGACGATCTTTAATATACTCACTTTTAAAACTTACTACAATTGGCCCTGATCTTGCAGGCTATTGTTAGCCCTCAATGTGCTGATATCTCTTTCATAATTTAAAATTATGTAACTTATTATTCATTAATTCGTTCTCAAAATACACATAAAAAAGGCACATGTGGAGTTACAACAGCTAGCAACCCCATTCCATCACCCTTCATACCCTCCATTGCAGTCTTCATACCTCTCAGTATCTCAACAATCCTTTCCACTGTCACCACATCCACAACTTTGTCAGCTCCTACCACAGACCCCATTATTACCCTACCTTCACTTCTCATCACATCCACCTACCAAAGGAAATCAAAGTCACCTATAACCCCTCCAGCTAGCCCATCCATCCCAGTTGTTGAGCCTTTGAGCCCTGCACCATCTACATCAGCTAACCCAGCCATTTCTTTCCCACCATCCATACCCTTTGACATTGACCCTACCTTATCCATATCACCTCCACATACCCAGGACCAAGACCATTTGATCACTGAGGGGTATTCATCCTTAATAAAGTCCATTGTGGATAATATTGGGCATGAATACTCCACCTTACTTGACTCTCCACAGCCTACCCAATTCTAGCCTACTCCCACCCCACCTTTTCAGCATGCCCCCACATCTCCTTTCCAACACATTATCCCCATTACACCTACTACCCAAGCCCAAATCCTACCTGAGGCCTCTACCCAAATTCTTTCCCTTCTCACCACCATCCTTGCTCAGCTTCAAACCAATACAGCTAACCAAGCTGCTATGGCTACCTGCTTACAAGCCATCCAATCAACCTTAAGCCATGTTACCCCAACTTCCCAACCTCTTCCAATCCCTACTTCTACACCTACTCGTCTACCCACTCCACCTCCATCTCCTTTAGCAGTGGTTTCCACTGCTGAGGTGGAAAAACCACTCCCTAAACCTTCCACCCAAGACACTTCAACCCAGACTAACCCCTTGGACGAGGACACACACTCTGCACCTTTTACCTATCCTTCCACCCCACCTGAGACTGTTGTTGAGGTAGAGGAGTTGACATCAACCATCCCACTTTCCCCTTCTCTTCCACCCTCTTCATCCACTCCCTACCATTTGTTTGTTGGCCCCAATGAGAGGGCCATTGTCCCTAAATACCTCCTCCCTACACCCCCATTTTCCACTCTTTACAGAGCTATGGGCGAAAATCCCTACATCTGGAGGGATGTCCAACAAGGGATGGCTGTGATGAAAACCTGGGTAAAGCAGCCCTTAGTAGCTGAGATTGATCGGCTGAAGATGGAGCATAGATGGGAGAAGCTTCATTGGGAAACATTGTGCAAGCAAGCCTTGACCTTATATGATGTAGAGAAGCAAAAATTTGAGATGCTAGCCAGGCTGGCTAACACCTTGTAGGCCACCCTACTAGAAGGAATGCCACCCTCAACAGCTGGGTGTCCATTAATGAGCCCACTATGCCCCAAGCCAGCTCCAAGCTTAGAAAGCCAACTGCCAAAAGGACTAAGGAAGGTGCTGCCAGTGCTGAGAGACTGAAGAGGAGAATGCAAGTTAAGGAGGATTATGACAAGGTGGCTGCACAACAAGGATGGGATCCAATGTCTTTATCAAGCACTGACTCGGAGTTTGATTAGGAGTAGCTTGTACTTAGGATTTGTTTGTAATTAGTCTGTTTTTGCATGTTGCTGTGTATACTTTTTGTTCAATATAATTTTTTTTTGTTTCTCTTATACTTTGGAGCTACTTGATGTCGATTAATTTTTGTTTTGTCAAATTGTTCTTTGTGTATGCATTTGTCTAGAATGTTCTTTCTGCTGAATTAGTTACTTTTCCTATGCCTACCCTGCTAATTCATTTTTTGAAGCAGTAAGGACACTGCTCCTCATAGGTTTGGGGGTATGGCAGGGTGTGCCAATGGAATAGTTAATGTTAGTGCAGCTACGTTGGATAAAATTAGTGAAAATAAAGTAAATTCCCACCTGATTTTTGAAAACGAGGAAATTAGAAAAAAATTTTAATTGAAATTTGTGGTAACTCTAACATTCTCATGAAGCAAATGTCAAGAATTTTTCAAAACTTGATGCTTAGTGAACTTGAAAAGAGAGAAAATTGTGAGGATATACCCCAAGAATTTGATGGAAGACCATACCCAGTGAGATTTGGGCCTGAATAAAATTTCTTTGAGGAATGTTTTGGCAATATTTTTTCTGCTCTAAGGACTGATTGAATCTAGTCTTGCTCACTAGAAGTTAGGAAAATCCATGTTGAAACAGCTTGACAGCATTCATGACATTGAGGACATGAAGTAAGGCCATCCTTAGGACAGTTTGAGCTTAAAATTTCCCACCTTTGAACTGCCCTTGATACACACCATTTGAGCTTTAAAAATCCAATCTTTTCTCTGATAAAAACTAGAAAATTTAAACCCAAAACTCAGTGACCTGATACAGCCTAACCCGTATCCTGAGATTTCAGAAGGTAAAGGTGAAGGAATTGAAGAAGGCACAACTAGTTTGACATTTGGTTGAAGGAGAAGAAAGAACCACTTGATGACAACTGTGTATCAAATGTATAGCTATGGCATTCCAACCCATAAAGAAGAAAAATAGGAAAACATATAAAAGAAAAGCATACAAAAAGAACAAAGAAAGAAAAGAAAAACAGAAAAGCAAAGTAAAAAGAATGGGAAAGAGAAGTCATTTCATTGAAAGATTGAAAAGAGGATTACAAACTGATCACTTCAAATCTAAAAATTCAAGTAGTAGATGGAATTGTGCTGAAATGAAGAAGGTGTGTGCACCACCTCCCTACCTTACTGATTTCTCAATTTTGAATCCCTTCCATACCCTTTTATTCTTTATAAACCTCACCCATAAGCCACATTATCGTTAATCTCTGAAAAGTACCACTTTCCATCCCTTAATCTAGCCTTTGATGAACCTTTCAGCAAGTTAATAATGGTATTTTAAGTGTGTATGTGTAGATAACAAGAATTTATAGCTTAGTGTTACAATCCATCCATTTAGTGCCAAGGAGGATTTTTGAGCTAAATTGTGGAGCAGTTGGAGTTACATGGTGGTTTAAATCAGTGGGACTGATGTGCATACATTTGGATCCTAGTTGCCCTGCTGAGAGAGATAGAACCCAATGTCCAAGGGACAGCTGCTATATTCCAAAAGAACAGATGCATCATAAAAGAGCTACAGCTGTCATGACAGATGAGAGAAGCTATTGTTGCTGCAGTCCACCTGTTGAGCAGCTGGAAATAGGGCTGCTGCTTATCCACACAAGTAAGCAAGCAGCTGCAGCTGCTATTGCACTCCCCTTGAACAGTAGCAGCTGCACACTCTGCATTACAGCACTTCGCAGATCACCTTTAGAGTAGCTGCTGTTTTAATTACCCATAGAAGCTGCATCAACAGCACCTCATCCTCAACAGCTGCTGCTCCAAGCACTTTAAGTTGCAAGACTCAGAAGGTGCAGCTGTCAAGCAACTTTCAAAACAAGCTGCTGCTCCAACCTGTGTATACTTCAAGCTCAAGACAGCAGTAACATCTTCAATCTATAGCGGCAACTACCTGAACTCCATTCTTTGCACTTCGGAAATTGAAGGAGCAAGCTACACAAGTTGCGACAAGCACCTCAAACCATTGCAATTAATTGTCCCTTACACTCAAGCGAACCAAAGTTGCTCTTGCATTATCCAATGAAGATGCAAGCCAAACCTCTTTGCACCATACACACACTGAGTGCAATATCTTTGATAGCAACATCAAAGTGCGTAAAGCCATCTATTAGAGTTGCGACCTCATAATCTCAAGTCATTTGCAAATTTAAAGCACTCTATTGCGCTACACCACACTCAAGAGCTACTACAACAATTTGCACATTCATGCTCCCAAGTTCTTCTTCTTTGCACCACCAAATGATACTTCAAACTTAAGAGTTGCACACCACCGCATTCTTGCTGAAGATCATCATCTTAAGCGCTCATTTCGTGAAGAGCAGCTCCAAAATAGAGGTCCAAGACAACATAGTCATGTCTCAAGAGATCGAGCAGTTGCCATTTATATTTCATACACACCATGTGAGCAGCACACTAGCAAGTGAGCACACCCATCAGCTGAATGTTGAGGTGCGGCAAGGCAACCTGTCAAATGAAACTCCAAAGAAGAACAACACAGGTGCTGCTATGATTAACTCAAGCAGCTGTGTACCAAGCTCAAGAACAGCACTGCTGAAGAGAACCGACAAGCATCAAGTTGTTGTAAATAATCCTAGCGAACTGCTGGAATAAAGCCTAGTGAGCTGTTGTAAATTGATGATGCAGTGCAGAAATTTGATCTGCGTGACGTGGAGGCCCATACATCTACATCCCCGTGAGCTGGAGTGCATGTAATGAGAGCCTCACGAGCTGTAGCTGCATGTAAATGGATCTTCACAAGCTATGTAGAAGCAATTGAAATAGAGCCTCGCGAGTTTGCAGGCATAAAGCCTAGCGTGCTGCTCTTGCTGATGCTTTCAAACCCCGAGAGTTATTGTTATTCACTGAAAAATACCACTTTTCACCTCTTAACCTAGCCTTTGCTAGATCTTGAAGCTCACAAATAATCATGTTTTAAGTTTGTTTTGTAGTTAGCAATAATCTGTGTCGCCTAATACAAAATCCGTGCTTATTGGCCTAAAGAAGAGGGAGAATATATGTAAAGATGACAGCCGAGCCAAAGTCAAATGGAACACCCTGGTAGTGCTCACCATGAGGACTCATTCACTGGTCATCATTGACCAAAAGTTTAGCAGATGGAAGAAGTTAGCTGAGAATGGAGGAAGCTGCAATAGCAGTAAGTGCAATGCATCAGAGTGTCAAAAGAATCATTTCACGGAGTTGAGGAGCACCCTCACGAAGCTAAAGATGCAGTGGAAGTTGTCCTCGCACAGATAAGACACGCAGTTAAGAGGAGGGCTGTAAAGCCATCACGAAGATCTCGCGGATTAAAAGCCTAAAAAATTGTGGTCGCGAAGCTCTCGCAGAGATCAAGCCATAACGTAGCCGCGCGAAGAACACAGCGAGCCCATATTTATACTAAGAAAAATGTCACCTCATGGAGTCATTGCGTGACCCTGGAGGAGAGAGATGCCCAAAATTCTCCTCGCACAGATCTCGTGCACCCTGGAGTTGTATGAAGTTCTACGCGAGCGCAGGAGCATAACTGCGTGAGCACTCAGCGAGAAAGTGCTTCTGAAGCTCTACTGTGCGAGAAGTCTAGGCACTCCAGATCATCTTCGTGACAGCGTTGTAGCGCAAAGAAACTGCGCGATGAACTGAAGATTCACAGCGCGAGCAAACACTTCCCACCAGCCGAAGGCTACTCTGTAATGGCTCTGCAACTGCGCGAATGAACCAATCCAGATGTCAGCCTCGCGAAGCTAGGGCTTTCCACTTCTCAATTTTAACTGAAGGATCTTTTGATAATTTTCCAAGGCTAGGGCACTATTGACCGTTTACTTTGATACTCTTCCTGCTATTTTATTAAGAACAGTGGAGAGAATAAATCATGAGGGGAATTGGAGATGGGTTAGCACAGCAAGTCTAAAATAAACATAGTCCTACAAGATACAGGGTCCATTGTAGCAAGTTTTGATAAGTAAGAGTTTGTCCCACAGAGAAATTGATCTAGAACCCAAAATGGGCTATAATAGTAGGCCTCCAGATCTAGCTACAGATCTGACAATCCTAAAGAAAGGGAGTTGGGTGTCACAACTACACTAAATTAATCCTAAAAATAGAGAAATAAAATATAGCCCTATCCTGAAGAAAGGGTTAAGAGGAAGATGGTGGTAGTGTGTGCCAAAATAAAATATAAAAATTATAAGAAGTATGCAGGTTAAGCTAGAGTTAAAGTAGTGATGTAACTCAGATTTAGTCTGTCTCTGCAATATTTCTTGCTGAGATGCTATTAAAAGCCTCAACAAGGTAAAAATATCCAATTTTAACCCATGCCATTTGGGGCGCTCTTAGGGCTATACTCTATCCACTTTAATGGTCACAGGGTATCCAACAGAGTGTCAAATCCCATTGGTTAAAATAGACATTGCCCATCTAACCCAGGGGAGTAGATTGATCATTCTCCCAGCCACTAGGCCAGATCAAGTCATGAATACTATTACATTACTATGTAATGTCAGTGCTACAAGCTCCCCAGATTTGCGCACAGAATTGGCTAACATCCATAGGTATTCCAACCCATAAGATCCTAAGTGCTTCTATAAGGCCAACTGCTCACTAGTGCCTATAAAAAGGACCATGCAACAGGTTGAATAAGGCTTTCAATTCAGCTAGTCATTACAAAAAATGTCCTGCAAGGACTCAGCCTCAAGCTGCAATTACTAAAAAGAGATCAAATCTAACATCTAATGTCTGCTAGGTAAAATAGAGGGAAGCCAGTTCCTGTACAAACCTCCTCACAAGGCTCTAGAAGCTCATTTGCAGGGGAGAAGAATCCTTCTCAAACATGTGAATGGACATAACCTTAGGGCTATACTCTATCCACTTGAATAATCACAGGGTATCCCATTGGTCTGTCCATACCAAAGAGGCCTGAGAAAAAACATAAAAACTGTTGCAACCACCATGGTCCATAGGCCTCCGAGCTCTTTGAATCTCGCTACAAATCCAACATTGCTTTCCATGGGGCTATCAAACCAAGTGAAATTAGATGGTAAATAATACATCTACTAGAAACTGAATGGGCTAGTCCCAAATACATGGATCCTATAGACATCTAAAGAAACCATAAGATCTTTAGATTCAATTAAATATTAAAATGGCAATCTATTGATGAACATAAAACTTACAATGAACTATCTCCAGGCTACATCCTGTACACAATTGCTCATCTGAATCCCAATGTATACCAAAAACCTATTACAAACTGAAATGAAACTAAACCTAGCTGCATACAAGAGAGTTAGCCAGAAAGTGCTGGACTAAGAGAGAAGAAAAGAAAAGAGATGATCAAATCCTAACCCTAGCCTGCTGAAGTTCTTAGTCGACAAAGGATGAAGGAAAGATGAAAATAATAAACTCTAAGTACAGCTTATATACTCTGTCAAAATGGCCTTGGCTCTAAAGAGATTAACCCTAATTTTTCCAGTAGACATGACACTATTATAACCCTCAAATGCCTCAAGAAGTGTGTCTCAAAATCTGTGCCTCGAGAAGTGTTCCCTAGACTTGGGAAATTCCCAAAAGGTCCTTGAGTTAAAATGGAGAAGTGGAGAGCCCGTGCTTCGCGGGGCTGGTATCTGCTTTTAGCTCATTAGGGCAGCTGCTTTTCCTTCACGGAGTTGCCTTTGGCTGGTGGGAAGTGCTTGCTTGCGCGTTAGCTCTTTATTTGATCGTGCACTTCACTGGCATTGCAATGCTATCACAGAGATGATCTAGAGCACCAAGGTTTCTCGCTCAGTTGAGTTTAATAAGCTCTCTCTCGCTAAGTACTCGGGCAGTTATGTTCCTGCACTCGCATAGTCAATGGTAAGGCTTCAGAGTGCACGAGATCTGTGCGGAGAGAATTCTGGGCGTCTCTCTCTTCCATGGCTACGCGAGAACTCCGCGAGGTGACCTTTTGTTCAGTGTACATATGGACTCGCTGTGTTCTTCACGCGGCTGCTTTGAGGCTTAATCTCTGCGAGAGTGTTAAGCACTAATTTTTGCCACTTTCTACACCTTTAAACCTGACTTTTGCTGAGCCTTAGAGTATTTAATAATTGTTTTTAGTGGTGTTTTGCAGCAAGGAGTTAATTGTGTCCTTAGTGCAGTTTTCAGCTGAAAAGTGTCATTTAGTGGAGTTTTGGAATTAATTAATAGCTGAAAGTGAGATCTGGAAAGAGTGGGCTATGGCTGGTTGATAAGGAAGACAATAGCAGCAACAAGGTGGAATGGAATGGCTTCAACTCGATAGAGGTGCCTTGAGAACCACTCTCAAATTGCTGCAAACCTAAGCAATCCCAAGGTTTCAACTCAATGCCCATTGCAGCAGCAATATATTCTAGATGAATTCAAGCATTTCAGATGCAAGCTACACTCATGTGCATGCACATGAGTTGCACACATCCAAAGCTCCAAAGAGAAAGCTGCGCATTTAAACCTCTCGGATTAGTGCTGAAACAGAGGGACTGCAAAGGATCACCTTCAACCCAAAGCTGTAGACAACTCCAAAACTGTAGCTTCCAACCTCGTGAACCTATCGAATGGGCTGAAATTGAGTGCACCTATCATGTCAACCTCTGCTTTGATCTTGTCGACAAGTTAAAGCTGCAACCCCCCAAATCCATCCTCCCAAGCAACCTGTCGAGATGTACATCTCATCTGGGGGACATGCAGCTCCAACATCTCCAAACTGCAGCAGCTAGTTAGGGGAGCAGTTGTACACTTCAGCTGTGTGTACACACGAGCTGCACCACATCTGCCCAAGGCAGCCACTAAAGCATGCAATTGTAGAAATACAATAGTGCAGTTGCTGGAGAATGAAGAAGGGCAGCTGCAAGCCAAATTACAACAGCAATATATCTTGGAGCAGTACATTGCCCAGTTTTAGGGACTAAGCCTGCTGAGTTCTCCAGCCAAAGGATCCAGCTGAACCTATCGAATGGTTAATGAGGCTGCAAAGTAACGTGTTGAGTTCTGCATATAGTTTAGGAGCTCATCCTATTGAGTAGTTAGCTGGAATGAATATGTCGACTGGTTTATGCAGCTGAAGACACTACGTGAAAAACATAAGAAAACCACTTTTGAAATGTCCAATAGAACCACTGCCTTAGTAGTAGTATCATAATCAACACTCAAAAACAGCTGTTTAATTAATTAAAATAGTGGTTTAATTTATTAACCATAATCTAACGCTATAAGATATCGGGCCAACCAAATCATATTCATTTTTATGTTTACTATTCTGAAACCAGCTCCTCCCCTCTCTGGCTCTCCTTCGAAACCCTAGCCTCCATCTTCCTCTTCTCTCTAATGAAATCCGATGGGGGATCTACGATGGAATTTTCTGGCAAGTTAGGGTTTCGAGTTCGGAGCGGCGAGGGCGGAGAAAGCAAGGGATCGGTGCCGGAGACCGGAGGAGAGAGCGGGTGATGGGTTTTAGAGAGCATCCACACCATGCTCCGCTAATCGGACCGGTTTCTCATGGACGTAGATCATCAGCTCTGGGGAGTTTCTGATCTTCTTTGGCGAAGTTCATCAACTCTGACTAATTTCTCATCTTCTCTGATCGATTGCTCATCTTCTATGATCGGTTTCTCATCTCAGGTAAATTAGGGTTTTATTTTTCTATTTTCATAGTTTTCGTAGCATTTGTTATTGATAAAGGAAATAGATCCAACTCATCGATAGGATTAACTGTAAACCAACCTGTCGAATGGTGTACATTAAACCCATCACCAACCTGTCAACACCTTGCTACAGCCTCACTCTTTGATCCTATCGAGCAGTCCTCCTCTCGCCTGCTTGAATCTATCAATTGGTTGGTGAACTCGCTCAGCCGCAGCCAAGTGCATGAACCTATCGAATGCCTTGCAGCTCCGTCCTATCGAAAGGATCCTTCACAGCCCCTACAACCTATAGAGTGGTTCAATTTACAACAGCAGCAGCTTCCTAGCTTCCTTGCATGCCAAGCTCCAACTACAAGCTAGACCATAGCAACTGTTGACCGCTTAAATGTTCGAATCTGTCGAGACGCCCAACCTGCAGCACTCCTCTAACCTCTCGATGCTCGTTCAAGATCCTATCCGACCATCTAGACCAGCAGAACCCTTGCTGAAATCCCACACATTCCGACACCTGGTCTTGTACCCGTCATCTTCAACCTCACGACAGCAATGGTAGCAGCTCAAAGCTCCCTTGCAGCCCACAATCCTATCGAGCTGCAGCAGCTTGATCCTATCGAAGTGGAGCTCCCCAGCCTTGCACCTATCGAATACAACAGATCTCCAATCCAGCAGCTGAAACTACATCCTATCGAAGTGTAGCAGCCCATCTTGAACCTATCGACATCTTCAAAGCTGTAGCCATGCAGAGTTTTAACTGCAATTCACACCACAGCACCCATTGACCGCGTAGATATCTCAATCCGTTGAGATGCCCAACCTCTGGCTTTCTTCAATCGGCCGATGTGCAGTCAAGATCCTATCCAACGGTCGATTTCTTAGAAAGCCTCTCAAATTTGGTGCCTTATGTGCAGCTGCATACAGGTTTATATATATATATATATATATATATACTCCTTGCTTGCTTCAGCTGCAAAATCAGGCCACAAAGCCTGTTGACCGCTTCAATATCTCAACCTATCGGGAAGCCCAACCTCCAGCTTAATCCAAACTTGTTGAGATACAGTCAAGATCCTATCCAACCATCGAATTCTCGAAAAACCCCTCACACCTGGCGTCTTAAGTGCAGCTGCCATCCTATCGAACAGTTCATGTGGCTGCAGTTCCACCTATCGAAATACTTCAAGCCTATTATTTCAAGCTGCAACCTTGAGATCTAACATCAGCAGTTTATTAAAACAGTGTCCATTTGGGGCTATTGCGGTGACAAACAGTAAAAGTATATTGGGGATATTACAAGGGCAGCCAAGAATAATTATTTTGTGGGCAATCACTTGAGGTCTGCAACTGGAAAAAGGGGCAGCTTGGGTCTATTTTATGGATAACAGGTATAGAGTTGAGTAGCTGAGTATTTGTGGCTATGCAAGGGTAAATTGGGAACTCCAATACACAGAAAATGCTGCACATGGGTAGGAGCTAATTTTTGGCGGGAATGTAATTGAAGCACAACAGAAGAGGGATCCATCTCTGCTCTCTGATTGACTAAAACCCAAGGCACAAGGATCAATGTACACTTATAAATACCCATCTATTTTGCTGTTTTTCTTCAGCAAGGAAAGTAGGAATGAAGGAATAGCCTTAGTTCTCCTTAGCTCAGTTAGTTTTAGTTTAGGTTTTTTATTTTCCTTTTCTCTTCCCCTTTCTCTCTCTAATCCAGCCTGTTGGATTAGATCTAAATAAGTAGTCCAGATCTATTTTGTAATTGCATTTTGAAAGCTTCAAGGAATTTGGGAATAGATTGATGTTGCACAGATTGCAGATCCGAGCTCAATAAGTTGTAAGATGGTATTACAATAATTGTGGGTTTTAAAGGTGATTCTGATCTAAATTTCACTTTTTCGTATTTGATTTCCCTTGATTGGATACTCCTGCATGCCAGCCAAAAATATGGAGCTTGTAGGCTGACATTCGCAGCATCTGTAATGATTAACCTGTTCTAATCGAGACCCTTGGCTTGAGCCAATCTCTAGGATAATCTGTGACCATTCAAGTGGACAGGTCATAGCCTTCGGATTGCTTTGATTCTTTGGTTAAGATAAGATCCTTATACCGTACATCTGCGGGGGTTGAACCTGGGAAGCTTCTAGCCAGATGGCGGATTGTAGCAAATCAGATCTATACAATGCCTTTGATTCAATTAATTTACAATGAGAACCAGGTTCTGGCTACCTATTTCTCACCATTTGATCTTTATTTCACACTCTATCTTCCTCCATCTTTTAGTTTAGTTTTGTTTTAGTTTTGTAAACATCTCCAAGTTTTGACTTGAATTGACGACTCAGGTTAGAATTTGCAGATTAGTGTAACGGTTTCTACTTTTTCATCTTCAGTTTGCTAGAGTTTGATTGACACCCAAATTTCTGATTGATTGTTGATTAGATTAAATCTGTATTGATAGGATCCTAGATTTGATTGACGGCCAATGCTAGGAAACTCGATATATGGTGTAACGGTACTATTTATTTTCATAAATATCCGATAGCTGAGGATTAAGATTGACGACCTTAATCTAAAGAAGGAGGATTATGATTAGATTAAATCTGTATTGATGGGATCCTAGACTTGATTGATGACCAAAGCTAGGAAACTCGATATATGGTGTAACGGTACTATTTATTTTCATAAATATCCGATAACTGAGGACTAAGATTGACTACCTTAATCTGAAGAAGGAGGATTAGGATTTATTTATATGCACTTTAGTTTAAATAACCATTCTTTTATTCATATTTCTTTAGTAGTTTAGAAAATTTCTAGTAGTTCTATAAAATAATTAGATCTAGTGACACCCGAAAAACTCTCTTTCTTCTTAGAATTACCAGATCTGTAGCTAGATCTGGAGGTCTACTATACACCTTCGAGGTTTAGATCATTACTCCCTGTGGGACAAACTCTTACTTATTAAAACTTGCTACAGAGGACCCTGTATCTTATAGGTCTAGGATATTTTAGATGTGCTGAATCCATCTTATGTTTTACTTTATTTTTATTTTGCTTTTATCATTACATAATAAATCAACACACTGAAAATTCCCTAACAGAGAGCTTCGCGACCACAGATTCTGGGGACTTTAACCTGTGAGATCTTTGCGAGGTCATTTAAGTTGTCCTTCTGACTATGCAGCGTATTTGAGTGAGGGCCTCTTCCACTGCATCTTTAGCTTCGCGAGGAAGCTCCTCAACTCTGCCAGGTCTATCTTTTACTGCTCTGGTGCATTGCACTTGCTGCTGTCGCACTCTCCTCCCTTCTCAGCTAGCTTCATTTATTTGCTTGACTTTCGTCAATGGTGATCAGCAACAATGAGTCACCATAGTGAGTACTACCAAGGTGTTTCATCAGGCTTTGTCTCAGCTGTCATCTTTGAGTGTATTCTCTCTCTCTTTTGGGCCAAAAAGCAAGGAGTTTGTATTAAGCTACAAATTTTATTGCTAGCTATAAAACACACTTAACAAATGGTTATTAATCTATTTCAACGTCCAGCAAACAAATGGTTATGAATCTATTTCAAGGTCCAACATACAAATGGTTATGAATCTATTTCAAGGTCCAGCAAAGACTAAGTTAAAAGGTGAAAAGTGGTACTTTTCAGGGAATAATACACCCTCAAACCTAATCTTTGCTAATCCCTGAGCAAAGGAAAATTTAAAATAATTATTCTAAAAATTTAACTGCCACTTTTGTAGGGAGCACGGATACATTTAGCATATGTACCAAGCCTTTTAAACTCCTAGGTGATCCCTAGTGGAGGAGTGAAGTCTCCTGAGGGTTTTCAGTGAAGATACCCACAAACTTCTCAATGAAACAGTTAACAAAGGTGCAACATTATCAAGTCAGCTATCAAGAAATAGAACATCAGTTCACCTTTGATTCAATAAAAATGAAAGGAATTTGGACATAAAAGGCACATACATTTAATCATCACAACCTCTATATGAGTGCACAAAATGGACCTTGAGGGTTTCATTTTCTCCCAAGCTCAAGAGCAGTTATAGCCCCCAAATGAGTCTGTAAGCATAAGCATAGGCAAAGCACCTAAATCCTGGCATCATTGGCATATCCTCACCATAGATTGGACAACTCCTTGTCTCTTCATGACAACACATTCAACTTTGGATCATAAGGTCTTTAACTGGGTTGTAATGTGGCTTATGTAGTGGGTTATAAAGAATGTAAGGTTGAAAAGGGATTCAAAGTTGAGAAATCAATAAGTGAAGGAGGTGATTCATGACCTCACCCATTTTTAGTTCAGCACCTTTTCATTTTCTTTCAAAATTTTCAGAATCGAAGTGGCCAGCTTCTCCTCTTCATTTTGATTTTTTCAATGAACTTTTCCTCTTGACTCCTCTCTCACTCCTCTTCATTATTGTTAATTTTTCTTTTCTTGCATTTTTCTTTTTGTTTTTCTTTTTATTTTTATTTTTATGTTTGTGACTTGCCACCTCTTTTCTCAACTGCTACACTGCTCAAATTTAGGTATCTCTTCTACATTCACCCAATGTTGATCCTATCTTGTCAATCTTTAGCTCCTTCTCCTTTACCTTGTGAATTGATAGAGTGAGGGTAGGTTTGAGTTAGGTCCATAGGATCAGGTGCAAGTACTCAGGTGTATTTTGAAGAAAATTGGAAATTAAGGCTCAACAGGTGTGTGCACAAGGGCAGTTGATTAGGATTTGGTCTGTTTAAGCTCAAACTATCCAAGAGAAGGCCTTAATCCTTTCCTAGATTTCATGAGTGTTGTTAGTTGTTTCAACTTGGAGGTGCCTAACTTCTAGTGAGGGCATTTCCTCAACTAGTCCTTAGAGCTAGAAGAATTGCCTCAGTCACTCCTTGAAGGAAGGAAAAAAATTTTATAGGCCCAACTCTCATAGGTTATGGTCTTTCATTGAACTTTTAAGTATGTCCTTACCTTTTTCTCTCTTTAATGATTCACACAGTACAGATACAAGTGAGTTAACTTGGTGTTCACATATTGGAAAAGTTAAAATTTAAAAGCTTGTAATGCCTAAAGGTCTGCAAAAATTTTAAATTTCTTTAATTTTCATGATTCTTAGGTGAACATGACTCCATTCCTATCTTTACTTACTTGACTCTGCTACACTTGGGTTAACTATTTCATTGGCAGAACCTACCACACCCCCAAACCTATGAGGAGCAGTGTCCTCACTGATTCAAAGGTGAGATGTGCAGCAAGCATAAAACATAGAAATTAAGTACGAAAAACTATCAGAGAGAAAAGTAGAACACAACAAATAACAAAAAAGAATAAACACACATAAAAATAAAAAATGATAGATTGGAAACTAACCAAAATAAAATAAGGAGCACTGTTATTATACAGCTAAAATGTGTACAAAGTAGGTGGAAGTAAACTACACAAAAAGGACACACGACTTCCTAACGAAAGGCAAGTGCAAAATTTAATCATCAGAGTCTTTGGCCTCAGTCGGTGGTTCTTGGATTCCCTTCCCCTTTGCCTGCTTCAAAGTGGCAGCCTAAGACAGTGGTCTTTTGGAAGTAACTTTCCTAGGTTTGGTTAAGCTTTTTCTTGTAGGAGTGGGGGAAGTTTTTGTGTAGGTTCCTTGATTTTGAGTCCAGGTTTGACCCACGCTATTATGCACCCAACCATACTGCATGAGCACCAAACTCTTACATGTACTTCATTTCAATCGTAAAGAATATATGCCCATTTTCAATCATCTATTCACCAACATTACAGAATCTTAAAAATAGATTTCACCTCAACTTCATGCAAATTATGATAAGGGCACATCAACCATTCTTCATTAAACACTCAGCAAACTCAGATAACACACATGCACAAGTATTCATTCACAAAATGTAAACACAGACACAACAAAACAAGCAATTCAACAACTTACTAAAAACACAATTGATAGAATTCCAAAAAACACAAATCAAAACAGTATTTTCATACATATGGTACACTTATTGCCAATATTTGGATCACTGGGCACTTGCCTCCTCCTGAGTAGAGGATGCATCACTAATCATAAATTGACCTTTCAGGTTTGTTAGGGGCTGACTGGTCAATTTTCCTTCCTCCCTCCTATTCATAGCATTACAAATCTGATCCAGCTGGTCCTCGATCTTCTTAATGCTCTGTCCATGAGAATTGACAGTTTGCACCCAGCTCCCAAGTTCTGCATTGAAGTCAACATCTGCTCTTCAAATAAAGAGGATCTGGGCTGTTGTGGGGGCAGGACCAATTGGTTAAACTGTGGGGCAGGTAACAGGAAATTTTGCCTGAGTGGGCAACCTTGATTAACTTGGTGTTGGGGTCTGTAGGGAGCTACCATTTGCTGCTTTTGGGGTTGAGGATATGAGTCTTATCTCCACCTCAGATTAGGGTGGTTCCTCCAAGAATACCCAGCAGGCTACTACCCAAAAGTTTGAGCAGCATTGGCATGCTCTAAAACAAAATCAAGAAACTAGTTGGCAGATGGACAATCATGAGTAGAATGTGTGAGGGATTGACATAACAGATGTGCTTCCTCCACCTATGCAACTATCTGAGGTTGCAGCACATTCATCAATTTATCAAACTTTAAGCTCAGGTTGTCCACCTTCCTCTTCAGATCACCATGTACCTTCACTTCATATATTCCACCTCTAGGGCTGGCCTCTTTCACCATTTTAGCTAGAGTCTGACTGTCATTGCGTGACAGAGACTCCTGCTGCATGAAATTTTTCCTTATTATGTCAAATAGCTTCCATGCTTCCTCAGCTGTCTTGTGGAGGTAGCTACCACCACAAGAAGCATCCACCATATCCCTGCTCTTGGCATTAATTCCTTGGTAAAACACGTGAACAAGCTACCACATTAGGATTTGGTGGTGGGGGCATTGTTTTAACATCTCTTAGAATCTTTCCCAAGCTTCATTAAAACTCTCAGTTGAGGACAGAGTAAATGGAAAAATATTTATCCTCATCTGGCTTGTTTTGTTCATGGGAAATTTTTTTACCAGGAACTTGGTTTGAAGGTCACTCCATGACTGTATGTTGTTGGCCGAGAGCTTTGATAGCCATGTGCTGGCTTTGTCCTTTAATGAGAAATGAAAAAGCCTCAATTTAGTGGTCTCGAGTCCCAAGCCAACAATATTGAAGGTAGTGCAAAGTACAAAAAATTGATCGATATGCTTGTAGGGATCTTTTTTACTCAACCCATGAAATTAAGGCAGCATACTGATGGTGGAGGATTTAATTTCATAATTCCCCTCAACAGAGGGAAACTGAATGCAGAAGGGAGAGGTGTACTCCCCAGGTGCATTGTATTCCTTCAATGTCCTCTCTCACTCAGCCATAGTAGCTGGTGCAATCTCAATAGTAGGGCCCTCTGTGGTGTGCCTAGTTCTAAGGATCCTTTCAACCTCTAGATTTGGAGGTTCCAACTCAGGATTTAAGGACCTTCGACCATGCATAAACTCACACCCACAGTAAGTATAGAAAATACTCACAACCACACCCAAAGAATCTCAAGTAAAAATTAACAACTACACAGTTTACACAAAACAAATAACAGGAAATTTAACATAAATGGATTGAGATTTAGGGGGAAGGAAGTGCAAACAGAGCTAGCTACACTCCAGCTACAACTTTAGCTTTTTCCTTCTTCTGCTATCCATTTTAGCAAAATTTCACAAAGAATCAGTAGTACTTTTTGTTCTAAATTAGGCACAACTACAAAGAATTGGTTAGTTTAAATTATACAACTCAGGTCTACTAAAAAGATCAACTTCCTCAATAGTGGCGCCAAAAACTTGTTGGCCGTTTACTTCGATACTCTTGCTGCTATTTTAATGAGAACAGTGGAGAGAATAAATGAAGAGAGGGAAATCAGAGATGGGTCAGCACAGTAAGTCTGAAATAAACACAGTCCTACAAGATACAGGGTCCATTGTAGCAAGTTTTGATAAGTAAGAGTTTGTCCCACCGAGAAATTGATCTAGAACCCAAAATGGGCTATAATAGTAGGCCTCCAGATCTGGCTACAGATCTGACAATCCTAAAGAAAGGGAGTTGGGTGTCACGACTACACTAAATTAATCCTAAAAACAGAGAAATAAAATGTAGCCATAACCTAAAGAAAGGGTTAAGAGGAAGATGGTGGTAGTGTGTGCCCAAATAAAGTATAAAAATTATGAGAAGTAAGCAGGTTAAGCTAGAGTTAAAGTAGTGATGTAACTCAGATTTAGTCTGTCTCTGTAGTGTTCCTTGCTGAGACGCTATTAAAAGCCTCAACAAGGTAAAAATATCCAGTTTAACCCATGCCATTTGGGACGCTCTTAAGGTTATACTCTGTCCACTCTAATGGTCACAGGGTATCCGATAGAGTCTGTCAAATCCCATTGGTTAAAAGAGACATTGCCCATCTAACCTAGGGGAGGGGACAAATCATACCCCGAGCCACTGGGCCAGATCAAGCCATGAATACTATTACAGTACTATGTAATGCCAGTGCCACAAGCTTCCCAGATCTACGCACAGACCTGGCTGACATCCATAGGTATTCTAACCCATAAGATCCTAAGTGCTTTGCTAAGGCTAACTGCTCACTAGTACCCACAAAAAGGACCATGCAACAGGTTGAATAAGGCTTTTGATTCAGCAGGCCATTGCTACAAATGGCCTACAATGACTCAGCCTCAAGCTGTAATTACTACAAAGAGACCAGATCTAGCATCTAATGACGGCTTTGTAAAACAGAGGGGAACCAGTTCCTGTACAAATCTCCTCACAAGGCTCTAAAAGCTCATGTACCGGGGAGAAGAATCATTCTCAAACATGTGAATGGACACAACCTTAGGGCTATACTTTGTCCACTTGAATGGTCATAGGGTATCCCATTGCTTTGTCCATACCACAGAGACCTGAGAAAGAACATAAAAACTGCTGCAAACACTATGGTCCACAGGTCTCCGAGCTTCCTGAATCTCGCTACAGATCCAACATTACTTTCCATGGGGCTATTAAACCAAGGGAAATTAGATGTTAAACAATAGATCTACTAGAAACTGAATGGGCTAGTCCCAAATACATGGATCCTATAGACATCTAAAGAAATCATATGATCTTTATATTCAATTAAGCATTAAAATGACAATCCATTGATGAACACAAAACTTATAATGAATTGTCTCCAGGCTACAGCCTGTACACAACTACTCATCCGAATCCTAATGTATACCAAAAGCCTATTACAAATTGAAATGAAACTAAACCTAACTGCTTACAAGGGGGTTAGCCAGCAAATGCCGGGCTAGGAGAGAAGAAAAATAAGAAAAAGAGATGATCAAACCCTAACCCTAGCCTGCTGGAGTTCTGAGCCGACAGAGGATGAAGGAAAGATGAAAAAAATAAACTCTAAGTACAGCTTATATATTCTGTCAAAATAGCCTTGGCTCTAAAGAGATTAACCCTAATTTTTCCAGCAGACGTGGTACTATTACAACCCTCGAATGCCTCAAGATGTGCACCTCGAAATCCATGCCTCAAGAAGTGTGCCCTAGCCTTGGGAAATTCCCAAAAGGTGCTTGAGTTAAAACTGAGAAGTGGAGAGCCTGTGCTTTGCGGGGCTGGTATCTGCTTTTAGCTCATTCTCGTAGCTGCTTTGCCTTCACGGAGTTGCCTTTGGCTGGTGGGAAGTGCTTGCTTGCACGTTAGCTCTTTTTTTGATCATGCAGTTTGCTGGCACTGTAATGTTGTCGCGGAGATGATCGGGAGCGTAAAGATTTCTCGCTCAGTTGAGCTTCAGAAGCTCTCTCTCGCTAAGTAGTCGTGCAATTATGCTCCTATGCTCGCGTAGTCAATGGTAAGGCTTCAGAGTGCACGAGATCTGTGCGAAGAGAGTTCTGGGCGTCTCTCCAGGGTTACACAAGAACACCGTGAGGTAACCTTTTGTTCAATGTACATATGGACTCGCTATGTTCTTCGTGCGACTGCTTTGAGGCTTGATCTCCGCAAGAGCTTCGCAACCATAGATTCTGGGGACTTTAGCCTATGAGATCTTCAGGAGGTCATTTAAGCTATCTATCTGACTGTGCGGTGTATTTGCACGAGGGCCTCTTCCATAGAATCTTTAGCTTCGCGAGGAAGCTCCTCAACTCTGCGAGGTCTATCTTTTACTGCATTGGTACATTGCACTTGCTGCTGTCGCAATCTCCTCCCTTCTTAGCTAGCTTCATTCATCTGCTAGACTTTGGTCAATGGTGATCAATAACAATGAGTCACCATGGTGAGCACTACTAAGGTGTTCCATCAGGCTTTCTCTCAGCTGTCATCTTTTAGTGTATTCTCTCTCTCTTTTGGGCAAAAAAGTAAGGAGTTTGTATTAAGCTGCACATTTTATTGCTAGCTACAAAACACACTTAACAATTAATCTGCTTCAAGGTCTAGCAAAGGCTAAGTTAAGAGGTAAAAAGTGGTACTTTTCGGTGAATAACAGGCACACTTCTTTAGGTGCAGATTTTAAGGCGCATGATGCACGACATCCAAGGGTTATAATAGTGCCACGTCTGCTGAAAAAATTAAGGTTAATCTCTTTCGAGCCAAAGCCTTACGGACAGAGTATATAAGCTGTACTTAGAGTTTATTATTTAGATCTTTCCTTCATCCTCTGTCGGCTGAGAGCTCCAGCAGGCTTGGGTTAGGGTTTGATCATCTCTTTTTCTTATTTTATGCTTCTCTCTTAGCTCAACATTGGCTGCCTAATTCCCCTCTAAGATGTTAGGTTTAGATTTTTATTTCAGTCTTCTAATAGGCTTAGTAGACATGGGGATTTTGGATGAGCTGTTGTGTACCAGATGTTGCCTGGGGTGCAGTTCATTGTAAGTTTGGTTTTCATTAATGGATTGATATTTTAATGCTTACTCAATCTATTATTTTCCTATCTGCCCATAGTTCTGTTTGGGCTATATAGCATACATTTAGGATTTGAACTTATTGAAAGACCCATGGAAAGCAATCTTGGATCCGTAGTGAGATCTAGGGAGCTTAGAGGCCTGTGGACTATAGTGGTTGTAGTTATTTACATGTTCTTTCTCAGACCCCTGTCATATGGACAGACCAATGAGATACCATGTGACCATTACAGTCGACAGAGTATAGCCCTATGGTTGTGTCTAGCCACATGTTTGAGAAGGATTCGTTTCCCTTGCACATGAGCTTTTAAAGCCTTGTGAGGAGGTTTGTACAGGAATTGGATCTCCTTTATTTTACTTAGCTGCCATCAAAGGTTAGATCTGATTTCTCTTTAGTAATTGTAGCTTGAGGCTGGGTCATTGCAGGCCTTTATAACAATGACTAGCTGAACCTAGAGCCTTATTCAACCTATTATATGGTCCTTTTTATGGGCATAGTGAGCCATTGGCCTTGGCAAAGCACTTAGGATCTACGGGTTGGAATACCTATGGATCTCAGCCAGATCTGTGCGCAGATCTGGGGAGCTTTTAGCCTGACATTACATAGTGCTGCAATAGTATTCATGGCATGATATGGTCCAGTGGTTGGGGAAATGATCAGTCCACTCCTCTGGATCAGATTAGCAATTTTTACTTTAACCAATGGGATTTGATAGACTCTATCGGATACCCTGTGACCATTACAGTGGACAGGGTATAGCCCTAAGAGCACCCCAAATGGCAAGGGTTAAATTTGATATTCCTATCCTGTTGAGGCTTTTGATAGCGTCTCAGCAAGGACCACTGTAGAGACAGAGTTACAGCACTGCTGTAATTCTAACTTAACCTGCTTACTTCTGATAACTTTTATATTTTATTCTGGCACACAACATCACCATCTTTTGTTTAACCCTTTCTTTAGGATACAGCTATATTTTATTTCTCTATTTTTAGGATTAATTTAGTGTAGTCGTGACACCCAACTCCCTTTCTTTAGGATTGCCAGATCTGTAGCCAGATCGGATGCCTACTATTATAGCCCATTCTGGGTTTTAGATCAATTTATTTATAGGACAAACTCTTATTTATCAAAACTTGCTACAATGTACCCTGCATCTTGTAGGACTGTGTATTTCATAGTTGTTGTGCTGACCCATCTCCATATCCCCCCTCTTGATTTATTCTCTCCACTATTCTTAATAAAATATCAGCAAGCATCTGAAGCGACAAACCAACAAGTTTTTGGCGACGCTGTCGAGGATATTGATCCTTTTAGTAGACCTGAGTTGTATTATAATTTAGATTAATCAATTCATTATAGTTGTGCCTAATTTAGAATAAAAAGTACTACTGATTCTTTGTGGAATTTTGCAAAAATGGATAGCAGAAGAAGACAAAAGCTAAAGTTGCAACTGGAGTGTAGCTAGCTCTGTTTGCACTTCCTTCCCCCTAAATCTCGGTCCATTTATGTTTAATTCCCTATTATTTGTTTAGTATAAAACTGTGTAGTTGTTAATTTTTGCTTGAGATTCTTTGTGTGTGCTTGTGAGTATTTTCTGTACTTACTATGGGTGTGAGTTTATGCATGGTCGAAGGTCCTTTAACCCTAAGTTGGAACCTCCAAATCTAGAGGTTGAAAGAATCCTTAGACTTAGGCACACCAGACAGGGCCCTACTATTGAGGCTGAACCAACTACTATGGCTGAGAGGCAGAGGACATTAAAGGAATACAATGCACACAGCACACCTCTCATACGCATTCAGTTTTTCTCTGTTGAGGGGAACTATGAAATTAAATCCTCCACCATCAATATACTGCCTTCATTTCATGGGTTGAGTAAAGAAGATCCCTACAAGCTTATCGACCAGTTTTTAGCACTTTGCACTACCTTCAACATTGCTGGCTTGGGGCCTGAGGCCACTAAATTGAGGCTTTTTCCTTTCTCACTAAAGGACAATGCCAGCACATGGGTATCAAAGCTCTCAGCCAATAGCATACAGTCATGGAGTGACCTTCAAACTAAATTCCTGGCTAAGTTCTTTCCCATGAACAAATCGAGCCAGATGAGGACAAATATTTTGTTAAACCCCACCACCAAATCCTAATGTGGCAGCTTGTTCAAGTGTTTTATCAAGAAATTAATACCAAGAGTAGGGATAAGGTGGATGCTTCCTGTGGTGGTAGCTACCTCCACAAGACAGCTGAGGAAGCATGAGAGATGTTTGAAATAATAAGGGAAAATTCCATAGAGTTGGAATCTCTGTCATGCAATGCCAGTCAGATTCCAGCTAAGATGGTGAAAGAGGCCACCCTTAGAGGTGGAATATATGAAGTAAAGGTGCAAGGTGATCTGGAGAGAAAGGTGGACAACCTGAGCTTGAAGTTTGAAAAATTGATGAATGTGATGCAGCCTTGGATGGTTACACTGGTGGAGGAGGCATGTCTGATATGCCAATCTCCCACACATTCTATTCATGATTGTCCATCTGTCAACCAATTTTCTGATTTTATTATAGAGCATGCCAATGCTGCTCAAACTTTTGGGCAGCAGCCTGCTGGGTATTCTTGGAGGAACCACCCAAATCTGAGGTGGAGATAAAATTCATATCCTCAACCCTAGCAGCAGCAAATTGTAGCTCCTTATAGACCCCAACACCAATTTAATCAAGGTTACCTAGCAAGGCAAAATTTTATGTAACCTGTCCCACAGTCTAACCAGTTGGCCCTGCCCCAACAACAACCCAGGTCCTCTTCATTTGAAGAGCTGATGCTGGCTTCAATGCAGAATTTGGGGAGTTTGGTGTAAACTGTCAATTCTCATGGACAGAGCATCAAGAAGATTGAGGACCAGCTGGGACAGATTTGTAATCCTCTAAATAGGAGGGAAGAAGGAAAATTGCCTAGTCAACCTCTGATAAATCTGAAAGGTCAGTATATGATTGGTGATGCATCCTATACTCAGGAGAAAGCTAGTGCTTAGTGATCCAAACATTGATAATAAGTGTATCATATGTATGAAAATTCTGTTTTGATTTGTGTTCTATAGAATTATGTCAGTGGTATTTTTAGTGTTATGATGATTTGCTTGTCTTACTTTATCTGTTTATTTTTAAATTTTGTGTTGAATTTTTTGTTGGATACATGTGCATTTTTTTCATTGGAATTTACTATTTATGATTGTGGATGATTGGTTGAGGTGCTCTCATCATAATTGCATTGAACTTGATCTAAAAAATTATCTTTAGAATCCTGCTATATTGATGAATTAGTTTATTTAAATGGGCATATGTGTTTCATGATTAAAGTTAATTACCTGTCTGAGGTTTGGTTCCCATGCACAATGGTTGGGTGTATAACAGCATGGATGCACTAATCACTGTGCTGCACTGAGCTAACTGAGTAAAGGTTGAGAAGTTATGCTGTTCCGCAGAGCTAGATGTTTTTAATTTGCTGCGCGAGCCATCACTTGACTACCTCACGCACTAAAAGCCTGAGCAATGGCTATCAAAATGCCTCGTGGAGCTGCCTTTCTGCTTCGCGAGCTCAAGCTATAAGAGAAGCATGGCTTAGTGTGGTTCTACGTGAGCATCACGTGAGATAAATTTTTGAGGCAGCACATGGCCTCGCCCACTAAAGGTAAAGATTCAGCTCCGCGAGTTTTCAGTGCGTGGCAGTTTGTTCTTCAGCGTGACAGAACGTCTCGCGGTCTTCAATGCTAACTGTGCGAGAATTTAACTCCGCGAGTTCCTCTTACCAACTCCATGAACCGCGGGATTTGCTCTATAAACTCAATGAAGCCCCTCATTTTCTTCATTTTGTCTGTGTTCCCTAGTTTCTTAGCATAAGAACCGACGTCCCTTTCCCCTACTTTCTCTCCACTTTGTAATCCACACTACCTCAAGCATTTTTCTCCCATCATTTTGTTCCCCAGCTACTCTTGGTTACTTTGAACGTGGTTTGGAGAGATTTGAGCTACTGTGCACAATTTCAAGTGGAACTCTAGCTTTGAGTGAGTGGTATTCTTTCTCTACCCTGTGTTTGATTTAGTTAAAAGAAGATAAGAAAGGGAGAATTTGAAGATTTTGTGCTTACTCTGAGTGAGTGGTATTTTCTCAAAAGTGTAAACTCAAATTTTGCTAATCTGAGCACCTATGGCCACGGGTTCAAAATTTGTAGATACCCTTGCTGTGATGCTGAACCTATCCGTCAGTGGCAGCCCTGTAGCCACTAGAAGGTCTGCTAGGATTGTAGAGGCCTCCACATTGGAGACCTCTGAGTCTACCTCACCTGTTGTTGAGCCCTCCATTCTGAAAGAAAAGAAGAAATCTGCTCTAAAGAGACTACTGAACACCTTTTAAGAGCCCTGATAAATCAAAGAGGAAACAGAAAAAGGGCAAAGCTGTGGCCCCTGAGATCCCTGAGGTTGAGGAAGAAGAGACTACTAAACACCTCAGGGTCCCTTCTGAATTTGTGGAAGCAATTCAGCTAGAGGCTGAAATCATTTTTGATAAAGCCTATTTTGAGGAGCTACCTGAGACTTCTGCCTCCATTGAATATCTGGTGAAGGCATCACTGTTGCCCCTGTTGAGACCCTCAATGTAGCTGGTTTTCCCAAGATTGGTAAGATTATTTTATTAGAATATGAAGTTAAAAACTGGTGATGATGGGAACCTAGCACTGCTAATTTTAATTGATAATTTTGAGATGCTATTCAACCAGGCAGACATTGTAAGGATACTAGGGATACCAGCCAGGTATAACCCTGAGTGGGGCTTGGGCCCTCCTTTGACAGCCACCATTACTGAGATAGCCAAGGAGTTAACTAGAGGGATCACTGCCTCAGGTGACTCAATCCGAAAGAGGGATTTGCACCCCAACCTCAGGCTAATGGATGCTAGGTTGCAAAAAAATGTATATTGCTCTGGGCATGAGCAGAAGAGGAGGTACCCCATAGCTGATGCCCTTCTCTCATTTCACAAAAATCACTACTTGGATGCAGCGAAGTTAATTTTTGAATGGATTAAGGATTTGTGTAAGAAGGTGAATATAAACAAGAAACTGCATGCCCTTCCTTACTACAAATTGATCACTGCATTGCAGAAGTGGGGGAAATACTCCTTCAAAAGGGAGGAGGAGACTGTGGTACTGAACCCCAAACAGAGTAGGAAGAAGCAATGGGGAATCAATGGCACTATGATGATGAAGAAGAAGAAGGGGAGGGAGGAGTTACTGAGAGATGCAGCCCCCACAATTCAAGAAGTAGCTGCTACTGCAACCTCTCCCTCACTTTTGCTAGCCAGCACCAAACTCACCCCCCTATCCATTACCTTTACCTCTATGCTAGCTCCACCTTCCACCCAAACATCACAGCCCATCACAAGCCCACTACCCCTACCTGACCTTATACCAACCACCATAGCCATAGCCACCCTACCTAGGTCTATCCCCCTACCTATTTTTCCAGCCCACCATAGCCCACCTATCAAGATCCCCTACTAGAAAAAACGGAAAACTTTCAAAACCCCTACTGCACCCCAGCCCGCCTATATAACCCAAACACTTCCAATCCCTGAAACCACTACCATTCCAGAACCCATACCCACACCTTATGAACCTGAAGCCCACACCTTTGAGACCCCACATTATTCTATTGAGACTTCTCTACCTTTTGTACCTATCCCTAGTGAGCCTGTAGATCAATCCATTCCCTTATCCCATGATAGTGAGTCATTTTCAGGAGATGAATTTTCCACTATGATGTCCACTATCCTAGGAGACATCAACCTTGAGTATACACCTCTCCCAGACTCACCTCACCCTCCACACTTTATCCCTCCACATCCGACACAACCGCAGGCCACTACCTTCACTCATAGACCCACATCTCCCGTCTGACTAGTTTCACCTATCATACCCACACCCAATACCATACCTGACCTTTTACCCCAAATCCTACACCTCTTACTCTCCCTACAGTCCCAAATACTGGCTAACACCCAAAACCAAGCCTCTATTGAGACATACATTCGATCCCTCACCCCCACTCTCCAAAACCAAGCCTTTCTAGAAACCTGCCTCCAAGCCATTACCCCAATCCTTACCATTAGCAGCCATAACACCCCCTCCTACTTACACTGAAGCCTCCATATTAACCGACCCAGTTATTCCCCCTGCTGTCGCCACCTTCGATGCTGCAACAGATATGGATGACCTAATACCCACCTCTTTCAAGTCAATCCAAACAGAACCTGATTAGGAACCCCAACCTCAGCTTCAATCTATAACTCCCCAACCCACTCCTTTTTCATTCCTGGCTAGCCCTTCTTCAAGTGACTATCAGCCCCTGATTCCTGCCTTTTCTTTTGCCATCCCCCCTACTCCACCCTCCTTCAGGCAATGAAATCCAATCCTTACATAAAAAAAGATGTCGTTCGAGGGATGACTACTATCAGATCATCAATCAGGATACCCTATGAAGAAAGGATTCAATACCTAAAATTGGATTTCGAGATGCAGCTCAGGGACATTGCAAAAGGGTGGAAGCAAATGTTGCATTTATATAAAGCCCAAGAAAGGATATCTTCCCAAGAGAAGCTGAATGCAGAATAGGAGAATATGGCTGCTGTAACAGAAAAACTGAGAGCTAATAGATTAGAGAAGAGGTTGACTATTTCGAAGGAGATCAAGGAGCTCCTTATCTCCCGAGCTGAATTGGCAGAACAAAAAACTGCAATTTTGAAAAGACAATTTGCTCAAGCGACTGGGAGAATACCTCCACCTGCTGTTGGGGAGTTTGAAAAAGGGAAAAGAGTCAAAATTAAAGATTAACCAGTAGATATTTAGCCACAGATTCAGATGGCTAATGATTTTTACACATGTATTTAGTTAGGAAGCAGTGTGTCATTCTTTTTTTTTTTTGTAGTTTACTTCCACCTACTTTAGCTGTATAATAACATTCCTCTTTGTTTGTTTTGTTTAGTTTCCAATCTATCTTTCTTTATTTCTATGTGTTTATTTTTATATTGTTTGTTATGTGTTTTTTTCTCTTGTACTTTCTATTTTATTAATGTCTACGCCTTGAACCTGCTGCACATCCACCTTTAAATCAGTGAGCATACTACTCCTCATAGGTTTGGGGGTGTGGCAGGTTCTGCCAATGAAGTAGTTAACCCAAGTGCAGTAGAGTCAAGTAAGTACAGATAGGAGTGGAGCCATGTTCACCAAAGAATCATGAAAATTAAGAAATTTAAAATTTTTGCAGACCTTTAGGCATTACAAACTGATTAAATTTCAACCTTTTCATGAGGTGAACACTAGGAAAACTCACATGCATCAGCACTTAGTAAATCACTAAGAGAAAAAAAAAAAAGGTAAGGACATGCCTAAGAACTCAATAGAAGACCATAACTAGTGAGTTTTGGGCCTACACAAAATTTTCTTCCTTTCTTTGAGGAGTGACTGAGGTAATTCTTCCAGCCCTAAGGACTGGCTGAGGCATGCCCTCATTAGAAGTTAGGCATCTCCAAGTTGAAACAATTGACAGCACTCATGATACTTAGGAAAGGATTGAGGCCTTCTCTTAGACAGTTTGAGCCTAAACAGACCAAACCCTAATCAACTGCCCTTGTGCATACACCCTTCGAGCTTAAATTCCAATTTTCTTTCAAAATACACCTGAGTACTTATACCTGAACCTATGGACCTGATTCAAACTTACCCTCACTCTAATGAATCAGAAGGTAAAGGAAAAGGAGATAAAGATGGACAAGATGAGGTCAACATTGGGTGAATGGAGAAGAGAAACCTAAAAGCTAAGCAGTGTAGCAGCTGAGGAAGGAAGTGGCAGGTTAGAGAAATAAAGATCTGATGGTCTAATTGAATCTGAAATAAAAAATTAAGAGGAATAAGAGAGGGGTCAAAGAGGAAAATTTCATTTAAAAAATCAAAAATAGGAGGAGAAGCTGGCCACTTCAAGTCTAGAGAATTTTAAAGAAAATGAATTATGCTGAATTAAAAAAGGATAAGTCATAAATCACCTCCTTTACCTACTGCCTTCTCAATTTTGAATCCCATTTTAACCTTCCATTCTTTATAAGCCATACCATAAGCCACATCACAAACCAGTCAAAAGACCTTGTGATCCATAGTTGAATGAGCTGTCATGCAGAGATGAGGAGTTGCCCAACCTATGGTGAGGACTAGCCAGTGATATCAGCACTTAGATACTTTGCCAATGCTCATGCTTATAGACCCATTTGGGGGTTGTGACTGCTCTTGAGCTTGAGAGAAAATTAAAACCCTCAATGTTCATTGTGAGAGCATGCCCTGAAGGGCATTGGGTCTAATATCGAATGTATTGGGCATGACCTAACCTAATTTTTGAATTAATGATGAGCTCAGTGCTGACATACAGGTGTTGTCGCCCTTGTTGTGAACTAATTGGAAATGTTATGCATTCATGAGATGTTTGTGATGATTAAATGTTTGTGCATACCATGTATTTAAATTTCTCACATTTGTATTGATTCAAAGGTGAACAGATACTCTATTTCTTGACAGCTAACTTGATGATCTTGCACTTTTGCTAACTGTTTCATTGAGAAGTTTGTGGGTATCTTCACTGAAAACCCTCAGGAGACTTCACTCCACTAGGGATCTCCTAGGGGTTAAAAAGGCTTGGTACATATGCTAAATGTATCCGTGCTCCCTACGAAAGTGGCATTTAAATTTTTAGAGTAATTGTTTTAAATTTTCCTTTGCTCAGGGACTAGAAAATATTAGGTTTGGGGGTGTGTTATTCACTGAAAAGTACCACTTTTCACCTCTTAACCTAGCCTTTGTTGAACCTTCAAGCTCACTAATAATCATGTTTTAAGTTTGTTTTATAGTTAGCAATAATTTGTGCAACTTAATACAAAATCCATACTTATTGGCCTACAGAAGAGAGAGAATACATGTAAAGATGACAGCCGAGCCAAAGTCTAATGGAACACCGTGACAGTGCTCACCATGGTGACTCATTCACTGGTCATCATTGACCAAAAGTCTAGCAGATGGAAGAAGTTAGCTGAGAATGGAGGAAGCTGCAACAACAGCAAGTGCAATGCATCAGAGTGTTAAAAGAATCATTTTACAAAGTTGAGGAGCCCCCTCGCGAAGCTAAAGATGCAGTGGAAGTTTTCCTCGAAAAGATAAGACACCCAATCAAGAGGAGAGCTGTAATGCCATCACGAAGATCTTACAGATTAAAAACATTAGAAATTGTGGTTGTGAAGCTCTCACAAAGATCAAGCCTTAACATAGCCGCACAAAGAACACAACGAGCCCATATATATACTAAGCAAAATGTCACCTCACGGAGTTCTTGCATGACCGTGGAGGAGAGAGACGCCCAAAATTCTCCTGGCGCAGATCTCGCGCACCCTGGATTTGTATCAAGTACTACGCGAGCGAAAGAGCATAACTGCACGAGTACTCAGTGAGAAAGAGCTTCTAAAGCTCTACTATGCGAGAAGTCTAGGCACTACAAATCATCTTCGCAACAACATTGCAGCACAAAGGAACTGCGCGATGAACTGAAGATTCACTGCATGAGTGAACACTTCCCACTAGCTGAAGGCTACTCTGCGATGGCTCTGCAACTGTCCGAACGAACCAATCCAGATGCCAGCCCTGCGAAGCTCGGGTTCTCCACTTCTTAATTTTAACTGAAGGACCTTTTAGGAATTTCCCAAGGCTAGGGCACACTTCGTGAGGCACTAATTTTAAGGCGCATGACACATGGCATCCAAGGGTTGAAACAGTGCCGCATCTGCTGGAAAAATTATTGTTAATCTCTTTCGAGCCAAAGCCTTATGGACAGAGTATATAAGCTATACTTAGAGTTTATTATTTAGATCTTTCCTTCATCCTCTGTCGGCTGAGAGCTCCAGCAGACTAGGGTTAGGGTTTGATCATCTCCTTTTCTTATTTTTTCTTTTCTATTAGCCCAGCATTTTGCTGGCTAATCCCCCTCTAAGCAGCTTGGTTTAGATTTTTATTTCAGTCTTGTAATAAGCTTAGTAGACATTGGGATTTTGGATGAACAGTTGTGTACCAGCTGTAGCCTAGAGGGCAGTTTATTGTAAGTTTGGTTTTCATTAATGGATTTCTATTTTAATGCTTACTGAATCTGTTATTTTCCTATCTGTCCATAGTTATGTTCGGGCTATAGCATATATTTAGGATTTGAGCATATTGAAAAACCCATGGAAAGCAATTATGGATCTGTAGTGAGATCTGGGGAACTTGGAGGCCTGTGGATCATGGTGGTTGCAACTATTTACATGTTCTTTCTTCGACCTCTGTGGTATGGACAGACTAATGGGATACCCTGTGACATTGCAGTGGATAGAGTATAACCCTAAGGTTGTGTCCAGCCACATGTTTGAGAAGGATTCTTTTTCCCTGCACATGACCTTTTAGGGCCTTGTGAGGAGGTTTGTACCGGAACTAGCTCCCCTCTGTTTTACTTAGCTGACATAAGAGGTTAGATCTGATTTCTCTATAGTAATTACAGCTTGAGGCTGGGTCATTGCAGGCCTTTGTAGCAATGACCAGCTGAATCTAGAGCCTTATTCAATTTGTTACATGGTCCTTTTTGTGGGCACAGTGAGCCGTTGGCCTTGGTAAAGCACTTAGGATCTATGGGTTGGAATACCTATGGATGTCAGCCAGATATGTGCGCAGATCTGAGGAGCTTATAGCCTGACATTACATAGTGCTGTAATAGTATTCATGACATGATATGGTCCAGTGGTTGGGGAATTGATCAGTCCACTCCTCTAGATCAGATTAGCAATTTTTGCTTTAACCAATGAGATTTGACAGACTCTATCATATACCCTGTGACCATTGCAGTGGATAGGGTATAGCCCTAAGAGCACCTTAAATAACATGGGTTAAATTGGATATTCCTACCCTGTTGAGGCTTTTGATAGCGTCTCAGCAAGGACCACTGCAAAGACAGAGTAAATCTGAGTTACATCACTGCTGTAATTCTAGCTTAACCTGCTTACTTCTCTCAACTTTTATATTTTATTTTGGCACACACCATCACCATCTTCTATTTAACCCTCTCTTTAGGATAGGGCTACATTTTATTTCACTATTTTTAGGATTAATTTAGTATAGTCGTGACACCCAACTCCCTTTCTTTAGGATTGTCAGATATGTAGCCAGATCTGGAGGCCTACTATTATAGCCCATTCTGAGTTCTAGATCAATTTCTCTGTGGGACAAACTCTTCCTTATCAAAACTTGCTACAATGGACCCTATATCTTGCGGGACTGTGTATTTTAGACTTGCTGTGCAGACCCATCTCCATATCCCACTGTTGATTTATTCTCTCCACTGTTCTTAATAAAATATCAGCAAGCATCTAAAGCGACAAACCAATAGTTACTGCAATATACTAAAGCTAAGATGTGTGTCTGCTGCAAGCCATAGGGCTGCTGCTAGAAAATCAGCACCACACTCCAACCAGCAGCTGTAAGTGCTGCTGTGCCACACACTTAAGAGCACACTTGAGCAACTTATAGGGCTGCATGTTGTTGCAAACCTTCTTGTCGAGTGCATGCCCAAGTGAAGACACCCAAGCAGTTGAAGGAGCAGTTGATGATCCAAAGAGGAAACCACATGAGCTGTTGTAGCACTACTGTGTATAATTCAAAGAAAAGCAGTATGGAGCCCCACGAATAGTTGCCATTTGATCTTATCGAGCACCTTCATGCTGCTGTAATGAATTTTTCAAGTAGCTGAATGGCAAATGCTGCATTTAATCCATATCATCTGCAGCATTTAATGCTTCTAATCCTTAATGTGCTCCTGCAGAGTTGGAACCTGCTAGTTTAATGTGAAACTAACAACTGTTCGAACAATTTATTGAAGAAGCCAGGCCTTTGAGCACCTCAGTGCACCAGGGAAGAATCCATTGAACTGCGGCAAACCAAGACCTTTTGGAGTAGTTGTAATTTCAGCCCATTCGAGCAGCAAAGCAGCTGCATCGAAGTACGGGAGCTATAGGCTTGCAGATTTAAACCAATAGAGCAGTTCACTGCAAAAGGCATTTTATCGAACAGTTGTTGTGCACGCTCGAGGCAGTTGTGGAGCACCATCGAGCAGTTCAATTGAACCGCACAGGCTGCGAACTCGAAGTTGAGTGGTGTAGAGCGGAAAAATATAGGCATTTGAGTTGTTCTGCTGTTGAAGCATTTCATCGAACAGGTGAAGTGCTAAAATATGTTGTAAATTAGCCCTGTGAGGCTGAAAATAAGCCCATCAATATTTAAGCTTCTGAAGCAGTTCAGCTTGGCGAGATTTAAGCTTCTGAAGCATTTCAGCCTAGTGAGAGCCTAGCAAGGTTAAGCTTCTAAAGCATTTCAGCCCAGCAATAGTTAAGCTGCTAAAGCATTTCAGCCCAGCGAGATTAAACTTCTAAAGTTGTAACCCAACAAGATCCTAGAGAGATCTCAGCGAGATGCATACCTGAAGTTGTCATCTATGCGAGGCATAAATTCCAGCAGCCTATTTATGCACCGAAGGATATTTTGAGTCTTTCACACCTTCTAAGGCACGCATCCCAATCTCCCACTCTTCCCAAAGCATCCAAGGGCCACAGATGGGCCATGAAATCAACTCTAAACCTTCTCATTTCTGATTGGTTGTTTCACAAAAGCTGTTATGGCTTGTATAAATAGCTCAATTTCTATTTTGTAAAACTATCCAGGGTTAGCCTGACATCCCCCTTTTGGATTTTTAGCATTTTAGCATTTTAGGGTTAGGGTTTAGTTTTCTTTTTCTTTTTCCCTTTTTCTTCTTACCTTAACATAGCAGCAATGCTGGGCTAAGTTCTTTATAATCAGGTAGTTTCATTTCAGTTTTGTAATGGGCATTTGTGAAAACTTTGGGAGCTGATTTGGGGTTTGCATTGGCTGTTGCCTTCAAGGGCAAGTATTGTAAGATTCTTTTACAATGTTCTCATTTTTATCATTTTAATTAGATCTGTAGTCTCTGTGTTTTCCTTGCATAGAAATCTATTGGATCTAGACATAGATGCCTATAGATCTGATGATCTCATTGTTGTTCGAGTTGTTTTACCTTGCAGCAATGGTGGTGACAGCAGGATTATTGTTCTGTCCCAGGCCTTTGTGATTGAACCCTCTCTATTGGATAGTCTATGACCATTTAAGTGGACAGGTTATAGCCTTAAGAGGGGTTTAAATCACAGATCTGAGATGGATTCTTCTTCTCTGCACATGAGCTGGTTAGCCTTGCGAGAGATTGTGCAAGGCCAAACTGCCCTATATTCCCATTTGCGAACATCAGATTGTAGATCTAATTAGGATGCATAGACTGCAGATCTAAGAACATTTTATTGCAAACTATTTTTAAGCAATAAATTGTTGATTTAAAGTTCATTTAATTCTATAGATCTTTTGGTTTCATTAGATTCTCGATCGGATTTATGTTTTCGGTAATTTTGTTATTCACTGAAAAGTACCACTTTTCACCTCTTAACCTAGCCTTTGCTGAACCTTGAAGCTAACTAACAACTCCTTTTTAGCTTGTTTTATAGTTAGAAATTAATTATGCAGCTTAACATAAAGTCTATGCTTTTGATGCCAAGAAGAGAGAGAATTCAAGCAAAATATGACAGCTGAACCAGAAAGTGATAGAACACCATGGTGATACACACCATGGTGACTATTTTGCATGTCATAATGGACCAAGGAAGTCCAGTAGATGAAAGAAGTATAGGTGAGAATGAAGGAAGCTGTAACAGAAGGATGTGCATAGCGGCAGAGGAGCCAATGACTTATCTCTCACAACTGAGGTGCTGCCTCACGCTGTTTAATTCACTGACGAAGCTCCCTCACGCAGCTAAGACATGCAATATAATAGAGCTCACGAAGAAGTCACGCAGTTCACTGAAGGGGTTATCACAAAGCAACTCTCGTGCAGCAGTAGAGCACTTCAACTGCTAGCAACATGTGAAGAAACTCGCAGAGCTCTCGCTCACTAAGCCTCAAGAAATACAACTCACAAAGTTCTCGTGAGGATCAAGCCGTAATGCAGCCATGCACACTACCCTGCGAGACCAATTAGCGCGAACAAAAGCAAAGACCTCGCGAAGTACTCGCATGGCACTGGAAGAGAGAGACACCCAAAAGTTCTCTCGCACATCTCTTATGCGTCTAAAAGTTTAAATCTATATCAAGCAAGATGCAAAGGCATCTGTGTGAGTACCTCGCGAATGAAGTTCCTGAAGGTATTCTTCACGAGCAAGCTAAGCACCTGAAGCTCATCTGTGCGAGTGCATTCAAAGTTGAAGCAGTTGTGCGATCATCCACAGTCCTTTTGTGCGAGATAGCAATATTTAAAGCTAAACTCTACCCCACGAATATTCTACAGCTGTGCGACAGAAGTGATATATAGGAGCCAGCCCCATGAATCTCAAGCTCTCTACTTCTCACTCTTGACTCAAGGACCTTTTGGGAATTTCCTCAAGTTTAGGGCACACATCTCGATGCACGAATCCTGATGCATGCATTCCATGACATCTAAGGGTTGTAACAGTGCCACATCTACTTGACAAATTAGGGTCTACTCTTCTCTCAGCCACGACATTAGGACTAAGTATATAAGCTATGCTTGTAACTTAGAAACTATCAATCACTCTTTCCTTCAACCTCTGTCGACTGAGAGCTCAAGTAGATTAGGGTTAGGGTTAGGGTTTGATCACCTCTTTTTCCATTTTGACTTCTCTCTTAGTCCAGCACTTGCTGGCTAAATCTTTGGTAAGCACTTAGATGTAGTTTTATTTGGTTTTGTAATAGGTCATTTAAACATGGGGATTTTATTTTCAACTGTTGAGCAAAAGGCTGCTGCCTTGAGAAATTTCATTATTAGTAACATTAGATCAATGGAATTTGTGTTTGAATGCTTACTTAATCTGTTATTTTCCTATTTGCCCATAGTTTTATTCAGGCTATAGCATGCATTAAGGATTTTAGCTTATTGAATGACCCATGGAAGCTTGAGCTTGTAGCCCAGGGACCATGGTGGCAGTAGTAGTTTACATATTCTGTCTCATCATTTGGGGGTAAGGGAGCCTCTGTGGATAGCCTGCGACCATTAGAGTGGATAGACTATAGCCCTAGGGCAATCTTGGTCACAGATCTAAGATGGGTTCTTTTTCTCTGCACTTGGGCTTGTAGCCTGGTGAGAGATTGTGCAGGAACAGGCTCCCCTCTATCTTACTTGACCGCTATCAGATGTTAGATCTGGCTTCTCTGTAGTGATTGTAGCTATGAGGACATTTTATTGCAAGCTATTTTTAAGCAATAAATTGTTGATTTAAAGTCAATTTAAATCTATAGATCTTTTGGTTCCATTAGTTTCTCGATCGAATCTGTGTATTTGGAGATTGCCCATTCACTTAACCTTTAGATCTTTTGATTTCCATCTAATCTTCCTAGGTTTAATACTCCTATGAATGTCCGTCAGATTTGTACGTAGAACTGGGGAGCTTGTAGCCTGGTAAACATAGTGTCTGTAATGGTATTCACTACATGATTTGATTCATTGGATTAGGTTTGATCAACCCACTCCTTTTGATTAGTTTAGCTTTTCTGGCTTAATCAATTGGATTTGACAGACTCTATTGGATAGACTATAACCATTTGACTGGATAGACTATAGCCTTAAGAGCACCCCAATGGCATGGGTTAAGTTGGATTCTTCTATCTTGCTGAGGTTATTGATAACACTTTAGTAAGGATGTGCTGCAGGGAGAGCCCTAAATTTGAGTTATATAACTGAATGAACTTTAACCTATACTGCTTACTTCTCATCCTTTTATCTTTATTTTAGCACACCATCACCACCTTCTTCATAACCCTTTCTTAGGATAGGATTGCACTTTATTTATTTTCTTTTCAGTAGGTAATTTAGTGTAGTTGTGACACCCAACTCCCTTTCTTTAGGATTGTCTGATCGGTAGCCAGATCTGGAGGCCTACTATTACAGCCCATTTTGGGTTCTAGATTGATTTCTCTGTTGGAAAAACTCTTACTTATCAAAACTTACTACAATAGTGTTGTATCTTGCAGGCTTAGGATTATTCTAGTTGTGCTATTTCTATCTTTTATTTTATTCAGATTTTTAATTTGTTCTCACCACACAATAAAATCAGCACAGTAGGTTATCCGACAAACAAGTTTTTCGCACCGCTGCTGGGAATATTGATCATTTTAGTAGACCTGAGTTGTATTATATTTTATTTTAGAAATTTTTTTATAGCTGTGCCATAGTAGAATAAAAGTACTACTATTCTTTTTTTTAATTTTTGCAGAATTGGACAACAGCAGAAGGGAAAAGCTAGAGCTGCAGTTGGAGTCTAGATAGCTCTGTTTGTACTTCTTTTACCTTGAAACTTAGTCCTTTAATGTTGAATTCACTGTAATTAATTTAGTATAAATTTGTTTAGTTGTTATTTTCGTTTAGAAATTCTTTGAGTGCTGTAAGCATTTTCCTTACTTGCTGAGTTGTGGGTGTATGATTGGAAAGTCGCTGAACCCTAAGTTGGAACCTCCAAATCCTAAGGTTGAAAGGATCCTTAGACTAAGAAACACCACACAAAGCCCTACTATTAAAACTGAGCAAGCTAACATGGCTGAGAGGCAAAGAACCTTGAAGGAGTACAATGCACCAGGGGATTACACTTCTCCCTTCTTCATACAATTCCCTTTAGTGGAAGGAAACTATGAAATCAAGTCCTCCACCATCAATATGTTGCCATCTTTTTATGGGCTTAGTAAGGAAGATCCTTACAAGCACATTGACCAATTTTTGGAACTTGCACCACCTTCAATATTGCTAGCTTGGGACCTGAAGCCACCAAACTGAAGCTTTTTCCTTTTCTCTTAAAGGATAAAGCTAGCACATGGATCTCTAAGCTCCCAACCAACAGCATATAAACATGGAGTGACCTTCAAAGCCAATTCCTGGCTAAATTCTTTCCCATGAACGAGACCGCCCATATGAGGGCAAGTATTTTATCATTTACTCAGTCCTCAACTGAGGATTTTTATGAAGCATGGGAGAGATTCTAGGAGATGTTAAAATAATGCCCCCACCACCAAATTCTAATGTGGCAATTAGTGTAAGTATTTTACCAAGGAATTAATCCCAAGAGCATGGATATGGTGGATGCCTCATGTGGTGGTAGCTACCTCCACAAGACAGTTGATGAGGCTTGGGAGTTGTTTGACATTATTGGAAAAAATTCCATGCAGCAGGAGTCACTGTCTCGCAATGACAGCCAGACCCCGGCTAAGTTGGTGAAAGAGTCTACCCCTAGAGGTGGAATATATGAGGTTAAGGTGCAAAGTGAGTTGGAGAAGAAGCTGGACAATTTGAGCTTAAAGTTTGAAAATTTGATGAATGTGATGCAGCCTAGAATGGTTGCACAAGCGGAGGAGGCATGTCTGATATGCCAATCTCCCACACATTTGCTCCAGGATTGTCCATCAGCCAACCAATTCCCTAATTTTGTTATGAAGTAAGCCAATGCTACCCAAGCATTTGGGCAGCAATTTGCTAGGTACTCATGGAGGAACCACCTCAATTTGAGGTGGAGACAAGATAATTACCCTCAACCCAAGAAGCAGCAGTTTGTAGTTCAATATAGACCTCAGCACCAGTTTAACCAGGGATACCCCCCTAGACAAAAATTTTCAGTTACCTGCTCCACAACCCAACCAGTTGGCCTTGCCCCCATAAAAGCCCAAATCCTCTTCTTTTGAAGAGAAAATGCTAGCATCCATGCAAAATCTAGAGAGGCTAGTCCAAACTGTGAACTCTCATGGGCAAAGCATTAAGAAAATAGAGGACTAGCTTGATCAAATTTGTAATGCTTTGAACAGGAGAGAAGAGGGCAAATTGTCTAGTCAACCATTAGCCAACCCCAAAGGGCAGTACATGATTGGAGAAGCATCCTCCAACCATGTGGATGATGGTTTAGTAGGATAAGAAAACTGAGGAGGTCATGAAAATTAAAGCTGAGTGGTGAAGAACCACACGAATGTGTGTACCATATGTATTGACTATGTGTTTTGCTTTGAATTACTTAGAAAATTTTCATTTACTACTTCAGAATAATGATTTACTTGTGTGTCTGATTGTGTTTTGTCATTGTTGTTTTGGGTATATGTGCATGTCTGTCATCTGAATTTTGATGCTCATGTCTGTTGGTGATAGTTGAGATACTCTCACAATACATTTCTTGAATTTATTCTGAATTATTATCTTTGGAATTCTGAATTTGTGATATTTCAATGTTGATAAAGAGTAACCTAATTGTCATGATGAAATGGAGTACATGTCTTGGAGTGGTGCTAATGCACGTTGAATTGGTGCATGATATTGTACATGCACAGGCTGGGGAACCAGCTCAGAGAAATGCTTGAGGGTAGCTTTCTCGAAAGGCTAAATTGCCTAAATTTCAAGCTCGCGAGCCACCTGAAGTTTTCTCACGGAGTTTTGATGAATATTTTGTACCGCGCAAGAGCTTCACAAGCATAAGGACATATGCTATAGCCTAATAGTGAGCACCATGAGATGCTTGAGACTCACATTTTAATGCTTGCGAGGCTTCCCTACTGTAGTTGCGTGAGATATGAGCAACTGCTTTGCACGCTGGAGCCTGAATTTTACTCTGCGAAGAGCCTCGTGAGGCACCTGGCCCTTTTAAATCTATCTTCGCAAGGCTCTGCTTTTCTTTGCAACTGAACCTCTCACGAGATTAGTTGTGTACTACGCGAGGAATGTACTCCGCGAGAACTTAGAGGCAGCTATGCGAAGCATGGTGTAAGCCCTATAAACCTAGTGATTTCCTCATTTTTGCCATTTCATTTCTCTTTTCCCTAGCTTTCACTGTGCATTTCCAATTTTCCCCTTTTCTTCTTTCTTTTATGCTACCTATTCCACTCAACCTCAGCTAGTTTCCTTACACCATTATACTCCCCATCACCTCCTGGTCACTTTGAGCTAGGTTTGGGAGGATTTTAGCATCTGTGCAATGTCTAAAGTGACACCCATTTGGTAAGATTTCTCACTCTCTCAGTTGATTTAATTAGACCTTACTTCAGTGTCAGTAGAGAGAAATTTGGGGTTTGTTTTATTTGTGAAGAGTGCCTTACAATTGTTGGGATTATAAAACCCTAATTTTAAGAAACTGAATAGAAATGGCTACGAGTTCAAAATTTGCAGACACCATGTTTGCTTTGGTAACCCCACCATCTGCTGGGAGCCCTGTGGCCACTCAAAAATCTGCAAGGATTGCAGAGGCCTCCAATGTGGAGACCCCTATAGTAACTGCACCCTCTGAGGAGCCCCAAATTGAGGAAACTGTCAAGAAAGGCAAAGGTGTGACCTCTGCTACCCAAGGTGCCAAAAAGAAGTCTGCCCCAAAGAAGAGGGCCAAAGAGCACCCACCTGCTAAGAGCCCTGAGAAATGAGAGAAGAAATAGAAAATGGGCGAGGAAGTAGCCACTGAGATCCTTGAGGATGAAGAGGATGTAGATAATGAATACCTCAGGGTCCCATTTGAATTTGTTGCTGCAATTACGCTAGAATCTGAGACAATTTTTTATAAGGCTTTCTTTAAGGAGCTATCTGAAATAGCTGCCTCCATGGGGTACCTCACCAAAGCTTTATTGCTGCTCCTACTGAGACCCCCAATGCAACTAGGGAAGATGGGAACCCAGCATTGCTGGTGTTGATAAATAAATTTGAGATGCTGTTCAATCAAGCTACCATTGCTAGGATCCAAGGGATACCAGCCAGGTATAGTCCTGAATGTGGCTTGGGTCCCCCTTTGACAGCCACCATCCTAGAGATTGCTAAGAATCTGACGGGAGTGGTCACTACATCAGGAGCATCAATCAAGAAGAGAGATCTGCACCCCCACCTTAGATTTATAGATGAGGTGCCGAGGAAAAATATATATTACTCTGGACATGAGTAGGAGAGGAGGTCTTCTATTGCTGATGCACTATTCTCCTTCTACAAGAACCATTACTTGGATGCTGCCAAGCTAATTTTTAAGGGATGAGTGACATTAAGGAGAAGGTGAAAACCAAGAAGAAACCTCATTCCCTTCCCTACTGCAGGCTTATTATAGCCTTGCTGAAGCTTGGAGGGTATCAATTTCAAATGAATGAAGAAACTATTGCCCTGAATCCCAAAAATTATGGTAAAAAGCAATGGGGGATCAGTGGCACTCTCATTAAGAAGAAGAAGAAGAAGGCAGATGTAGGGCCAACCTCTGATGTTGCTGCTGTGGTTGCCTTTGGGGCTCCAAGCTCTGCTGCCCTCTCTCAGGCAGCCCATTTATTTGTGCCAGCCAACACCACTACCACATCTGTAGCCATTACCTTTCCAGCCACCCCTTCACCTTCCATAGCAGCCACTACCCCAGCCTCACAACCTTCCATAGTCTCATTACCCTCATCCCAGCTCACATTATCCATCCCCACAACCCCCATACCTGCTGCTACCTTAACCATACCTTCACCCATCACATCAGCCACACCAAGCTCAGCCATCCATTCCACATCTGAAGAAACCATATCAGTCCATCAACCATCCTTACCTATGCTGGTAACCGATAGAAAAAAAAGAAGATCAACCAAGGCACAGAAGTAACCCCAACCTCCCTATATCCCCCAAACCATCCCAATTCCTAAAACCTCCACTATCCCAGACCCAACAATTGACCTACCACCACCGTCATCAGCCAAAACATTTGAACCTGAGCCTCCCACCCTTGAAATCCCACATAGCTCCCCACTACACCCCACCCAGCCCATTGAAACCTCCACACCTTGTCCACCTAATTCCTTGAATCCTTAGACCATTCCATTCTAGTTCCACCTACCCATGACCAAATCCCTCTTTCAGAGGAGGGATACTCAGCATGATGTCCTCTATCATAGAAGACATCAACCATAAATTTACAGCTCTCTCAGACTCACCTCCTCCTACCCATTTCACCCCTCCTTCACAGTCCCCACAGGCCACCACTTTCACTCATGCACCCACTTCTCCTTTTCAACCAATTCCACCCCCACCCCTGATTACCTACTCCATATCTTTAACCTATTACTCTCCCTTCAAGCACAAGTGTTGGCCAACTCCCAAACACAATCATCCATTGATGCCAATCTGCATGCCATGCACTCTAATCTCCCCGACCAAACCTCAATCCACACCAGCTTAGAAGCCATCCAAGCCTCCTTGTCACTTTTCACCCTAACATCACAAAATCCACCTATCCCTACAACCACCCATTTACCTACTCCACCTCCTTCTCCCCAACCCATAACTACACCTGCTATTTCACCCATGGAACCTATCCCCATTATCCCTCTAACTACCTTGACCAATGTTTCCACATAAATTGACTTTGAACCAGATCCTGAACCTACCCCTATCCAGTTGCCCATTATATCCCTACCTGATCCCCCACCTACTGTAGCAACCTCTAATGCTTCAATAGATGTGGAAAACCTCATCACAACCACCTCAATTCCTACCCAAATATACCTTTAGCCTGAACCTATAGTCCATCACCCTTTACCCTCAATCTTCACCTCATCAATCTCCTCTCCCTTGGTGGCTAGCCCTTCTTCAAGTGATTCGTAGCACATCCTTCTAGCCTCTTCTTTTTCCATACCTCCCTACTCCACTCTCCTCCATGCAATGAAAGAGAACCCATACCTGAAGTATGATGTCATTAAGGGCATGGCTAACATAAGAACTTCCATCAGACAACCCTATGAAGAAAGAATCAGTCGAATGGAGTTCGATCACCAAATTCAACTACGGGATATATCTAAGCGATGGAGTAGAATTTTGATCCTATATGAAGCTGAAAAGAATATTGCAGTAACGGAGAAGATGAGAGTTAACAGCCTAGAACAAAGATTAGCTGCCTCAAAAGATGTTGCAAAGGCCACTAGTGAGCTCTATGAAACGAGAACTTTGTATGCTGAAAAGAAGGCAGAAATCCATGAAAGAAAGCTTGTTGAACTAACTAACACAACTCCTCCACAAGCAGCTGAGCCTATCCCTCCTGCTACCAAAGAAAAAGGCAAAGGACCCAAGGTAAAGACTGAGCCAACGGATAATTAGGATGATTAGATACACACCTGTAGTTAGTTAGGATGTTTTTCCCTTAATTTTTTTTGTAGATCACTTTTGCCGTACATTGTACAAATTTTGTTTGCATTAATGAAATTCCTTTTTGTTATGTTCTGTTTGTTCCATTTCTATTTCATAGCTAGTTTGTTTGTTTTAGTTTTTTGTGTGTGCCTTGTTTCCTGCCTTTATATGCTTTACTTAGTTAATTTTGTTTTAGTTGTTTATTTTGTTGTCTGATTTTGTCTTTGTTCCCTACTGCACATGCCCTCTTATCTTTGAATTAGTGAGGACACTGCTCCTCATAGGTTTGGGGGTGTGGCAAGGATTGCCAATGATCTAGTTAACCTAAGTGCAGCAGTTTTAACTAAGTAAGAAATAAATAGAATGAATTTCACCTAAGTAATGTTGAAAGTGAGGAAACTTAAATACTATACAGACCTTTTTAATACTAAAATCATATGAAAATCAATACTTCTATGAGGTGAACATCAAGAAATTTTTATATAAATAGTAGTTAGTGAACCAGTAAGGAGAGAAATAAGTGAAAACATACCCCCTTTGAGTTCAAGACCATACCCAGTGAGCTTTGAGCCTAAATTATTATTTGTTTTTTTAGGAGTGTTTATTGCAACTTTTTTCTCTTCTAAGGAATGACTGAGTCAAGCCCTTTTCCCTAAAAGTTAGACACCTCAAGTTGAAGCAGTTTGACGGTAATCATGACACTAATGAAAGGATCAAGGCCTTCATTTAGACAGTTTGAGCCTAAAAGATCAAACCTGTGAAACTACGCTTGTGCATACACTTTTTGAGCCTTAAAGCCCCATTTTTCTTCAACAAACACCAAGGTACTTGAACCTGAACATCTCAACCTGATTTAGCCCTATCCTCATTCTGAGAATTCAGAAGGTAAAGGAGAGGATGTTGAAGATAGGTGAGTAAAGTTTAACATTTGGTGAAAGGAGAAGAAGAGAGAAGGAAATCTAAAAATAACAGTGTAGCAGTTGTAGATGTGTGGCAACCATCATAAAAAAAATATATAAATACAAGAAATAAAAAGAAAAAAAAGATAAAAAAAGAAAAGAAAGAGAAGTCAAAAGAAGAATTCCATTGGAAATGTTGAAAAGAAGAGAAGAAGTTGGTCACTTTAGCTCTGAAATTTTAAAAGAAGACGGAGTTGTGCTGAAATGAAGAAGGCAAAGTCATGAATCATCTCCTACTTGTATTAATTTCTCAATTTTAGATCCCTTTTTACCCCTTTCATTCTTTACAACCCTCACTAATAAGCCACATTACAACCTATGAAAAGCCCTTGTTGATCCAAAGTCAAATGAGTTGTCATGTGAAGATGAAGGAATGTCTAATCTATGGTGAGAGTACTTTATGATGTCAGAAATTAGAAGCAATGCCTATGCCCATGCTTGCAAACCCATTTGGGGTATGTAACTGCTCTTGAGCTTATGAGAAATGATACACCCTTAAATTCATTTATGAGAGACAGCCCTGGTAAGCATTGGGTCTGAGATTGAAATCATTAGGGCATTGTTTGAATCTGAATTTTGATGTACTGGTAAACTTAGTACTGTTTTGCACATCTTATTTTTCTTGGTGTCAGCTGATTGGATGTGAGGAGCATGCATGCATGACTGAGGTGCTAAATTATTTGCATATACTACCTTGGGACTCCTTTAATTTTGACAGAGCAAGGGTGAAATAAACTATATTTATTTCAAACAGATTAACCAATGTGTGTACTTTTGTTAACTTTTTCATTGAGAAATTTGTTGGTACCTTCACTGAAAACCCTCAGGAGACTTCACTCCTCCATTGGGGATCACCTAGGGGTTTAAAAGGCTTGATGCATAAGCTAAATGCATCCGTGCTCCCTAAGAAGGTGACATTTACATTCTTAGAGTAGCCGTTTAAATTTTGCTTTGCTCAGGGACTAACAAAGATTCGGTTTGAAACTGTGTTATTCACTAAAAAGTACCACTTTTTCATCACTTAACTTAGTCTTTGCTGGACCTTGAAGATGACTAACAAATCTTTTTTAGCTTGTTTTGTAGTTAGAAATAAATTATGCAGCTTAACATAAAGTGTATGCTTTTGGTGCCAACAAGAGAGAATTCAAGAAAAAGATGACAGCTGAACCATAAAGTGATGGAACACCATGGTGGTACACACCATGGTGACTATTTTGTATGTCATAATGGACCAAGGAAGTCCAACAAATGAAAGAAGTATAGGTGAGAGTGGAGGAAGCTGTAACAGAAGCATGTGCATAGCAATAGAGGAGCCAATGACCTATCTCGCACAGCTGAGGTGCTGCCTCACGCTATTTAATTCACTGGCAGAGCTGCCTCGCACAACTAAGACATGCAGCATAATAGAGATCATGAAGAAATCGCGCAACTCAATGAAGGGGTTATCATAAAGCAGCTCTTCTGTAGTAGTCGCGCACTTTAGCTGCAAGCAACATGTGAAGAAACTCACGGAGCACTCACGCACTAAGCCTCCAGAAATACAACTCGCGAAGTTCTCATGAGGATCAAGTCGTAATGCAGTCGTGCGCACTAACCCCGCGAGATCAATTGCCGTTAACAACAGCAAAGACCTCACAAAGTTCTCGCATGGCCGTGGAAGAGAGAGATGCCCAGAAGTTCTCTCATGCAGCTCTCGCGCGTCTAAATGTTTAAATCTATACTGAGCGAGATGCAAAGGCATCAGCGTGAGTACCTCGCGAATGAAGTTCCTGAAGCTCTTTTGCGCGAGTGTATTCAAAGCTAAAGCAACTGCACGATCATCCATAGTCCTTCTACACGCGATAACAATATTCAAAGCTAAACTCTACCCCATGAACACTCTGCAGTTGTGTGACAGAAGTGATATGCAGGAGCCAGCCCCGTGAAGCTCAAGCTCTCCACTTCTCAATCTTAACTCAAGGACCTTTTGAGGATTACCCCAGGTTAAGGGCACACATCCCGAGGTACAAATCTCAATGCATTTATCCTAAGACATCCAAGGGTTGTAACAGTGCCACATCTGCTTGAAAAATTAGGGTTTACTCTTCTCTCAACCACAACATTAGGACTAAGTATATAAGCTATGCTTGTAACTTAGAAACTATCAATCCCTCTTTCCTTCAACCTCTGTCGGCTGAGAGCTCAAGCATATTAGAGTTAGGGTTAGGATTTGATGACCTCTTTTTCCATTTTTTCTTCTCTCTTAGCCCAGCACTTGCTGGCTAAATCTTTGGTTAGCACTTAGGTGTAGTTTTATTTAGTTTTTTAATAGGTCATTTAAACATGGGGATTTTTTTTGAGCTGTTGTGCACAAGGCTACTGCTTTGAGAAATTTTATTGTTAGTAACATCAGATCAATGGAATTTGTTTTTGAATGCTGAATTTATTATTTTTCTATTTACCCATAGTTTTGTTCAGGCTATAGCATGCATTTAGGATTTGAGCTTATTGAAATGCCCATGAAAGCTTGATCTTGTAGCCCTGGGACCATGGTGGCAGCTGCAGTTTACATGTTCTATCTCAACATGTGGGTAAGGGAGCCTTTGTGGTTAGCCTGTGATCATTAGAGTGGACAAACTATAGCCCAACGGCAATCTTGGTCAAAGATTTGAGATGGATTCTTTATCTCTGCACTTGGGCTTGTAACCTGGTGAGAGATTGTGCAAGAACAGGCTCCCCTCTGTCTTACTTGATCGCTATTAGATGTTAGATCTGGCTTCTCTATAGTGATTTTAGCTGTGAGGACATTTTATTGCAAGCTATTTTTAAGCAATAAATTGTTGATTTAAAGTCCATTTAAATCTATAGATCTTTTGGTTCCATTAATTTCTCGATCGGATCTGTGTATTGGGGGATTGCCCATTCACTTAACCTTTAGATCTTTTGATTGACATCTGATCTTCCTAGGTTTAATACTCCTATGAATGTCAGCCAGATCTATATGTAGAATTGGGGAGATTGTAGTCTAGCAAACATAGTGTCTGTATTGGTATTCACGGCCTGATTTGATTCACTGGATTAGGTTTGATCAACCCACTCCTTTGGATTAGGTTAGCTTTTCTGGCTTAATCAATGAGATTTGACAGACTCTAATGGATAGACTGTGGCCATTTGAGTGGACAGACTATAGCCTTAAGAGAGCCCCTAATGGAATGGGTTAAGTTTGATTCTTCTACCTTGCGGAGGTTATTGATAGCACTTCAGTAAGGATGTGCTGCAGAGAGAGCCCTAAATCTGAGTTAAATAACTGAATGAACTTTAACCTAGAGTCCTTACTTCTCATCGTTTTATCTTTATTTGAACACACCATCACCACCTTCTTCGTAACCCTTTCTTAGGATAGGATTGGACTTTATTTCTTTTCTTTTTAGTAGATAATTTAGTGTAGTTGTCACACCCAACTCCCTTTCTTTAGGAATGTCAGATTTGGAGGCTTACTATTACAGCCAATTTTGGGTTCTAGATCAATTTCTCTGTGGGACAAACTCTTACTTATCAAAACTTGCTATAATAGCTCTGTATCTTGCAGGCTTAGGATTATTCTAGTTGTGTTATTTCCGTCTTTTATTTTATTATAATTTTTAATTTGTTCTCACCACAAAATAAAATCAGCACACTGGGTGATCCGACCAGCAAATTGCCCATTCACTTAACCTTTAATTCTTTTGATTGCCATATGATCTTCCTAGGTTTAATACTCCTGTGGCTGTCTGCCAAATTTGTAGTAGATCTGGGGAACTTGTAGCCTAGCATCCACAATATCTGGAGTGATTTTATTGTTCTGCTTTAACCCATTGCCGGGAGGAAGTCTTTTGGATTGTCTGTGACAATTTAAGTGGACAGGTTATAGCCTTAGGATCAATCCCTTCAAGTGATTGAAACTTCTCTATTGGATAGTCTGTGACCATTTAAGTGGACAGGTTATAGCCTTAGGAGGAGTCTAGATTGTAGGGCTACTTTGGATTCTGAGTTGCATAACTTATTTAATCTTAACTACCTACTTCTCCATCTTTTAACTTTATTTTATCACACACCATCACCATCCTTCTTTATCCCTTTCTTTATATATAATTTTATTTTTGCTCCTAGCCTTAGTATAGCTTAGTGACACTTAAACACCCTTTCTGTTAGAATTGCCAGATCTGTAGCTAGATTTGGAGATTACTATACAACCCTCGAGATTTCAGATCATCATTTTATGTGGGAAAAACTCTTACTTATAAAAACTTGCTACAATAGGCCTGTATCTTGTAAGTTGTGTGTACTTTAGGTTGTTGATTTCATAGGCATTTTACTCTACCTTTGTATTTTGATTTTACCATCTCATCACTTAAATAAACATCAACATTTTAACACCTTGAGGGGACCAACAAGTTTTTGGCGCCGCTGTCGGGGAATTTTTATCTAGTATAGTAATCTAAGTTTATGTTGAGCTATATTTTTTGGTAGATGTAGTGTTTGAATAAATGCCGATTTTAGTTTGTATTTGATTTTTGAAAATTTTCTTCATTGTCTATTATAGATATTTTTTGTCTTTTGAATAAATTATAGTTGTAGTTTTCCTATGATTTTCTCCCATTTTTCTTCTTTATTTTCTATTTTTAGACTTTTTGGTGTCTTAGAAATGTTTGAACAAATTACAACTATAATCTAAAAAATAATAATAAATAAATAAATAATAAATAAATAAATGATGTGTCAGCAGAGGAGGACCAGCAGTAACTCATCTGCCATTTTTGCAAATTTTTAATTGGCCTCCTCCTTCTTACAAGGGGAAGGCTATGATGAAGGAAATGAGGATTGTTTATCAGTTGCAATTTTTTTTGGAGATGGTGGAAGCCACCTCATCCAAACTGTTGGACCTGGGCTGAAGTGTGTGCTTAAATTTTTGAAGTATAGATTGAGGAGGCCCTAACCTTTGTACTAAAAAGTACTCAGATTGGGCTTCTCAGTGGGGTGTGTGCAACACTTCACTTGGACAACTGCCCTCAGCCATTTTAGGCACCTTTGCTGCCTGTGATTGCCTCTCCACCTGATGTGGAGCTGGAGCTGCTCCCTATATCTCTCAAGAAACATAAATTTTTGAGTTGGAGGACTGAGGTTTGATGGCTCTACATTTGCAAAGGTATGACTTTTTAACTTCTAAATTATAGTTCTTTCCAGTTTAGCTGAGTCTTAATTTTCGGTCATGTATATACCCCCATCTGGACTGTTGAGGTCATCAGCCTTAATGTAGGAAGAATCATGAGGATTAATGATCAGAGGTTACAAATCTGTGTTGAAAATTCTGTTGAGCCCTCTAAAATCATTCACTTTCAAGTCCTTCCACTGATAGTTGATCCAACACTGTGTACCATATGTAACATAACTGCTTTTAGTGTTTTAAAATTATGTCTATATGGTGTAGTGTGATATGATTTTTGTATGAATCCTATTTTACAATGTGTGCTTTTAATTTTCAAAATTTTGTGTCATCAATTCTGATTCATACTCAGATCATTTTATAAAACTTTGTGTTTAAGATTTTCATTGTTTAGTTTAGTTTATGTTTTTATATACATGTTGTTTTTACTGTCACTTTTGCCACATATAGTTGCTGTTTTTAAGAGTTTGTGTAGCTGTTTTATTTATTTATTTATTTTTTTAGTAGTCATGTTCTGTCTCTTCTCTTTTTCTCCTTCATAGTTTACTTTTCTGCATTGTTTTAGTTCATTTTTCTCTTTATTTTCCGTTGTAGTTTAGTGTGTGTCTTTCCAGCACCCTGCTGCCCCTCTGCATGTTTCATGAAATAGTGAGGACACTGTTTAACTTAGGTTTGGGGGTGTAGCAGGGTAGATCTGTCATTAGAATAATTAATTTTAGTATAGTAGTGTGAAGAAAACTGATATGAATAGAGTTAATTCCCACCTAACTTGTTAGAATGAGGAAATTTGTGAAAAATTAAAAAATTTTGTAGACATTTTGAAATTGAAAATTTTAAAATCTTAGCACCACCATGAAGCTAACATCAGAAAATTTTTCAGTTAGTACTTACTAAACCTAAGAGGAGAGAAAAAGGTGAAAATACACTCCATGAGTTAAATTGAGGACCATACCTAGTGAGATTTGGGCTTATCAAAATTCTTTCGAAGAGTGTTATTGGCATTTTTTCTGCTCTAAGGACTAATTGACTCAGCAACTTGTCACTAGAAGTTAGGCACTTCCAAATCAAAACTGATTGACAGTACCCATGACACTAAGGAAATGATCCAAGGCCTTCATTTGGACAGTTTGAGCCTGAAAATCTAACCATTTAAAACTGCCCTTTGGCATACACTCTTTTAGCCTTAAAAATCCTATTTTTTTTCTTCAACAAACACCGGAGTACTTGCACCTTAACCTCATGACCTGATTCAACCTCCCCCTCACTCTGAGAATTCTAAAGGTAAAGGAGAAGGAATTAAAGATAGTGAGAGGGGTCCAACATTTGGTGGAAGCAGAAGAAAAGCAACTTATGAACAATAGTATATCAGTAGTATTTCTGTGGCAGTTCATCATAAAAATCATAAAATTATAAATAAAAAATTATAAAAATAAAAAGAAAAAGAAAGAGAAGTCTAGAGAAGAACATCATCTGAAAATTGAAAGGAGGAGAAGCTGGCTACTTTGAATCTGAAAAATATCAAGGAAGATGAAGTAGTACTGAAATGAAGGTGGTGAAGTCATGAATCACCTCCTACCTGCTGATTTCTCAATTTTGATCCATTCTATCCTTTTATTCTTTATGAACCTCACCGATAAGCCACATTACAACCCATCAAAAGACCTTGTTAATCCTAAGTGAAATGAGGTGTCATGTGGAGATGAGGGAGTGTCCAATCTATGGTGAAAAGTCATGAGGATGTCAGAAATTAGAAACTTTGCCTATGCTCATGCCTGCAGGCCCATTTGGGGTCTGTAACTGATCTTGAGCTGCTCTGAATGGGAACAACCTTAGATTTTCAATGTTGAGAAATAACCCTAGTGAGAATTGGGTCTGAATTTTAACTTCATTGGGGTTGTATCCAACCTGGTTTTTGAATTTAAGGCAAGCTTGGTACTGATTTTTTCACATTGAATTTTTGATGTAAAATGATTGGTGGTGATGCAAACACCTACTGATTTTGAGTTTTAAATGGTTGCTTTACTGCTGTAAGTTCCTCTAATTTTTAAAGAATGTGGAATGAAGCTTTATTTATTTAAATTCGTTTTATCATTGACTGCACTATTTGTAACTATTTTAATGGTGAAGTTTGTGGGTATCTTCACTGAAAACCCTCAGGAGACTTCACTCCTCTACTAGGGATCACCTAGGGGTTTAAAAGGCTTGGTGCATAAGCTAAATGCATCCGTGCTCCCTACAAAAGTGGCTTTTTCTGTGTTAAATAACTGTTTTTAATTTTGCCTTTGCTGGATGACTAGCAAAGATTAGGTTTGGGGGTGTGTTAATCTCTGAAAAGTACCACTTTTTATCCCTTAACTTAGCCTTTGATGGACCTTTGAGCAAGTTAATAATGGTGTTTTAAGTGTGTTTGTGTAGATAACAAGAATTTATAGCTTAGTGTTACAATCCATCCATTTAATGCCAAGAAGAAGGATTTTTGAGCTAAATTGTGGAGCTGCTAGAGTTACATGGTGGTTTGCATCAGTGGGACTGATGTGCGTACATTTGGATCCTAGTTGCCCTGCTGAGAGAGAGATAGAGCCCAATGTCCAAGGGACAACTGCTACATTCCAAAAGAACAAGTGCAATATACAAGAGCTGTTGCTTTCACGACAGATGAGAGAAGCTGGAAATAGGGCTGCTGCTTATCCACACAAGAAAGCGAGCAGCTGTAGCTGCTGTTGCACTCCACTTGAAGAGTAGCAGCTGCACACTTTGCATTACAGCACTTGGCAAATCACCTTTGGAGTAGCTACTGTTGTAATTACCTATAGAAGCTGCATCTACTGCACCTCATCCTCAACAGCTGCTACTCCAACCCCTTTAAGTTGCAAGACTCAGAAGGTGCAGCTGTCAAGCAACTTTCAAAACAAGCTGCTGCTCCAACCTTTGTATGCTTCAAGCTCAAGACAGCAACAATATATTCAATCTATAGCAGCAACTACCTGAACTCCATTGCTGCACTTGCTGGAAATTGGAGCAAGCTACACAAGCTGCAGCTCAAGCACACTCAAACCGGCAGTTGCGATTGCTGCTGCACATTACACTCAAAAGCGAACCAGCAGTTGCTGCTGCTGCATAATCCAATGAAGATGCAAGCCAAACCTGCTGCACCATACACTACTGAGCGCAATATGCTGAGTAGCCAAATCAATGATGCAGCAAAGCCATCTATTAAAGTTGCAGCCTCATCATCTCAAGCTGCTGCTGCAAATTTAAAGCACTCTATTGCTGCTACACCACACTCAAGAGCTACTACAACAGTTGCACATTCATGCTCCCAAGCTGCTACTGCTACACCACCACATGATACTTGCTGCAAACTTAAGAGTTACGCACCACCTGCAGTTGCTGCAGCCTAAAGATCATCTTGAGCAGCTCATTTCATGAAGAGCAGCTGCAAAAACAGAGGTCCAAGAAAACATAGCTGCTGTCACGAAGAGATTGAGCAGCTGCCATTTATATTTCATACACACCATGTGAGCAGCACACTAGCAAGTGAGCACACCCATCAGCTGAATGTTGAGGTGCGGCAAGGCAACCTGTCAAATGAAACTCCAAAGAAGAACTTGAGCAGCACAGTTGCTGCTATGATTAACTCGAGCAGCTGTGTACCAAGCTCAAGAAAAGCACTGCTGAAGAGAACCGAGAAGCATCAAGTTGCTGTAAATAATCCTAGCGAGGTGCTGGAATAAAGCCTAGTGAGTTGGTCTAAATTGATGATGCAGGGCAAAAATTTGATCTGTGCGACCTGGAGGCCCATACATCTGCATCCCCGCGAGCTGGAGTGCATGTAATGAGAGCCTCGCGAGCTGTAGCTGCATGTAAATGGATCTTCGCGAGCTGTGTTGAAGTAATTGAAATAGAGCCTCGCGAGTCTGCAGCCATAAAGCCTAGCGAGCTGCTCCTGCTGATGCTTTTGAATCCCGCGAGTTACTGCAATATACTAGAGCCAAGATGTGTGTCTGCTGCAAGCCATAGGGCTGCTGCTAGAAAATCAGCATCACACTCCAACTAGCAGCTGCAAGTGCTGCTGTACCACACACTTAAGAGCACACTTGAGCAACTTATAGAGCTACATGCTGTTGCAAACCTTCTTGTCGAGTGCATGCCCAAGTGAAAATAGTCGAGCAGTTGAAGGAGCAGTTGATGATCCAAAGAGGGAACCGCATGAGCTGCTGCTGCACTACCATGTATAATTCAAAGAACAACAGCATGGAGCCCCACGAGCAGTTGCCATTCGATCTTATCGAGCTCCTTCATGCTGCTGCAATGAATTTGTCAAGCAGCTGAATGGCAAATGCTGTATTTAATCCACATCAGTTGCTGCATTTAATGCTTCTAATCCTTAATGTGCTCCTGCAGAGTTGAAACTCGGTAGTTTAATGTGAAGCCAACAACTGCTGCTCAAGCAATTTATTGAAGAAGCCAGGCCTTTGAGCACCTCAGTACACCAGCGAAGAAGCCATTGAACTGCGGCAAACCAGGACCTTTTGGAGTAGTTGTAATTTTAGCCCATTCGAGCAGCAAAGCAGCTGCATCGACGTACACGAGTTGTAGGCTTGCAGATTTAAACCAATAGAGCAGTTCATTGCTAAAGGCATTTTATCGAACAGCTGTTGTGCACGCTCGAGGCAGCTGTGGAGCACCCTTGAGTAGTTCAATTGAACCCCACGGGCTGTGCACTCGAAGTCAAGTGTAGAGTTGAAAAATATAGGAATTTGAGTTGTTCTGCTACTGAAGCATTTTGTCGAACAGGTGCAGCGCTGAAATATGCTGTAAATCAGCCCAGCGAGATTGAAGCTTCTGATGCATTTCAGCCCAGTGAGATTTATGCTTTTGAAGCATTTTAGACCAGCGAGAGCCCAGCGAGGTTAAGCTTCTGAAGCATTTCAGCCTAGCGAGAGTTAAGCTTTTGAAGCATTTCAGCCCAGCGAGATTAAACTTCTGAAGCTGCAACCAAACAAGATCCTAGCGAGATCTCAGCGAGATGCATACCTGAAGCTATAATCTATGCGAGGCATGAATTCCAGCAGCCTATTTCATCACCCAAGGATATTTTGGGTATTTCACACCTTCTAAGGCATGCTTCCCAATGTCTCACACTTCCCAAGGCATCCAAGGGTGACAGATGGGCTACAAAATCAACTCCAAACCTTCTCATTTCTGATTGGCTGTTGCACATAAGTTGCTATGGCTTGTATAAATAGCTGAATTTCTGTTTTGTAAAACTATCCAGGGTTAGCTTGAGATCCCCCTTTTGGATTTTTAGCATTTTAGCATTTTAGGGTTAGGGTTTAGTTTTCTTTTTCTTTTTCCCTTTTTCATCTTGCCTTAACATAGCAGTAATGGTGGGCTAAGCTCTTTGAAATCAGCTATTTTCATTTCAATTTTGTAATGGGCATTTATGAAAACTTTGGGAGCTGATTTGGGGTTTGAATGGTTGTTGCCTTCGAGGGCAAGTATTATAAGATTCTTTTACAATGTTGTCATTTTTATCATTTAATTAGATCTGTAGTCTCCGTGTTTTCCTTGCATAGAAATCTATTAGATCTAGACATAGAAATCTATTAGGTCTGATGATCCCATTGTTGTTCGAGCTGTTTTGCCTTGCAGCAATGGTGGTGACAACAGGTTTACTGTTCTATCTCAAGCCTCTGTGATTGAACCCTCTCTATTGGATAGTCTATGACCATTTAAGTGGACAAGTTATAGCCTTAAGAGGGGTCTAAATCACGGATCTGAGATGGATTCTTCTTTTCTGCACATGAGCTGGTTAGCCTTGTGAGAGATTGTGCAAAGCCAAACTTTCCTCTATTCCCTTTTGCCAACATCAGATTGTAGATCTAATTTGGATGGACAGACTGCAGATCTGAGAACATTTTATTGCAAGCTTGTTTTAAGTAATAAATTATTAATTAAAAGTCCATTTAAATCAATAGATCTTTTGGTTTCATTAGATTCTCGATCGGATTTGTGTTTTTGGGAATTGCCCATTCACTTAACCTTTAAAACTTTGGATTGCCATCTGATCTTTCTAGGTTTAATACTCCTGTGGATGCCTGCCAGATCTATAGCAGATCTGGGGAGCTTGTAGCCTTGCATCCACAACATTTGGAGTGATTTTATTATTTTGATTTAGCCCATTGCTGGGAGGAAGTCTCTTGGATAGTCTGTGACCATTTAAGTGGACAGGGTATACCCTTAGGAGGAGTCTAGATTGTAGGGTTACTTTGGATTCTTTTACCTTGCTGATGTGCTTACAGCCATCAGAAGGACTGCTGCAGTTTCATTTCTAGATCTGAGTTGCATAACTGATTTAATCTTAGCTGCCTACTTCTCCATCTTTTAACTTTATTTTATCGCACACCATCATCATCCTTCTTTATCCCTTTCTTTAGATGTAGTTTTATTTTTGTTCTTAGCCTTAGTATAGCTTAGTGACACTTAAACACCCTTTCTGTTAGAATTGCCAGATATGTAGCTAGATCTGGAGACTACTATACAACCCTAGAGGATTTAGATCATCACTCCCTGTGGGACAAACTCTTACTTATCAAAACATTGCTACAATAGCCCTGTATCTTACAGGCTGTGTGTACTTTAGGTTACTTATTTCATATCCATTTTACTCCACCTTTGTATTCTAATTTTACCATCTCATCACTTAAATAAACATCAACATTTAGACACTTAGAGGGGACCAACAATTACAACCTTATAAAAAGACTCTACTGATCTGAAATGGATTGAGCTGTCATGTTGAGATAAGGATGTGTGTAATCTATGGTGAAAAGAGTTAGAAAATTTCAAAAATTAGACCAATGCCTATGCTCATGCTTGTTATCCTATTTGAGGGCTGTAACTACTCTTGAGCTGTGTGAAATGATACACCGTTCTACTCTATTCTGAGTGACAACCCTAGTGAGCTTTGGCTCTGACATTGAATTTGTTGGGGGCATTACCAAAACAGAATTCTCATATTGATGGTAAGCTTTACATTAATTTACACAAATCCTTGGCATAAGCTGATTGATAGTGAAAGAATTACAGCAGAATTTCATATTTAAATTATTGTTTTACACAAGAAAATCTTCTAGAAAATTGAATGAGAAAGGTGTGGAATGAATTTTATTTTGTTTGAATTTTTTTTTAACATGTTGCATTGTTATTAATTGATTCATTGAAGAAGTTTGTGGGAACCTTCACTAAAAATCCTCTGGAGACTTCACTCCTCCACTAGGGATCACCTAGGGGTTTAAAAGGCTTGATGCATATGCTAAATGAATCTGTGCTCCCTACAAAAGTGGCAATTTTTTATTTTCAATAATTGTTTTTAATTTCTCATTTGCTCGTTTGAATATGGCTACTAGAACCCATGCCTCGAGTTGATAGCCTTCAAAATTTATAACTCGAGCAGTTCTTGAGAGGATGACAGGCTTCAGGCATTGCAGCTTGGCAGGTTCTCGACAGGATTAAGATATCACTTTAAGTGCCTGAGTAGCTGCTGGCTTCAGAATTTATAACACGAGCAATTCTTGAGAGGATGCTCGACAGGATAACAACAACAAAAAATAGCTTTACAGGATGACTGCTTTAGGTCTACAGCTCGAGAGGGTGGTCGAGTGGTTGAAAAAATAGCTCGAGAGGCTGGTTTTAAGTGCACAAGCTGCTCAACTATGCTGCTGGCTTCAGATAAGTGCTCGAGAGGTTGCTTGAGAGGTTGAAACAGCAGCTCGAGAGGCTGGTTTCAGCAATAACTGCTCGACGACCTGGTTTGTTTCAGCAAGAAGTACACGACAGGTACATTGCTACTCAAGAGGCTCAGTTTTAAACCCCTCGACTGGTTGCTAGTTTCAACTATGAAGCTCATGAGGTTCACTGGAACTGCTCGACAACTAGGTTTCAACATTGGTGTGCTCGAGTAGTTGCTGCAGCAGGTCTGCAGCTCGTGAGGTTTCAGCAACAGTTCGATAGGTAGGATTTAAGCCATAAACTGCTCGACTATCAGCTACTCGACAACAAGATTTCCTTCACCATTCAGCTATACACAGTTTGACAAGATCTTGTGGAGCTCGAGTAGATGGTTTTGGCTACTCGACAGCTAATGTGCTACAATAATGCAGCTCTTAAGGATGCTCTTGAAGGCCAGGAACCACTCGACAAGATGCATTTGAAGCTACAAACTACTAGAGTGTGCCTTTGCTGTAGCATAAACAACTCAACATGTTCTTTGCTTCAAGTCTACAGCTCGTGAGGCTGGTTCCCTTCAGCAATGTGTTCGAGTGTGGTCTTGCTTTAGTTGCTCAACTCGACAGGTTCTTTGCTTCAAGTCTACAGCTTGTGAGGTTGGTTCCCTTCAGCAATGTGTTCGAGAGTGGACTTGCTTCAGCTGCTCAACTCGACAGGATCAATGGTGCTTCAGTCAACTGCTCAAGTGTGTGGTTTTGAAGCTGCTTGGCAGGTGTGATTATTCATCCACTCGGTAGGTTTATATTTTAGCTATGTAGCTCGTGAAGATGGCTGACTTCAATAATTGTAGCTGCTCGAGTGCTTCAAGGCAAGGTCTTCAATGCAGCTTGACAGCTTGGTTTGCTTCAGCCATAGCAGTTGCTCGGGTTGAGTGTGCTGAAGTTGTAATTTGCTTGAGCTGCACGAGAATCTCTTTGTCGTTCTATATAATCTACTGGAGTGGTTGTTGTAGCATAGTTACTTTCAGCTGCTCTACAAGTGGATGAAAGTTTTAGCCTTGAAGTGCTCGAGTTCCACTTGAGCTGCTTGTCATTGAAGTGCTGTAGTGTGCCACTTGAGCTACCGCACTGCTACATATTTAAGGTGCTTAAGATCTTGAAGCTAAAGTTGTAATTTTCTCCACTGCTTCTCTCTATAATCTGCTACAGCAACACTCCACTGTGCTTGGGCTCCACTTCTCTCTCTCTGTGGGACTTTTAGGGCCCCAATACATGTAAAACACCTCCAATGGTGAGAACCACCATGGTGCAGTCAATGTAATTCCCATCAGCTCCACTTCTTATCTCAAAATTCTTTCTTCTTGGCTCATAAACGATGGATTACTGCACTAAGTGATATTTTATTGCCATCTATAAAAACACACTTAAAAACTCATTATTAACCAACTCAAAGGTCTATTAAAGGCCAGGTTAGGTGGTGGAAAGTGGTATATTTTAGTGATCCACAACTACTTGGGATCCTCTCGAGTTGTACTTCTTGAGGCTCCATCCTGTCAAGGCTCAGGTTCTGAACTTTTAAAAACCTTTATGAAGCCATTCTCTCATTCCATCTCTGTGCTAAATACTTACACTCTGTCATCCCACACAATACATCCAATATCTCCGTCATTAATCATGATTCATGCTCAGATCATTTGTAGGAATTTTCTATTTAGGAATTCACTGTTCTAGGAGTTATAGTACAATTACTATCTTTAGTATAACTACTATTTTTAGTTAGGTGAAATTGCTATTTTGTCTTTTCAATGTCATTGTGTATAAAATTATGTTTGGTTATACATTCTCTTTTTCTCTCGTGTTAGTTTAATTTTCTCTTTATTTTTTGCTGTAGTTTAATTTTTCTTTCGAAACCCTGCTGCCCCTATACATTGTTCTTGAAACATTGAGGACAATGTTTATCTTAGGTTTAGGAGTATGGCAGGGTAGACCAATAGAGTAGTTAATATTAGTGCAGCATGGTTAGTTAAATTGAATAAATAAAGTCAATTCCCACCTAATCATGTTAGAAAGAGGAAATTAAAACTTTAAAAGACATTTTAAAATTGAAATCTTTGAAAATTTAACACCTCCATGAAGCTAATATTAAGAAATTTTTTTCCACAATTAGTACCTAGTGAACCAGAAAGGGGAGAAAAAGGTGAGGATATACCCCATGAGTTCATTTAAAGACCATACCCAGTGAGATTTGGGCCTATCAAATTTTCTTCTAAAGAGTATTTTTGGCAATTTTTTCTGATCTAAGGAATGATTGAATCAACATCCTTTTTACTAGAAGTTAGGAACCCCAAATTGAAACTGTTTGACAACACTCATAACACTAAGGGGATGATCTAAGGCCTTCATTTAGACAGTTTGAGCCTGAAAAGACCTACCCATTGAACTACCCTTTGTTTACACTGTTTAACCTTTAAAATCCATTTTTCATTAACCAACACTAGAGTACTTGAACCTAAACCTCATGACCTGATTCATCCTTACCCTCACTCTAAGATTTCAGAAGGTAAAGGAGAAGATGTTGAAGATAGTTGAGAGAGGTTCAACATTTGGTAGAAGGAGAAGAGAAGAAATCTATAAGAAGCAGTGTGACGTTATATATGTGTGGCATTTCACAAAAAAAATTAAAAAAAAATTTTTTTTTTAAAAAGAAAGAGAGAAAGAGAAATCAAAAGAAGTACTTCATTTGAAGAATGGAAAAGAAGAGAAGAAGTTGGCTATTGAGCACTAAAAAATACAACTTTTCACCCCTTAACCAAGCCTTTGATGAACCGCTGAGCTAGTTAATAATGATTTTTAAGTGTGTTTTATAGATGATAGGAAGATTATAGATTAGTGCTGCAATCCAATCTTTTCAAGCCAAGAAGAAGGAACTCTGTATTAAGCTAAGGAGCTAATGGGTTTACAATGAAGGCACCATGGTGGTTCACACTATTAAGCGCTATCTAGCATGCTTTGGGGTCCTAGAAGGATTGTTGAGGGTGAGAAGTGAAGCCCAAGTAGAGAGGAGTGTTGCTGCAATGTATAAAAGAGAACAACAGTTGGGCATGACCGCTACAACACTATAGGTGCCTGCAGCAGTGCAACACGTTGAGTGGGCTAGAGCTGCAGACCTGATACTATAATATTGCACATGGCAGCTCAAGAAAATATGCCAGTAGCTACAGTTAACTCTACTGGATGCAAGCATTCAAGCTGTTGCAGCTTTATACCTTCAAGCCACATGGGTTGCATGGAGATGCACATAAAGACCAAAGGACAGCAAGCTACAGGAGCTGCTGCTGCAATTTTCAAGACTAGATGAAGCAACACTCAAGCAGCTGAAATTGCTTATATAACAACTGCTGCTTGAACTACAAAAGCTGCACTGCTGTGTATAGTTGAAGAACAGCAGCATGAAACCCCACGAGCAGTTCAATATTGCTGTCAAATGGTTCTAAAGTGAACCTGTCAAAATGATGCTACTACTAGACACAGCTCTCGAGTACTTCATGAAGGAGATCACACTCTAAAGATCTAACCTATCAAGCTCACTGGTGCAGCACATCAGGCTATCGAGCAGTTCATTTAGGCAATCGAGTGGTTCCTTTCAGCCTCCAATGAACTTGTTGAGCACCTACTTGAAGCCGCAATAGAGAACTCGAGCAGATCATTAGGCACTCGAGTAGCTCCAATGAACCTCACAAGCAACTCAGTTGCATCTATTCCAACATCTCGAGTGGTTCCTGGGGAGTTTTAAACCTGTCGAGTGGTTCACATTTGAACCTATCGAGGCCCACTTTAACTACTCAAGTAGTTCATAAAGAGCCCTCATTTCAGCCTATCAAGCAGCTTAAAAAGGTTGTTTTTCATCTAACAAGAACTAAGAGAGATCCTTGCGTGATCCTGGTGAGGTAAGAACTCTGAAGCTATATCTTATCGAGATCCTTACGAGAACAACGAGAGATGAAAATTTTGAAGCTGCATCCTCGCGAGGCACGGGTTCCAGTAGCTATTTTCAATATCTAAGGATATTTTAGAGATTTCACAACTTTTAGGGCACACATCCCAATGTCCCACACATCCCAAAGCATCCAATGACTAAAAATAAGCCACGACAGCAGCCCCACACATTCTATTTTCTGATTGGCTAAAGCACATAGCTGCTACTATGGATTGTATAAATAGCTATAATTTGTCTTGTAAAAGGATCCATAATAGCTGGATCAAAATAGATGTTTAGAAATAGGGTTAGGGTTTAGTTTCTCTTTTCCATTTTCCGCTTCTTCTTTCCTTAGGATAGCAGTAATGCTGGGCTAAAGCTTTTTAGCAGCTAGGTTTTATTTAATTTTGTAATCGATTTTGTATGAACATGAAGAGTTGTTTTGGGATTTCTTGCACAGACTGTTGCCTTGAGGGTTTTTCATTGTAAGTCATTTTTAGGCAATGAAATGCCATTTTTTAAGCTTCATTTCATCTTTATTTTTTTGTGTTTTCTCACATAGGGCAGTAAGGGTTTAATGCTCCTATGGTTGCTTGAGCTTGTAGCCCTGCAACCATAGTGATAGTAGTGGTAATCATGTTCTATCTCTAACCTCTGTGATTAAGATAACCTCTGGGATAGCTTGTCTCCACTCAAGTAGGTAGGGTATAGCCCTAGGGCTGATTTGAATCACAAGATTGAGATAGATTCTTCTTCTCTACACTTGAACTTGTAGCCAAGTGAGAGACAGCTGCAAACCTAACTCCTCCTTTGTTTTGCAAACCCATCATCAGTGAAGAGACCTGAGATTTTGTAGAGATTACAGACTTGTGAGCTGGGTCATTGCAGGCCTTTTTGTAGCAATGACTAGCTAAATCTAAGTCTCCATTCAGCCTGAGATTTCTTGTAGTTTCTACTTGATTTTCAAGGATTATTTGCTCCTAAGGATGCATGAGCTTGTAACCTTGCAAACATAGTGTCTGCAATAGGTTTCCTTTTCTGATTTAATCCATTGACTAGATGAAATCCCTGGGGTATTTTGTGACCATTTAAGTGAACAAAATACAGCCCTAAGATCAGTTCATTCTTTTGGGTTAGGTTAGATTCTTCTACCTTGCTGATGTGCTTGCAGCCATCTGATGAACTGCTACAGATTCTTCTCTTGAACTGAGTTGCAGTGCTGATCTACCTAGAGCGGCCTATTTCTCATCTTTTTACATTATTTTACCACACCATCATCATCATTCTTCCTCCCCCTTTTAGTTGTAGTTTATTCTTGTTTTTAGTTTTATTTTAGTTGTGACACCTAAAAACACTCTCTTTACCTTGCTTTCTAGTTTAGGTTTAGAGTTGCCAGATCTGTAGTTAGATCTGAAGTTTACTATACGCCTTCAAGTTTTTAGATCATCACTCTCCATGGGACAAACTCTTAGTTATTAAAACTTGCTACAATAGCCCTAAATCTTGCAAGCTATGTTTAGATTGTTGTTTTGTGTGCTGTTTCACTCCCCCTTTTTTGAATTATTTTTACAGCCATATTTTTTCCACTATTTTCAAATAATAAAATAATAGTACAATCAATTATAAAATTCTAACACTTGCCACTTCAGATCTGAAAAATATGAAAGAAGATGAAGCTGTGATGAAATGAAGAAGGTGAAGTCATGAATCACCTCCTCCTCTTAGCTGATCTCTCAAATTTTGATCCCTTTCTACCCCTTTTATTCTTTTTAAACCACATTACAACCCATCTAAAAGTCCTCAATGATCCAGAGTGAAGTGAATTGTCATGTTGAGATAAAAGGATGCCTAATCTATGGTGAAAAGAATATGAAGATGTCAGGAATTAGAAGCAATTCCTATGCTCATGCTTGCAGGCCTATTTGAGGTCTGTAACTGATCTTGATCTGTAATAAATGTGATACACCCTTAAGCTTCATTTTTGAGTGATAGCCCTAGTAAGGATTGGGTCTGAAAATCAACTTCATTGGGCAATATTTGAACTTGATTCTTGAATTAATGGTGAGTTTAGTACTGATTTTCACACACTATATACTCTTGAGGAAAGTTGATTGGTTGTGATGGAAAGACATGATGATTTAACCATTAAAATGTTTGCATTTCTGTTTTTAAACTCCTCTAAATTTGAAGAGCAAGGTGTGAAATGAAGTTTTATTTGTTAAAAGCTATTTTATCATATTTCGCACTATGCTTAACTGTTTTATTGTGAAGTTTGTGGGTATCTTCACTAAAAACCCTCAGGAGACTTCACTCCTCCACTAGGGATCACCAAGGGGTTTAAAAGGCTTGAAGCATAAGCTAAATGCATCCGGGCTCCCTACGACAGTGGCATTTAATTTTTAGAATAATTATTTAATGCTCTCTTTGCTCGAGGACTAGCAAAGATTAGGTTTAGGGGTGTGTTGATCACTGATTAATGCCACTGTCCACCTCCTAACCTAGCCCTTACTAGACCTTAGAGTTATTTAATAATTGCTTTTTAGTTATGATTTTGTAGTTAGCAATAACATGTAGCATGTTGCAGCAGCCTATGTAATATGTGCCAAGAAAAGGAGAATGAGAGCCAAGCATTAGAGCTGTTGGAAAAATAGAGATAAAACCTTGGTGGTCCCCACCATATGGGTTATTCGGCATGCCTTAGACCTTTAAAAGTCTTGCAATGAGAGAAAAGTTGGGCACACACTTAACGGAGTGCAGCAGCAGACTAGACAAACAAACTTAGAAGTAGAAACCACACTCTCGATTAGTTCATATGCCTACAGCAACTTGTCGAGAGCCTCTCGAGAACCTGTCGAGCAGTTCTGAAGCCTGTAGCAACCTGTCGAGCAGCCTGTCGAGTAGGTCAAAAGCCCACAGTAACCTGTCGGGCAGCCTGTCGTGTAGTTCTGAAGCCTGTAGCAACCTGTCGAGTAGTTCTAAAGCTTGCAGCAACCTGTCAAGCAGTTCTGAAGCCTGCAGCAACCTGTCGAGCAGCCTGTTGAGCATCCACTCAAGCTGCCTTCAGCCACTTGAGAATCCTTCAGAAAGAGTCCCATTTGCTTGAGATTACATGGGTGAAGCTTTTATCCAGTTGAGATCTGCTCGAGACTTTATACCTGAAGCTTCATCCACTCGAGGCACGGGTTGCAGCATATATCTACAGACTTCAGGGGCATTTTTAGAATTGCAACACACATGGGACACCTACCCAAGTGTGTGAGGCAACCTAGGGCAACAGTTGGCTGAGAATGAGCCACAACAGCAACTCCCAATGTTTTGATTTTTCCTTTTTTTTGATTGACCAAAGCACTTTATTACTTTATGGATTATATATATAGATGTAAGCTATTTTATAAAAGGTAGCCATGATACTTTCAACCTGTGCACATTTTATGGTTGTTGCTTTGTCTACTTGGTGTGAAAGTGTGCTTATGTTATTGTGTGGTGGAAATCAATTGAAAACAAAGTAATATGAAAGAATGGATTTAGCACAACCAAAGTAATTGTAGACCTGCAAGATTCAGGGTCTATTGTAGCAAGTTTTGATAGGTAAGAGTGTCCCACAGAGAAAATGATCAAGAGCCCAAAGTGGGCACTAATAGTAGGCCTCCAAATTTGACTACAGATCTGACAATCCTAAAAGAAGGGAGTTGGGTGTCACAACTACACTAAATTTACACAGAAAGGGAAAATAAAGTGCAGGCCTATTCTAAAGAAAGGGTTGAGAAGAAGATGGTGGCAGTGTGTGTCACAATAAAATACAAAAATTATGAGAAGTAAGCAGGTTAAGCTAGAGTTAATGATACAGTAATGTAACTCAGATTTAGTCTGTCTCTACAGTGCTCCTTGCTGAGACTCTATTAAAAGCTTCAACAAGGTATAAGCTCCCAGTTTAACCCATGCCATTTGGGGCGCTCTTAGGGCTTTACTCTGTCCACTATAATGGTCACAGGGTATCTGGTAGAGTCAGTCAAATCCCATTAGTTAAACCAAAAATTCGCTAGTCTAATCCAGAATAGTGGACTGATAATTTCCATAGCCACAAGACCAGCTCTGGCCATGAATACTATTATAGCACTATGTAATGCCAGTGCTACAAGCTCCCCAGATCTGCGCACAGACCTGGCTGACATTGTTAGGTTATTTTAGATGCTTACTGCTAATTTTATTAAGAACAATGATAAGAATGGGTAAATGAAAATGAATCAAAGGTGCATTGAAAACCACAGAGCAGTAAGTCTAAAAATACATACACCTGCAAGATACAGGGCCTGTTGTAGCAAGTTTTAATAAGTAAGAGTTTGTCCCACAGGGAAAAATGATCTAAAGCTCGAAGGGCGCCATCTTTAGTAGGCCCTTCAGATATGACTACAGATCTGGCAATCCTAAATGGAAGGAGATTTAAGGTCACTAATGTTTAAATCCTAAGGTAACCTAATGCCTAAACTACATAAATGGTTGAGAAGAATGATGGAGTGTGAGATAATAAATATAAAAGGGTGAGAAGTAAGTTATTAGGTACAGATCTGAGGGGTTTTATAACTTAGACTCAGATCTGCTACTGCAGAAGCCCTGTCCAATGGCTACATTATCATCAAAGAGGAGAAAGGATCTAACTCACCCTTGTGCCATGATCCAATCCCTTATGGCTATAACCTGTCCACTCAAATGGTCACAGACTATCCAATAGGGGAACCACAGTCCATAGGTGGGTCAGAACATGTTTATCATTGTAAGCACTACTTCATCCAGGCTACCAGCTCAAGAATCCATAGGAACCTCAACCTCTAAAGTTTTGTGTGTGGGACTAGGCCTGCAATGTGCACTAGCCTGGACACACAGGACCAACAAGACTTTGAGTATTAGCTTTAGGCCTAGTTGTTCACTGCTTTAGAAAGACAACAGTGATCCAGTCACAAGCCTACAATCTCTACAGCCAGATCAGATCTGTCATCTGATGGTGGGTTTATACAAATACAAGGGAGTCTATCTCTGCACAATCTCTCACAGGGCTATAAGCACAATTGCAGAGAAGAAGAATCTGTCTTAGATATGTGGATTGGCCTCACCCTAGGGCTATAACCTGTCCACTTGAATGGCCGCAGACTATTCACAAAGGCTATCCTCCTCATAGAGGTCTGAGACAGAACAAGGAAATTGCTGCCACCACCATGTTCACAAGGCTACCAGCTTAGGCTCCCATGAGAATTCAGATTTAGTGGATGCTGTGGTGGGGCATAGGCCAGCAATGTGCCTAGCCTGGACACACAGGTCACTTGGATCTAAATAAATCCTTAAAAACAATCCTCCATTGCTTACAATGCAACATAGCAATGGAGGATCTCAAGGCAGCAGCCTTGTACAGAACAATCCTCAAACTTCAATCCCATACATGCATAAGATCCTATTATAAAACTCCATTAAAACTATTCCAAATAGACATACAAAGGCATAGCCAGCAAGTGCTGGACTATGGAGAGAGAAAAAAAGGAAAAAGAGACTGCCTAAACCCTAACCTTCACCTACTGGAACCCTACAGCTGATTTAAGAAGATAGAATACAGAAGTCCCCTAAACCAAAACTAGGCTTAGGCTTATATAGCAGTCAGCTGTGAGAGCATTAGGGTTAGGAAAACCCTAATTTTATCGATGCAAACGTGGCCCATTCCTGTTCCTTGGATGCCTCGGGGTATGTGCATGGAGATTGGAGCACTAGAGTGCGTGCCCTAATTGCTAAAAGTTCCCAGACTGCCCCTGCAGATGTGGGGGAAGTTAAGATCCCGAGCCTCGCTAGGTAGGAAGGATTTCCAAGTCTTGTCACATGATAGAGTAGTCGTCGCGGGATAGCATTGCCTTGAAGCTCTTGTAGTCGCGGGATAGATAGTTTGGTCATCGCAGGATTGCTCTGGTCATCGCGAGATTGCGCGCGTAGTTCGTTCCTTGGTGAATCTCGTGGGGATCATCGCGAAGAAGCAAGGTGCATAGGTCTCTAGATTGCGCGAGTAGTTCCCTGAAGGTCTGCATCCCACTGCCACTGTGCGACAGCTGCACGCAGGAATGCTTGGAGCTCTCTCTCCTCAGTGAATCACGCAAAGATTAAAGGCTCCTTTCTTGAGCAGCGTGAGACTGTGCGAGAGCTTCCAACTGAGCCTCGCGAGAACTATGTGAAGTATGCTTTTTACCCCCTTCTGTCATCAATCTGCATGAGAATAGCATGATCAGTTGGTGTGCTGCCTTCAGAATCCCGTGACAACTGCGCGAAGCCTTTTTCTCTGAAACAATTGAACCCTGCGACATCTGTGCGAGGCTCACTTCTTAACTTGTTGCTGCTTTGCTGTGCCTATGCTGCAGCCAGTTCTATGTCTAGGTCTAACTTCCTTTCTCCTGAGGCACTTCTGGGGCAAAAGTATGCTTCTTGGCATAGTTAGGGCCTTATCTGTAGGTGCTGCTTATTACCTACAAAATGGGCTTAACACATATTTATTACATGACTAAGGTTCTAACAGAGATTAAGTTAAGGGGTGAAAAGTGGTACTTTTTAGGTCTTAACACACCCCTAAACCTAATTTTTACTAGTCCCTTAGCAAAGCTTTAACTAATTAAATGCCACTTTCGTAGGGATCACGGGTACATTTAGCATATGTACCAAGCCTTTTAAACCCCTAGGTGATTCCTAGTGTAGGAGTGAAGTCTCTTGAGGGTTTTCAGTGAAGATACCCACAAACTTCAACATTAGAACAGTTAAGTATAGTGCAATTAATGACAACACAGATTTCAATGTATAAAGCTTCATTCCACACCCATTCTTTAACATTTAGAGGAAATTGCAGCAGTAATGCAGGCCATTTAAACTCAAAATTTTAGCATGTGTTTGCATTTCCACCAATCATTTTACATTAGAAATTCAATGTGCACATATTAGTACCAAGCTTGCCTTAAATTTAAAAATTCTGTTGGACACAACCCCAATGAAGTTACAATTCAGACCCAATTCTCACCAGGGTTTTCTCTCAACAATGAATATCTAGGGGTGTTCACATTTAAAGCAGCTCAAGAGCAGTTACAGACCCCAAATGGGCCTGCAAGCATGAGCATAGGTAAAGCTTCTAATTTCTGACATCCTCATGACTTTTCAGCATAGATTAGGTACTCCCTCGTCTCCACCTAACAGCTCATTTCACTTTGAATCTTCAAGGTCTTGTTGAATGGGTTGTAATGTGGCTTATGGGTGAGGGATATAAAGAATGGAGGTGTAAAAAGGAAATCAAAATGGGGAAATCAGCAAGGTAAGGAGTGACTCCTGACTTCACTACCTTCATTCCAGCACAACTTCATCTAACTTGATATATTTCAGAATCAAAGTGGCCAGTTTATCCTCTTCTTTTCAATTTTCAGATGATATTCTTCTCCAAACTTCTCTTCCTTGTTCTCTTTTTATTATTTTTCTTCTTTTTATTTTTATGATTTTCATGATGAACTGCCACATAAATACCACCAACACATTGTTGTTCATAGGTTATTTTTCTTCTCCTTCTACCAAATGTTGGGCCCCTCTCACTACCTTCAACTCCTCCTTTACCTTCTGAATTCTCAGAATGACGGTAAGGTTGAATCATGCCATGAGGTTAAGGTGCAAGTACTCCAGTGTTTGTTAAAGAAAAATAGGACTTTTTGAGGCTTAAAGAGTGTATGCAAATGGGTAGTTTTAAAAGGTTGGGTTTTCAGGCTCAAACTATCCAAATGAGGGCCTTGAATAATTTCCTTAGTGTCATGAGTGCTGCCAACCAGTTTTGATCTGGAGGTGCCTAACTTCTAGTAAAAAGTGCTGAGTCAATCAAACCTTAGAGCAAAAAAATATCAAAAACACTCTTCAACAAAAATTGATAGGCCCAAATCTCACTAGATATAGTCTTCTTTTTAACTCATGGAGTGTATTTTCACCTTTTTCTCTCCTCTTAGTTTTACTAGGTACTAATTTAGCATTTCTAATGTTAGCTTCATGGTGGTGCCAAGATTTTAACATTTTCAGTTTCGAAATGTCTGTAAAAATATTTTAATTTTTCACAAATTTCCTCATTGCAGCAAGTTAGGTGGAAATTGACTTTATTCATCCCAATTACACCACCATTACAGCACTATGGTTAACTATTCTATTGGCAGACCTACCCTGCCACACCCCCAAACCATGAGGAGCAGTGTCCTCACTGGTTCAAAGGCCAGAAAGTGCAGGGTAATAGTCATAAAAAAAATAAACAAACACAGACAATATTCACAAAGCAAGATACAACAAAAATTCTATTAACTTAGAAAGAAATGTACAACTGTAATTACAATGACAAGAAAAGAAGTGAAAAAGAAAGAAAAGCCTAGCTACAATCTATTTTAAGAGGAGGACTCGGAATCTGAATCTATGAACCAGTCCCAACCCATCTGTTGTGCATGTTTCCTCATTTCAGCTTTTTTCTCAGAACTGAGCTTGGGCTTGGTTCTGTCTGTGGGAGCTTTGGTCTTTTTCTTCTTTGCTTTGCTCTTAGTTGGACTCTTTTTCTTTGGCTGCCTTGGTTTCCTTGGTTGGGCTGGTAGTTTCTTCATGGTTGGAGCTTTTGGTGCCCTCACCCTCATTTTTCTGGTTTTGAGTTCAGGAGGGATCATAGGGGATTTTCCTTTGTCTTGCTCAATGGGGGCTACTGGGGACTTCCCATTATATGGCTGGCCAGGGGGTTGTGCCTCCTCAGACTAGGCAGCTGACTCTTTACCAATTTTGATAGAGGCTGTTGTGGAAGCAATCCTCTTAGCAGTGACTTTCCTCTATTTAGGATAAGTTTGCTCAGTAGGAAGTGTAGCAGGAGTTTGGGTAGGTTGAGGCTCAGGTTCTGGCATGAGTATAAAGAGTGGGGTGGGCTGCTGAGTTGCACTTCTGGCAGCAGCCAATGCAGATTTCAAAGAGGCTATCTGGATTTGGGCTTTCAGGAGGTCAGTTTCATGGATTTCCTTTTGGAGTCGAAAGATTTCTTGGGCATTGTTGAGTCTCTTTTCAAACATCCTGGCTTTCATCCTCTCCACATTAGTATTTGCCTTCTCAAGCTCCAAATTCATCTGATGATAAGCAGCCATGGTTTTTACCTTCTCATAGGCCTCCAAGATGTTAGTCCACCCAAGGGAAATACCCAGTAATTGCTTTTTGTGGGCTTCCTCAATTTCACTAAACTGCTGCAGCAGGGGGGTCTCTATGGATTGCCTAAGTTGGGCCATGCCCCTTAGGACATCCCTCCTAAGGTAGGGATTGTCTCTCATGGCATGGAGGATGGTGAGGTAGGGGGGATGTAAATGGAGTGTTTGGGTGCGATAGGAAGAGAGGAAGTGGAAGGAGTAAAATGTGATTGGTCTTGGGCGGGGAAGTTGTGTTATCAGTTGGTAAGTCTAGTTGTTGGGGGAGGGTAACAGGTTCTGGGTCTGTTTGGGTGGATTTGTTAGTGAATGTTAGATGGGGTAGTATAAGAGGTGGAATTGAAGGCATGGGGGGGGAAAGAAAAGGAGGTAGGCTCACTAGGAGTAGGTGGTGTTGGGGTAGGGAAAAAGGGAATGGTGAAAGGTATGAAAGAGAATGGTTAGGTTGTGGAGTCAGGGTTGGGAGGGGAAAGGACCGGGGGGGTTTGAGTGAATTGTTGAGGGATGCGTGGGTTTGTCAATGTTTGAAATGTGGATTTGATAGATGTGATTTCAGTTTACATCTGGTCCTGTGTGTGTGTTGTGGTGGATAGTTAGGATTAGATGTCTTGGATGAGGGAGAGGATGAGTGTCAGTGTGTCTGGGTTGGGAAGTTGAGATTGTGTAAAAGTTGGAACAGGTTAAAAAGGGGAGGAAGGGGCATGAAGGAAAGTGGAAGGAGGGGGAGTTTGGGGTTCAGGGGAGTGATGTGGTGATGTAGTTGGAGAGTCCGGGAGGGGGGGTGTAGTGGGTGGGCATGGTGTCAAGGAAACTAGCCATAAAGGCTTGGAATCCTGTGGTTGTGTTAATGTTGAGGTCTATGTCTATGAGTGGGGATGTAGTAGGCATGGCTGGAGTGGTATCCTGGTCAATGTGAGGTGTGTCAGTGGGGATAAAAGGGATTGTGGGTGGTGTTAGGGAGATGGAGGGGGTTGTGTCAGTAGTTTTCCTTTTCTTATAGGAAATTAGTGGAGGGCTGTCAGGGTTTTGTGAAGATGATGGGAGTATGGGAGCTGTGTATTGAGGTAGGGTAGGGGATGGTGAGGTGCTGACATGGGGGTGGTGTCCTCCTAGGTACCAATCATAGGAAGAATGGGTGTAGGCATGGATAATGAAGACAGAGGAGGGTGAGAGAGAGATGGAGTATGGGTAGGGGAAGTTATCAGGATAGGGGATCCTGGAGTAAAAGGTGGGGGGGATGTGGGGGCTGCTACAGCAGTGGTAGTGACAGGCTCTGGAACCACCTCTTTGGTAGCAGGGGTAGGCCTTGTAATAGCTTCCTCATCAGCTTGCTTGGGAGGGGCCTGAGCCTCAACTTTCTTCTTCTTCTGTGTTTCCATCAGGCTCCTGCTGATTCCCCATTGCCTCTTGGCAAAAGTTGTAGGGGCAAGGGTGGTAGTCTCCTCTCCTTTTGCTATCTTGTACCCCCCCTTTAGAAGCAGTTTGGTGATGACTCTGGCATAGGAGAGTGTGTGTGGCTTCTTGTTCTGCCCTAATTTCTCCACTAGATCCTTCATTGCTTCAAAAATTAACCAGGCGGCAAGGAAGCCATGGCCCAGAGAGAAAGAGTAAACAACATCAGCTATAGGAGTCCTCCTCTCCTGTTGATGGCCTGAGCAGTAGATGTTCTTTCTCAGGATCTGGTCAATGAAAAGGAGTCTAGGTTCCAACTCTCTTCTTCTTATAGAATCCCCTGAGACCTTTAATCCTCTAGTAAGAGCCCTTACAATGGTGTCAATGGAGGCACTCAGGAGAGGGCCATATCCACAGCTATTGTCAAATGCAGCTGGGATGCCCAATACCTCTGCAATCCGCTTGGGGCTAACTAACATCTCGAAAATGTCAATCAACATAAGAAAACCTGATTGCCCATCTTTGTCCTTGGTGACCCTGATGTACTAATAAAAAAGTTGCACTAGCCTAGGGTAGGCTAGTGCTGGAATTCCTTTCATCAAGGGGGTCAGACCATCCTTGCTCATAAATTGAATGGTAGGGGCAGAGAGAGGCTCCTTCTCAAAGAAGGGCAGGTCAAAAGTTGTTTCAGGCTCCAAGGGGATTGAAGCCATGAGCTAAGAGGGTGTAGAAAACTCAAGGATTGGCTCCTCCACCTCCTCAACCACATCCTTCCCTTTTTTCGGTGCCTTAGAAGTCTTGACCTTCTTAGGAGCGGGCTCAACAGAGGCCTTATCCTTGCTCCTTTTCTTTAGTGCACTCTTAGGGGCCATTACAAACTCTACTTTTAAAGATGAAAAAGGGGGACTGAGATCTGAGTGCTTACCCTAAAATCATAGGGTTTGGTTCGATCTGACACAGTGCCCCACGAGATCTCTAAGCAGAGGGCAACGGATGGGGATGACGTTTGGAACAAATCTGTAGGATCTTGGTGTGAATAATGGGTAGTGGAATGGACACTGGATGCGAAAGGTAGAAGAGCACCGAAAGCTAGGGTTTTGCTAGATGGAGAGAAGAGAGAGAATTGGGAAAGGAGACAATCGTGGGTTTAGAGTATTTATCACTAGGCTTGGCGGGCATTGGAACATATCCTGTAGCGAGATGGGAAATGAAACCTAGCGAAGGTGTTAATGCAAGTTGGATTGCGCGAAAGGCTCTCAGGTTTACCTTGGAGCGTGCGACAGCTTCTGAAGAATTCTATGTGAATTGCGCGAGAGTCTCCCAGGCGTCATTTTGGACCCCGCGAGAGCAAATGATGAATTCCATTTGGATTATGCTAGAGTCTCCCAGGCCTCCATTTGGATCTTGCGATAGCTATTGAAGTGCTCCATTTAGATTGCGCGAGAGGCTCCCAGTGGATCTCGCGACAGCTAGTGAAGAATTTTATTTGGATTACACGAGAGTCTCCCAGGTTTCCTTTTGGATCTCACGACAGCTAGTGAAGAATTCTATTTGGATTGCGCGAGAGTCTCCTAGGCCTCCATTTGGATCTCGCGACAATAAAGTATTAAATAGAGAGCATGCGCTCTTCATTCTGCCATTTCCATTTGGGTTGTGGCTGGATCCTAGGCATGACTCACCACCATGGGTACCCCATACACTTTAAAAATCAAACATTCAAGCATATGCAGCAAAAATCTTTATTCAAACATTGTGCATTCAATCAAAAACCACCAATTCAAGAGCATTAATCATCAAACCAAGCATAAAAAGAGATCAGACTAGATAGGTTCAGACTCAAGAGAGGCCACTAAAATTTCCTAAAAAATTTGAATAAAAGGAGGCAATATAAACCTAATAAAACCAAAGTACATATAATACACATTGACACATCTATGGATCAGTTTAATGAAGGGTCCCTTTGAAAGTGAATGGTGTTCATAGGTTCAGCAGGTTTTTCTAAACAAGGCTTAAGCCTCTGACCATTCACCTTCAAGGTTTTCCCAGACTTGGGATCCTTGATTTCCACAGCACCAGATGGGGAAACATTCATGACAATATAGGGCCCTTTCCATCGGGATTTCAGTTTGCCAGGAAAAAATTTAAGTTTGGAGTTAAACAACCAAACCTTATCACCAACCATGAAGCTCTTTCCTAACAAACCCTTATCAAAGAAAGTCTTGGACCTTTCCTTGTATATCCGGGCATTGGCATATGCATCCATCCTCAGCTCTTCCAGTTCTGATAGCTGCAGCAACCTGTGATGACCAGCAGAAGTTAGGTCTAGATTTAAATTTTTTATGGCCCAATAGGCCCTGTGTTCTAACTCTACTAGAGATGGCAAGCCTTGCCATAAACCAGTCTGAATGGGGACATCCCAATGGGAGTCTTATAGGCAGTCCTATAAGCCCATAATGCATCATTTAGCTTGTTCGCCCAGTCCTTTCGGTCAGTCCTCACTATCTTCTCAAGGATGTGCTTGATCTTCCTATTAGAAATTTCAACTTGCCCACTGGTTTGTGGGTGGTAGGGAGTAGCAATCCTATGGGTGACAGAATATTTCTTGAGCAAGCTCTCGAAATTTCTGTTGTAGAAATGGCTACCCCTATCACTGATAATGGCTCTAGGGGTGTCAAATCTTGAGAAGATATTCTGCTTTATAAACTTGAGGACAACATGATTATCATTGGTTCTTATGGCAATAGCTTTTACCCATTTTGGAACATAATTCGCTGCCACTAAGATGAAATGATAACCATTTGAAGGAGGAAAGGTGCCCATAAAGTCAATACCCCAGAGATCAAACAGTTCCACAACAAGGATGGGCTGCAAAGGCATTGAGTTTCTTTTAGACAGCCCTTCTAATTTCTGACATCTCTCACATGTCCTGCAGTGTGTATTGGCATCTCTGAATAAAGAAGGCCAATAGAACCCACACTGCAAGATTTTGTTAGCTATTTTTCTTCCACTAAAGTGGCCCCCACAGGCATTTTCATGGCACGTGGCTAGAATACTGGGGACATCACTTTCAGGAATACATTTTTGGATGATTTGGTCTGCATAGTACTTGTATAAGCAAGGTTCCTCCCAGAAAAAGAATCTGGCCTATGAGAAAAATAGGTCTTTATCCATTTTAGTCCAATGGGCAGGAATCTTGCCTATAACTAAATAATTTATAATGTGTGCATACCAAGGAACCAAAGATCGGATGGCAAACGATTGCTCATCCAGGAAAACATCATTTGCAAGGTCATCAACACATTTTTCCAACACAATTCTGGACAAGTGGTCAGCCACCACATTTTCCATACTCTTTTTGTCCTTGATTTCAATGTTAAACTCCTGCAATCGGAGTATCCATCTAATCAGTCTGGGCTTAGCATCTTTCTTGGACAATAGGTACTTCAATGCTGAGTGGTCTGTGAAGATTAAAGTTTTAGAGCCAAGTAGGTAAGGTCTAAATTTGTCAACAGCAAAAACCACTGCCAGGAGCTCTTTCTCAGTTGTGGTGTAATTCAGCTGAGTTTCAGTAAGTGATTTGTTGAGATAGGCAATGACCACTGGCAGCTTATCTTTCCTCTAGCCCAAAACAACACCTATTGCTAAGTCGGATGCATCACACATCAGCTCAAAGGGGAGTGCATAGTCAGGTGTTTGGAGTGCAGGGGCAGAGGTGAGGCATATCTTCAAAGTTTCAAAAGCCTTAAGACATTCAGCAAAAAAATCAAAGGGCACATCCTGACAGAGCACGTGACACAATGGTTTAGCAATTTTGCTGAAGTCTTTAATAAACCTCCTGTAAAATCCTGCATGTCCAACGAAAGATCTGATTTGTTTGAATGTTCTTGGAGGGGGCAAATTTGTAATGAGGTCAACTTTGGCCTTATCTACCTCAATCCCTTCTCTAGAGACCACATGGCCCAACACAATACCTTGTGTTACCATGAAGTGGTTCTTTTACCAACTTAAGACCAGATTGGTCTCCTCACATCTTTGCAAGACTAGGTGGAGGTGTTGCAGACATTGGCCAAAACTGTCACCATATACAAAGAAATCATCCATAAAAATTTTTAGGAACTTGTCAATCATATCAGAGAATATGGCATACATACACCTCTGAAAGGTGGCTGGGGCATTACACAGCCCAAAAGGCATCCTTCGGTAAGCAAAGGTGCCAAAAGGTCACGTAAATATAGTTTTCTCTTGGTCATGAGGGTGCACAGGGATCTGATTGTACCCTGAGTACCCATCAAGAAAGCAGTAGAAAGCCTTTCCAGCCAACTTATCCAAGATTTGATCTATGAAGGGGAGAGGGAAGTAGTATGTTCTGGTTTTAGAGTTAAGCTTCCGATAATCTATGCAAACCCTCCAGCCAGTGGTCTCTCTGGCTGGTCTCAGCTCTCTAGACTCAGTTGTGATGACTGTTATGTCAGATTTCTTGGGCACCACTTGGATAGGTGCCACCCATTCAGAATCAGAAATGGGGTAAATTACCCCAGCATCTAGCAATTTAATGATCTCTTTGAGGACCACTTCCTGCATGTGAGGATTCAATTTCCTCTGTATTTCCCTGAAGGGTGCTAAGCCCTCCTCTAAATGGATCCTGTGCATACAGATTGATGCATCTATCCTTCCTAGATCTGCTACGGTCCAACCAATTACCTTTTTGTGCTTCCTCAAGACTGTTAGTAACTCTTCCTCTTGCTCATTAGTAAGAGAGGAGGAGATAATTATAGGAAGTTTTTCACCTTTCTCAAGGAAAGCATATTTCAATATTTCTAGAAGCTTCTTGAGATCCAGATTAGGGGCTTGTTGGGTAGATGGCAAGATTGGTGCTTTGTTGGTTTGAGGAAGAGGCAGCAATGTAGGTTTCCAAATGGAATGCTACACTAAGCCCACAGAAGACTTTAATGTGGTCATGTCTTCTGTCATAACAGTCGGGCTTCTTTCCTCTACCATGTCCCAAACTTCAATTAAACTTATGACAATGTTGCCCCAAACCTTGTCAGAGTGGGCAATACTTCTTCAACAACTTCCTCTAGTATATCCACTGCAAAGCTTTCCTCATTGTCCAGTTGAGGGTACTTTGCACTATTGTACACATTAAGTTTAACCTTCATATGTCCGAAAGTTACCTCCATGATCCCCGACCTACATTGAATGCATGCATTGGCTGTGGCCAAGAATGGCCCCCCCAAAATAACAGGTATAGGGGTTGTACTGTTGTTGCAGCCCATGTCCAAAACCAGGAAGTCTGTAGGGTAGAAGAACTTGTCCACCCCTACCAAGACATCCTCAACCACTCCCATAGGTCTCCTTTCAGACCTATCAGCCATTAACAGGACAATGGGGGTGGGTTTTAGCTCCCTTAAACCTAGCTACTGATACACACTGTATGACAGCAAGTTTACACTAGCTCCAAGGTCTAGAACGGCCCTTCCAATTGTGTGTTCTCCAATTATACGGGGAATAGTAGGTATCCCTAGGTCTTGCAACTTCTCTAGCATTGTTATGTTTAATACAGAATTAACTGTATCAGTTGCAAAGACCTTTTTAGACAAATGGCCTCTAGCCTTCCTTTTCTGTGTATAAAGGTCTTTAAGAAATTTGGCATAGGCTAGGACCTGTCTAATTGCATCAAGCAGGGGCAAATTGATTTTTACCTACTTAAAGGTCTCCATCATTTCCTCTATCTGTGAATTCCCCTTATCAAAAGGGGCAGGGCCACTAAAAGCTTGAGAAAATGGCAACTGAGGTACTGCTGGTTCCTCAGCTGTAAGCCTATGACTAAACTTCTGTTTCTTTCTTTTTTCATCTTTTATTTTCTGTTGAGGCTCAACTACAGCCTCTTTATTTTTCTCTTGTTGCAGGGTAGCAGGTAACTCTTGGCTCTGTGCTCTAACAAATTATTTTTCACTTTCATTCAAAAAATCTTTGGAAATGACCTCTCCTTGTTCCTTTCCAACCTGGTTGTCTACCAGCCTGCCAGACCTTAGGGTTGTGATGGCATTAGTTCCCTCAAAACTTGAGGAACCTTCTCCAATCGAATATTGGCCCTCAGGGTTGACCACTGGCTGGCTTGGCAACCTACCCTCCTCTCTTTTGGTGAAGGCATTGGATATTTGGCCTAGCTGCTCTTCCATTTTCTTTATGCTTTGATTGTGAGAAGTCACAGTCTGAGTCAAGATTATAAGACTTTGCAATGAGGTCAAAACCTGATCCTCGAAAGTAGCATTTCGGGGCTGAGGTGGGGGAACTACCAACTAATTTTGTTGTTGGGGTAGCTGCTGATGCTAGAAATTTGACCTTGGGGCATATCCTTGGTTAAATTGCTGCTGTGGCCTTTGAGGTAAGGCCAACATCTGTTGTGGCTGCATGTAATTGTCTTGTCTCCACCTCAAATTTGGGTTGTCTCTCCACTGGTAACCAGCATTTTGGTGTTGGTATCCAAATAGTTACTTGTTATAGCCAACAGATTATTGCTGGCCAAATGATTGGGCAACAGCAGCTTGTTCCATCACATACTCGGGATATTGCCCTACAGATGGGCACTCTTCCACTATGTGTTGTGGAGATTGGCATATCAGAAATGCCTCCATCACCTATGCAGCCAATCTAGATTGCACCATAATTAATAGTTTATCAAACTTATAAAAAAGATTGGCCATCTGCATTTTCAGGTCATTATTCCCGGTTACTTCATACATCTTTCCTTTGGAAGTTTCAGCTAGTCCCATTTTAGGAGAAGGCTCATGAGCAGTTCTTGACAAGGACATCTTTTCGAAAGCATTTTCACTGATGACCTCGAACAAATCCCATGCCTCATCAGCTATTTTGTGCATGTAAGTTCCACCACAAGAGGCATCTACCATGTCTCTGCTTTTCTCATCAATCCTATTATAGAAGCTCTAGAAAAGCTGCCAGTCAGGGATCTTGTGGTGGGGACATTGTTTGAGCATCTCCTTGAATCTGTCCCATGCTTGATTAAAATCTTCAGTTGGGGATTGAGTAAAAGCAAGTATTGCTTTCCTCAACTGGCTGGTTTTTGTCTCTGGGAAGAATTTGGTCAAATATCTTGTCTGGAGGTCTTTCTAAGAAGTGATGCTGTTGTTTGGGAGACTAGCTAACCAGGTGCTGGTCCTGTCCTTTAGGGAGAAAGGAAAGAGCCTTAATCTAGTGGCTTATGGACTCAAACCAGTAATGGAAAATGTTGTGCACAGGGCCAAAAATTGGTCAATGTGCTTGTAGGGGTCTTCCTTGTTGAGCCCATGGAAAGAGGGAAGCATTTGGATGATTGAGGCTTTAATCTCATAATTTCCCTGAACATCTGGGAATTGAATGCTGAATGGGGAATTATAATCATCAGGAGCATTCAATTCCTTCAATGTTCTGGGTTGCTCTTCACCATATTTGTTGTCTTAGTTTGATGAGGCTCAACTGTGGTGTGTCTGGGCCTTCTTGGTCTTCTGTCCCTTTCTATCTCAGGGTTAGGAGGCTCTAATGTTGGGCTGAGGGATCTCCTTCCTAACATGCACACACACCAACAACAGGGAAGACTACTTACAAACACATTGCAATTAACTCAAAGAATTATCTAAATTACAACTATCTTAATCAACTGCTATGGAATTTGCAAAGGAGAAATAGAATGAGGTTTTGAGGGTTAGAGAAATGCAAACAGAGGTAACTAGACTCCAAGTATAGTTCAACTTTCCTCTCTGCTACTTGTTAAGACCTGAAAAGTACCACTTTTCACCCCTTAACTTAGCCTTTGATTAGACCCTTAGCCATCTAATAAAGTTTTGTTAAGGGTTTTTTGTAGATAATAAACAGCAGTGCAATAAGGTCAGAAATCATGTTAAGGAGCCTGTATTGGCTCCAGAAGTCCCTCAGAAGAATGAGCCATGAATCCAGACCTGAAGAAAGCCTCGCGCAACTGACAAAGCTTCAAAGGATTCAGAAAACTATGCTTCTTGCAGTCCTCGCGAGCTTCCCAAGACTTCATAACAAGTGCTCGCGCGGTTGAGTAACAGAAGAGCTTCAGAAGCATAACCTCGAGCAGCTCTCGCGAAGTTTAGGAGTAAATGTTCATGCAGTCTCGCGCAGTTCAAGTAGACCTGAAATCAACCTTGCGCAGTTCACTCAGAACCGCTGAGGAGAGAGAGCTTTAGGAGATTCTTCGCGCAGTAGCCGCGGGATGCAAATGTCAAGAGAACATGTCGCGCAGTTCAGAAAAGACTCAAAGCTATCGCGAGTATCCTCACGAAGATCTATCAAGAAAAGATGCTGTTGCACGGTTCAGGAAGAAAGCAGCCTCGCGAAGTCAGAAGTTAGCCTCGTGAAGATCTATTATGAAATGGAATGGTCGCACAGTTCTTGCGCTATTCACAAGTAGCAATCCAACCGTGCCAAGCCCAATCCAGCGAGAGCATAACTACCTACCTCGCGACTGCTCAAAGCATTAAGAAGCTACAACCCGCGATGTCTGAATTTTTAATGTTAAACTCAACCACATGAGGAACAGAGCTACCATGCGACATGTCTGGGAATCGACTGCAACCTGGCGAACCTATGAACTCCAACTTCCATCATTCTACAGAGGACTTTCTGGGAATTTCCAAGGATTAGGGCACACACTCCCACGCTCAAATCTCCATACACGTGCCCCAAGGCATTCAAGGATCATTAATAGGCCACGTGGCATCGCTAAAATTAGGGTTTCCTAACCCTAATGAGCCGCCACACCCACTGCTATATAAACCTAAGCCTGGTTTAGGTTTAAGGGGTCGGAAGAGTTCAGTTTTTGCTCTGTTTTGTTTTTAGCATTGTAGTCTTGTTTTTCTATAGCCGTAAGTAGTTTTTCTTTTTCTTCTTCTTCTCTCCATGGCTCAGCACTTGCTGGCCATGCCTTTGTATACTTATTAAGATTAGATTAATGGAATTTGTGATTGGGTGTTGTACTTTTATGAGATTCATGTGTTTGTGAGTCGCTCTGTGCAAGGCTGCTGCCTTGTGATCTGCCATTGCTTTGGTTGTGATTCAAAGCAATGGAGGACTAATTCTAAGGTCCCATTCAGATCCAAGTGACCTATGTGTCTGGGCTAGCATGGTCCTATACAGCCTTAGCCCCACCACAGGACCCACTAGATCTGAAATCCCAATGGAAGCCTGAGCTGGTAGCCATGTGACCATGGTGGTGGCAGCAATATTCTTGTTTTATTTTGGGCTCCGTGAGGAGGATAGCCTCTGGGATAGTCTGTGACCATTTAAGTGGACAGGTTATAGCCTTAGGGTGAATCCAATCCACCGATCCAAAATGGATCCTTCTTCTCCGAGCAGGCTTATAGGGTAGGAGATTGTCTGAGGCACTCCCCATATTAGTATAGACCCGCCATCAGATGGCAGATCTGATCTGGGTATGGAGATTGTAGGCTTGTGACTGGACCATTGTAGGCCCACTCAAGCAATGGACAGCTAGATCTAAGGTGGTACTGAATCTCTTGCTGGTTCTATGTGTCTGGGCTATCATGAGCTTGTAGCCTGGATGAAGTAGTGCCTACAATGATTAACTTGTTTTGACCCATCTCTGCAGTGTGGTTCCCCTATGGGATAGTTTGTGACCATTTAAGTGGACAGGTTATAACCTTAAGGGCTTGGATCATGGCACAGGGATGAGTTGAATTCTTTCTCCTCTTTGGTGATAATGTAGCCATTGGACAGGATTTCTATACCAGCAGATCTGGATCTGAGTCATAAATTCTAGCATATCTGAACCCAATAGCATACTTCTCACCCTTTTATATTTATTTTCCCTCACTCCATCCATCTTCTCATCCCTTTTCTGTAGTTAGTTCATTAGGATACCTTAGGATACTTAGAATAAATGACCCTAAACTCCCCTCCTTTTAGGACTGCCAGATTTGTAGTCAGATCTGGAGGGACTACTAGAGATGGCTCCCTTGGAGCTGTAGATCACCTTTTCCTGTGGGACAAACTCTTACTTATCAAAACTTGCTACAAATGGACCCTGTATCTTGTAGGTCTAAGATTTCTCAGTTGTGCTGATTCCATCCCCTATTTTACTTTGATTTTAAATTGCTTTTACCACCAACAAATAAAGTAAGCACATCTGGAGGTCAGAACAAGTTTTTGGCGCCGCTGTCGGGGAAAGATGATCTATTAGTAGACCCTTAGTTTTTGTATTTTTAGTGTTCTTTGTAGCTTTGAATAATTGATACTACTGATGTAATTTTGAATCTTTCTTGCAGATCTAGACAGCAGCAGAGAAGAATAGTGGACTGCATTTGGAGATTAGCTACCTCTGTTTGCAAATTCTCTAAACCTTTAAAACTCTGTCTATTTCTCTTACAATTTCCATAGTAGTATTTAAGATAGTTGTAAATTTATGTTTTCGTAAAATAGCTGTGAATTTGTTAGATAAATTCTTTGAGGCAAGTACAATGTGCCTGCAAGGAGTTGTCCCTGCTGGTGGAGTGTTTGTATGCTAGGTAGGAGATCTCTTAGTCCTACTTTAGAGCCTTTCAACCCTGAACTAGAAAGGGGTAGAAGACTAAGAAGGAACAGGCACACCACAGTAGAGCCCCCAATTGAATCTGAGACAGTACTCATGGGTGAAGAACAACCCAGAACTCTCAAGGAGTTGAATGCTCCGGATGACTATAACTCTCCATTTAGTATTCAATTCCCTGATGTTTAGGGGAATTATGAAATTAAAACTTCCATCATCCAGGTGCTGCCCTCTTTCCATGGGCTTAGTAAGGAGGACCCTTACAAGCATATTGACCAATTTTTGGCCTTGCGCACCACATTCAATATCACTGGTTTGGGACTTGAGGCTACTAGGCTCAGGCTCTTTCCCTTCTCTCTGAAGGATAGGGCTAGTACCTAGTTGGCCACTCTTCCCAACAATAGCATTGCATCTTGGAAAGACCTACAGACCAAGTTCCTGACAAAGTTCTTCCCTGAGACCAAAACGAGCCAGTTGAGGAAAGAAATTCTTGCTTTCGCCCAATCCCCAACTGAGGATTTTAATCAAGCCTGGGACAGGTTTAAGGAAATGCTCAAACAATGCCCCCACCACAAGATCCCAGACTGGCAGCTTACACAAAGCTTCTACAATGGGATTGATGAAAAAAATAGAGATATGGTTGATGCCTCTTGTGGCGGAACCTACATGCACAAGATTGCTGATGAGGCATGGGAATTGTTTGAAGTAATCAGTGAAAATGCTTTTCAAAAGCTATCCCTGGCAAGAACTAGTCAGGAGTCTGTGTCAAAAGTGGAGCCTGCCGCATCATCAAGAGGAAAAGTTTATGAGGTGTTTGGGAACAATGACCTGCAACTGCAGATGGCAAACCTCTCTTTGAAATTTGATAAATTGCTGACTGTGATGCAACCCAGAAAGGCTGCTCAAGTGGTGGAGGCATGTCTGATATGCCAGTCCCCACAGCACACAATAGAGGAATGTCCATCTGCAGGGCAATATCCTGAATTGGTATTGGAACATGCTGCTGCTGCACAATCTTTTGGCCAGTAATAATCTGGTGGCTACAACAGACAACCATATGGATACCAGCACCAAAATGCTGGTTACCAATGGAGAGACCACCCAAATCTGAGGTGGAGTCAAGACAATTATATGCAGCCCCAGTAAATGTTGGCTTTACCCAAAGGCCTCAGCAGCAGTTCAATCAGGGATATGCCCCTAGGTCTAATTAATAGCCCCCCATCAGCAAGAAAATCAATTGGTCTTACCCCCATCTCAACCCAGAAATACTTCTTTCGAGGACCAGGTCTTAACCTCACTGCAAAACCTGGGGTCCGTGGCTCAGACTGTGAATTCTCATGGTCAGAGCATAAAGAAGATGGAAGAGCAGATTGGCCAACTAGCGAATGCCTTAGCTAAAAGAGAGGAGGGGAGGTTGCCCAATCAACCAGTGGTTAATCCCAAGGGCCAATTTTTGATTGGTGAAGGATCCTCAAACCTTGAGGGGCAAGGGGATCTTTCATTGACTTGATTCACAGAATTGTGCATTGTGTATGTTATGTATTTTAGTATGGTTCATTTTTTTTCTGTTTATAGGAATTTCTAGTGATCTCGTCGGAGTCTGAATGTATATGACCTGAGAATTATTCTGCCTGCTTTGGTTCTCATTCCCATTGAATTGATGATGTTGAGTAAATGAATGATGATTGTACTGTTTTGATAATGAGAATACTGTTTGAATATGATGTTTTGGTTAAATGCTTTTTGAGTAATTGCATGCTTAAATGTGGGGAACGCATGAGGGAATCCCTTTTTAGAATGACTGTGGGTGTCTCTAGAACAGAGAATGTGAGAGAATCCACCCACAAAACAAAGGAAAATGACAGACTAATGGGTGTGTGATCCTTGTCACTGTTTTAGCTATCGCGAGGTTCTGAAAAATAGGTGTGGTTTCTTCTCGCGTAGTTCATAAGATGTTAACCTGCTAAGCTGTCGCGAGATTCAATACAATTGTGTAGACTCTCTCGCGTAATCCAAATGACAGTCCAATCTCGCGACCCACTCATTTCTATCCAGCGAGCTGACATTTTCAAAGCGCGCCGAGCCCCGCGATTTATATAATCCAACCCCACGTTGCTTTCCTTTCTGTTTTCTCTTTCTTCTCCAGCCAGCGAAACCCTAGCTCTGACTCCCATTAATCTCTCTCCTCCAGCATCCTTTCTACAATCCATCATTCACCTTCAAATTCTGGGGATTTGCTCCTAAAGCCTCCACCAGTTGCCCTCTGATTGGAGCTCTCGCGGTCTTTCGTACATCCGATTGAACAGAACCCTAAGTTTTAGGGTAAGACTCAGCTCTCAACCGTTGCTTTTCATTTTTCAAACTACACATTCACAGAGGAGAAGTTTCATGGCCCCTAAGAGTGCACCTGTGAAAAGAGCAAGGGATAAGGCCCCCGTGGAGCCTACCCCCAAGAAGGCCAAGTCCTCAACGGCGCCGCAAAAAGGGAAAGAAGTGGTTCAGAAAGGGGCCGAACTAACACCTGATTACTCTACACCCTCTGAGCTCCTGACTCCCCTTCCCTTGGAGCCTGAAGCTATTTTTGACCTATCTTTCTTTGAGATGGAACCTCTGTCAGCCCCTTCCATTGAGTTCCTACGCAAAGCTGGTTTGACCCCCCTACTGCAAGCTATCCCTGCACTAGCCTACCCTAGATTAGTGCAACTCTTTTACCAGCACGTTAGGGCTAGACCAGACCACCGTGGGCAGCCAGGCCTCCTTGTGTTAGTTGACAATTTTGAAATGTTACTCAGTCCTGAGCTGATTGCTCAAGTGATGGGCATCCCTGCTATCTTTGACCCCAACTGTGGATATGCCCCCCCTGTGTGTGCCCCCATTGATACAATTGCACAGGCCCTTACCAGAGGATTGAAGGCCACTGGGGATTCCATCAGGAGAAGAGACCTGGACCCTAAAATTTTGTTCATTGATCAAGTTCTGGAAAAGAACATTTATTATGCCGGCCATCAGCAGGAGAGGAGGACCCCAATTGCTGATGCTGTTTATTCCTTTTCTCTGGGCCACGGTTTCCATGCTGCCAGGTTGATGTTTGAGGCCATGAAGGATATTGTGGTGAAGCTAGGGCACAAAAAGAAGCTCCACACTCTCCCCTATGCAAAGCTAATCACAAGACTACTCTTGAGGGGAGAATATAAGATACCAGTGGGGGAGTTAACTATTGACCTCCCCACTACTACTTTCGCAAAGAGATAATGGGGGATCAGTAGGAGTTTGATGGATCCCATTAAGAAAAAGAAGGCTTAGATTGCTTCTGAGAAAGGAGAGGGGACTGCTGTTTCAAAGTCCACCCCTGCTCCCAAAAAGGTGGCTAAAGCTCCTACTCCCAAGAAGGTGGTGCAAGCTACTGTCACTACTGACTCTGCAGCAACACCTCCATCCACCACCCCTGCCCATCCATCAGTTTCTTTGCCTATTCCATCTTTCCCTTTTCCTCTTTTATCTCCCTTTTCCATACCCACTCCAGATTTCCCTGTAATTCGTTCTTGGGAGGAAAGTGTTGACCCCATGACAGCCCTTTACCTTCACCTACATTACCTCAGTACACACCCCCAATTCCCCCATCATCTGAACTGAACCCTGACAGCCCTCCCCTTATCACCTATATTAAAAAGAAAACCTCTCACACCACCCCTATCATTCCCACAGAAACCCCACACATTGACCCAGCCACCATCCCAGCCATCCCTACTTCACCTCCACTCCCAGACCTTGACTTTAACCTCGCCACTACTTCCGGATATCAGGACTTCATAACTACCTTGCTTGACACCATGCCAACCCATGATATCCCTCTCCCAGATTCCCCACTTCCTTCCCCACATCACTCACCAGAACCTCCATCTCCTCCTCCTACAACCTTCCATCATGCCCCTACTTCCCCTTTCCAACCTATTCCCTATTCTTCTCATACTCCACCCCAACCCCACTCAGACACACTTACCCATATCCTTTCCTTAATACATGACATTCAAACCCAACTATTAACCACAACACACACCCAAGACCAAATGCAGACTGACATCACCACCATCAAATTCACCCTTCAAACATTGACAAAACCACCCATCTCTGCACAAACACCTCCTACACGACAAATCCAGTCCCCTTCCACCTCTGACTCCACAGTGCAACCAGATTTTCCCCCCATTGACTTAACTACAACCCTCATATTCCACACCATACCTCACCACTCCTTCCCCACCCTACCTATCCTCCCCCACTCATTTTACCCCCACCACAATTTACCAACCACTCAACCCAAACAAACCCCATTCCCTTCCCATTAACCCCCACACATTTCTAACCCCACCCTTACCATTTAAACCCTTCACCATTCCATTTTACCCTTACCCAGAACCGCCCACCTTCAGTGACCTCCCTTCATTTACTTTTCCACCCATGCCTTCCATCCCACCTCTTATCCTTCCCCCTCCTCAATTCACTGACCACTCAGCACAAACCGACCCAGAACCTTCTCCCCCTCCCCCTCAACTAGACTTCATCACTGCAGCTTCCACTTTACCCCCACAGGACCAATCACCTTCTACTTCTTCCACTTCATTTCTACCAATCTTACGACGACATTCCTACTACACCCCTCCTCACTTCACCCTCCTCCATGCCATGAGGGACAATGCCTACATCAAGAGGGATGTTCTCAGGGGAATGGCCCAACTTCGACAATCCATTGAGTACCCGTTGCTGCAGAAGTTGAGTGACTTGAAGCTTGCTCACAGACAGCAGCTGAGAGATATTTCAAAGAGATGGGAGAATATTTTGGGGACCCTCACTGCGACAAAGGTTGATGCAACTTACTATAAACTGCAGGCGGAGATGGAGAAAGCCAATGCCGAGCTGGAGCACAAGAGAGCCCGGATGTTTGAAAAGAGGCTGAACAATGCTGAGGAGATCCAGAGGCTCACTAAGGGGCTTTCTGATGCCAAACTCCTTTATGCTGAAAAATAGATTGAAATTTTACAAAAAAGGATTGCATCTCTGACAAGCCAACCCATTCAAGCCACCCCTCTTGCTACACCACCCCCTGAGGCCCCACCTTCCACACACCCCGGGCCATCTTCTTCCATTCCCCCTCCTCCTCCACCTCCTACTCAAGAACCTCCACCACCTCCTGCTCCAGTGCCTCCCCCTGCTAAATCCCCTGCACCCAAGAGAAAAAGGGCTACTCCTAAGAAACCTTCTCCCTCCAAAAGAGAGCCACTGCCCAAAGGAAGGAAAAAGACCGCCATCCCCACCCCCAAAGGCCACCAGAGCTTCTGCTCAGGATGACCCCCATGGTCGGTTGCTTTCAAAAGATGAATGCAGATAGGCTGCTGCAGCCCTTGGATTAGACCCCACTGTTCTCTTTCCCTCTGATTCTGATTCTGACTCTACCCCACCTGTGCATCCAAGTCCTAAAATCCCTGTTGCTCCTCCTTCTTCTGACCCTGCTGAATAAACCTATCCTCAGAGAAGGAAAGTTACAGCTAAGAGGACTACTCACACGGCTGCCTCTATCAAAATTGGAAAAGAACAATCTGTCCAGTCTGAGGAGGCACCACCACTGAACCAGAAAGATAAAGGAAAGAGCTCGATTGTCCCTCCTGAGTCAGAAAAAGAAAAATCTCCTCTTATTCCCCCTCAAACTCAGCAAGGGCAAGGCTCAAAAGGGAAGGGTCCCAAAGGGAAGAGTCCCAAAGGAAAAAGTCCTATCAAATCACCTGAGCAAACCAAAGACAAATCCCCAGTGACCCCTCCTGCACCAAAGGCCCCCAAAATGAGGGTTAGGGCACCAAAAGCTCCAACAATGCCCAAAATTGCGGCCCAAAAGAAGGAAGAGAGGGAAAGAAAGAAAAAAGAGGAAGAGGCTCTCCTTCGAGAGCAGGCCAAGAAGATGGGTTGGGACTGGTTTTGATTAAGGCTCTGATTAGCTTGTACCTAGGATTTTTCTGTTTCTGCTTTTTCTTTTTTTTTCTCCTGTTGTTTTTCATTTTGTACATTTCTCTCTTATATAATAGATTTTCTTCTTTTGTCATTGCTATTTTTCTTATTCTTGTGTCTGTTTTGCTCCATGTTATTTCCTTTTATTTTGCCATTCACAAATTTGCTGCACACCCGCCTTTGAACCAGTGAGGACACTGCTCCTCATAGGTTTGGGGGTGTGGCAGGCAGATCCTGCCAATGGAATAGTTAACCTAAGTGCAACAGAATCATGTGAGTAATATGGAAATGGAACCATGTTCACTGGAGAATCAGAAAAATAATGAAATTTTAAATTTTTTCCAGACTTTAGACAGTATAAACTTTTAAAATTTCACATCTCCATGATGAGATCACCAAGGAAACTCACTTGTATCAGCACTTAGTGAATCATTAGAGAGAGAAAAAGGTAAGGACATACTTAAGAATTCAAAGGAAGACCATAACCAGTGAGATCTGGGCCTAAACAATTTTTTTTTTTTTTTGAGGAGTGACTAAGGCAATTTCTTCTAGCTCTAAGGACTGGCTGAGTCACTTTTCTCAATAGAAGTTAGGCAACTCCAAGTTGAAACTACTGACAGCATTCATGAGACTTAGGAAAGGATCAAGGCCTTCTTTTGGACAGTTTGAGCCTAAACAGGCAAACCTTAAGCAACTGCCCTTGTCCATACCCCCTTTGAGCCTTAAATCCTAAATTTCTTCAAAATACACCTGAGTACTTGCACCTGAACCTATGTATCTGATTTAACCTTACCCTCACTCTGAGAATTTAGAAGGTAAAGGAACAAGAGTTAAAGATGGACTAGCTATGGTAAACATTAGGTGAATAAAAGAAGAAGTACCTCAAATTCAAGCGATAGTGGCGAGAAAATGGTGGCATTTCATAAAAGCAAAAACAAAATAAAAAGAAGAAAAATGCATCAAAAAGAAAAAAAAATAATAATGAAGAGGAATAAGAGAGGAGTCAAGAGGGAACTTTCATTGGAAAAATCGAAATCAAGAAGAGAAATTGATCACTTCAAATCTGAAAACCTCAAAGAAGATGAAAGGAGCTGAATTAAAGAAGGTGAAGTCATGAATCACCTCCTTCACCTACTAATTTCTCAATTTTGAACCCCTTTCAACCTTTCATTCTTTTAACCACATAAGCCACATTAGATTAAAGCCCTTGTGATCCAAAGTTGAGTATCGTCATGTGGTGATAAAAAGTTATGCAATCTATGCTGAGGATTTGTCATTGATGCCCGAACATCAGAGCTATGCCTATGCTCATGCTTACATACCCATTTGGAGGATGTAAGTGCTGTTGTGCTTGAGAGAAAATGAAACCCCCAATAGTTCTTTATGAGAGTATGCCCTGGAGAGTTTTGGGTCTGATATTGAATGCATTAAGTATGATCTACAACCTAATTTTTGATCCAGTGATGAGCTCAATGTTGACACACATGTATAGTGTCTTTGGTGTAAATTGATTGGAAATGCTGTGCTTTCATGAGAAGTTTATACTATTTAAATTTCTGTGCAGCCAATGTGTTTGAATTTCTTATATTATTCAAGGGTGAGCTAACTCGCTTTCTTATTTGCTCACTTGATAATAATGCATTTTTGTTAAGCTGCCTCACCGAGAAGTTTGTAGGTGTCTTCACTGAAAACTCTCAGAGAGCACTCCTCCACTAGGGATCACCTAGGGGTTTAAAAGGTTAACATATGCTAAATATATCCGTGCTCCCTATGAAAGTAACATTTAAATTCAGTAGTTATTTCAATGTAGCTTTGCTAAGGGACTAGCAAAGATTAGGTTTGGGGTGTATTAAGACTTGAAAAGTACCACTTTTCACCCTTAAGATAGCCTTGATTAGAACCTTAGCCATCTAATAAAGTTTTGTTGAGTGTTTTATAGATAATAAGCGGCGGTGCAATAAGGCGGAAATCATGTTAAGGAGCACATGGTTGCACGAAGTCCCTCGGAAGAATGATCCATGAATCTAGACTTGAAGCAAGCCTCGCACAGGTGACAAAGCTTCAAAGGATTAAGAAAACTATGCTTCGCAGTCTCATGAGCTTCCCAAGACTTCACAAGCACAACCTATAAAGTTCAGGAGTAAATGGTCGCAGGTCTCTTGATTCAAGAGGACCTGAAATCAACCTCACACAAATCATTCAAAACCACTTAGGAGAGAGAACTTTAGGAGATTCTTCATAGCATTGTCCGCATAGGCCGTGGGATACAAATATCAAGAGAACTCATGATTCAAAAAAGCCTCAAAGCTATCACGAGGATCCTCGCGAAGATCTATCAAGAAAAGAAGTTATCGCGTGATTCAAGAAGAAAGCAGCCTCGCGAAGTCATAAGTTAGCCTCGCGAACATCTATTGTGAAATGGAATGCTCGCAGAGTTCTCGCGCTATTCACAAGTAGCAATCCAACCGCGCGAAGCCTAATCCAGCGAGAGCTTAACTACCTACCTCACGACTGCTCAAAGCATTAAGAAGCTACAACCCTCCGACATCTGAAGTTTTAATGTTAAACTCAACCACGCGAAGAACAAAGCTACCACGCGATAAGCCTTGGAATCGACTGCAACCTGGGGAACCTCTGAACTCCAACTTCCATCATTCTGTAGAGGACTTTCTAGGAATTTCAAAGGATTAGGGCACACACTCCCATGCTCAAATCTCTGTGCATGCGCCTTGAGGCATCCAAGGATCATTAATATAATAGGCCACGTGGCATCGCTAAAATTAGGGTTTCCTAACCCTAATGCGCTGCCACACCCACTGCTATATAAACCTAAGCCTGGTTTAGGTTTAAGGGGGCCGGAAGAGTTCAATTTTTGCTCTATTTTGTTTTTAGCATTGTAGTCTTATTTTTCTGTAGCCATAAGTAGTTTTACTTTTTCTTCTTCTTCTCTCCATGGCCCAGCACTTGCTGGCCATGCTTTTGTATGCTTATTAAGATTAGATCAATGGAATTTGTGATTGGGTGTTGTACTTTTATGGGATTCATATGTTCGTGAGTTGCTCTGTGCAATGCTGCTGCCTTGTGATCCGCCATTGCTTTGGCTGTGATTCAAAGCAATGGAGGACTGATTCAAAGGTCCCATTCAGATCCAAGTGACCTGTGTATCTGGGCTATCATGGTCCTATACAGTCTTAGCCCCACCACAGGACCCACTAGATCTGAAATCCTCATGGAAGCCTGAGCTGGTAGCCTTGTGACCATGGTGGTGGCAGCAATATTCTTGTTTTGTTTTGGGCTCCGTGAGGAGGATAGCCTCTGGGATAGTCTATGACCATTTAAGTGGACAGGTTATAGCATTAGGGTGAATCCAATCATCGATCCAAAATGGATCCTTCTTCTCGAGCTTGTAGCTTCTAGGTAGGAGAGATTGCAGTGAGACTCCCCCATATTAGTATAGACCCGCCATCAGATGGCAGATCTGATCTGGGTATGGAGATTGTAGGCTTCTGACTAGACCATTGTAGGCCCACTCAAGCAATGGACAACTAGATCTAAGGTGGTACACAATCTCTTGCTGGTTTCATGTGTCTGGGCTATCATGGTCCTATACAGCCTTAGCCCCACACATAGAGCTTTAGAGGTTAAGGTTCCCTATGGATTCCTGAGCTTGTAGCCTGGATGAAGTAGTGCCTACAATGATTAACTTGTTTTGACCCATCTCTGCAGTGTGGTTCCCCTATGGGATAGTCTGTGGCCATTTAAGTGGATAGGTTATAACCTTAAGGGATTGGATCATGGCACAGGGATGAGTTGAATTCTTTCTCCTCTTTGGTGATAATGTAGCCATTGGACAGGATTTCTATACCAGATCGGATCCAGAGTCATAAATTCCAACAGATCTGAACCCAATAGCATACTTCTCACCCTTTTATATTTATTTTCCCTCACTCCATCCATCTTCTCAACCCTTTTTTGTAGTTAGTTCATTAGGCTACCTTAGGATACTTAGAATAAGTGACCCTAAACTCTCCTCCTTTTAGGACTGCCAGATCTGGAGGGACTACTAGAGATGGCTCCCTTGGAGCTGTAGATCACCTTTCCCTGTGGGACAAACTCTTATTTATCAAAACTTGCTACAAATGGACCCTGTATCTTGCAGGTCTAATATTTCTTAGTTGTGCTGATTCCATCCCCTATTTTACTTTGATTTTAAATTACTTTTACCACCAACAAATAAAGTAAGCACATCTGGAGATCGCAACACCACTGTCCAGATCTGCAAAGAAAAATTCTAAATGTAAATCACCAGTATTAGTTATTCATAAGCACAGTTACCAAAGAATAGAAAAAATATATAAAAATCTAGGGTCTAGTAATAGATCAAGATTCCCCGGCAGCGGTGCCAAAAACTTGTTAGGTTATTTTATATGCTTGCTACTAACTTTATTAAGAATAATGATAAGAATGGGTAAATAAAAATGAATCAAAGGTTGATTGAAAACTACAGAGCAGCAAGTCTAAAAATACACAGACCTGCAAGATACAGGGCCTGTTGTAGCAAGTTTTAATAAGTAAGAGTTTGTCCCACAGGGAAAAATGATCTAAACCTCCAAGGGGGCCATTTTTTGTAGGCCCTCCAGATCTGACTACAGATCTGGAAATCCTAAATTAAAGGGGATTTAAGGTCACTAATGTTTAAATCCTAAGGTAACCTAATGCCGAAACTGTAGAAATGGTTGAGAAGAATGATGGGAGTGTGAGATAATAAATATAAAAGAGTGAGAAGTAAGCTATTAGGTACAGATCTTATGGGTTTTATAACCACTCATATGCTAACAGTAAGTCCTGTCCAATGGCTACATTATCACCAAAGAGGAGAAAGGATCCAACTCACCCTTGTGCCATGATCCAATCCCTTATGGTTATAACCTGTCCACTCAAATGGTCCAAGAGTATCCAATAGGGGAACCATAGTCTATAGGTGGGTCAGAACATGTTTATCATTGAAGGCACTACTTCATCCAGGCTACCAGCTCAAGAATCCATAGGAACCTCAACCTCTAAAGTTCTGTGTGGGGGGCTAGGCCTACAATGTGCACTAGCCTGGACACAGGACTAGCAAGAGTTTGAGTATTAGCTTTAGGCCTAGCTTTTCACTGCTTTAGAAAGACAGCAGTGATCCAGTCACAAGCCTACAATCTCTACAGCCAGATCAGATCTGTCATCTGATGGTGGGTCTATACAAATACAGGGGAGTCTTTCTCTGCACAACCATCACAGGGCTACAAGCACAAGTGCAGAGAAGAGAAATCTATCTTAGATCTGTGGATTGGCCTCACCTTAGGGCTATAACCTATCTACTTGAATGGCCACAGACTATCCACAGAGGCTATCCTCCTCACAGAGGTCTGAGACAGAACAAGGAAATTGCTGCCACCACCATGTTCACAAGGCTACTAGCTCAGGCTCCCATGAGAATTCAGATTTAGTGGATCCTGTGGTGGGGCATAGGCCTTCAATGTGCCTAGCCTGGACACACATGTCACTTGGATCTAAATAAATCGTTAAAAATAATCCTCCATTGTTTACAATGCATCATAGCAATGGAGGATCTCAAGGCAGCAGCCTTGTACAGAACAGCCCTCAAACTTCAATCCCATACATGCATAAGATCCTATTATAAAACTCCATTAAAACTGTTCCAAATAGACATACAAAGGCATAGCCAACAAGTGCTAGACTATGGAGAGAGAAAAAAAAGGAAAAAAGAAACTGCCTAAACCCTAACCTTCGCCTACTGGAACCCTACAGCTGATTCAAGAAGATAGAATACAGAAGTCCCCTAAACCTATACTAGCCTTAGGCTTATATAGCAGTCAGCTATGGGAGCATTAGGGTTAGGAAAACCCTAATTTTATCGATGCAAATGTGACCCATTCCTGTTCCTTGGATGCCTCAGGGTGTGTGCAAGGAGAATGGAGCACTGGAGTGCGTGCCCTAATTGCTGAATGTTCCCAGACTGCCCCTGCAACAGTGGGGGAAGTTAAGATCCTGAGCCTCGCTAGGTAGCAAGGATTTCCAGGTCTTGTCGCGTGATAGAGTAGTTGTATGGTATTGCATTGCGTTGATGCTCTTACAGTCGCGGGATAGATAGTTTGGTCATCGCGAGATTGCGCGCATGGTTCGTTCCTTGGTGAATCTTGCGGGGATTCTCACGAAGAAGCAAGGTGCATAGGCCTCTGGATAGCGCGAGCAGTTCCCTGAAGGTCTGTATCTCGCGGCCACTGCGCACAGGAATGCCTAGAGCTCTCTCTCCTCAGTGAATCATGCAAAGATTAATGGCTCCTTTCTTGAGCTGCGCGAGACTGCGCAAGAGTTTCCAACTAAGCCTTGCGAGAACTATGTGAAGTATGCTTTTTACCCCCTTCTGTCATCAATCTGTGCGAGAACAGCGCAACCAGTTGGTGTGCTGCCTTCAGAAACCTGCGACAACTGCGCGAAGCCTTTTTCTCTGAAACAATTGAACCCTATGACATTTGCGTAAGGCTCACTTCTTAACTTGTTGCTGCTTTACTGTGCCTATTCTACAGCCAGTTCTCTGTCTGGGTCTAACTTCCTTTCTCCCGAGGCACTTCTGGGGCAAAAGTAAGCTTCTTGGCATGGTTAGGGCCTTATCTACAACTGCTGCTTATTACCTATAAAATGGGCTTAACACACATTGATTACATGACTAAGGGTCTAACAGAGATTAAGTTAAGGGGTGAAAAGTGGTACTTTTCAGGTCTTAACACACATCCATAGGTATTCCAACCCATAAGATCCTAAGTGCTTTGCTAAAGCATACTGCTCATTAGTGCCCGCAAAAAGGATCATACAATAGGTTGATGAAGGCCTTTAGCTCAGCTGGTTGTTGCTGTTCTAAGTGTGCATGATTTATTTGTGTTTTGAAAACAAATTTTCAATTGCTAAGTTATACTGAATCTGGAATATAAAAAAAAGTAAAGAAATATCAGCACAGAGAGAAGTGAATTAGCCTGCAAGATCAGGGCCAATTGTAGCAAGTTTTAAATGTAAATGAGTAAAAGATCATCCACAGAGAATTTGTTTAAAATGCAAGATAAACTTCCAGATCTGAGCTACCAGATCTGGCCTCTTATCCTATCTATAAAGCACATAAGATGGGAGGCTGAATTTGTCACATTAACTAAATGATAAAAGTAAAAGTTAAACTAAATGATCCAGATCTGAGTTGGGGGAATTTTGATGTAAACTTATAAAAATGGAGAAATAATGTCTAACTTTGATTTGGTCCTTGAAACACAATGAGAATGACTGCAGATTAAATGAGAAATGATCCAATCTTCATCTGGCTACAAGCATAGATGTAAGATAAATAAATCTAACTCAAGGATTAGATTTAGGCTTATGGCTATGGTCTGTCCACTTCAATGGCCACAGACCATCCAATAGTCTTTAATCTAAACCCTTAATTTAGAACAAGAAATATCACTACAAATGCTGTGAGAGATTAGGTTGCAAACACTAATTCCCACAGGGTTAATGAATCAAGGGAAATTGCATGAAAAATAGTAAATCTAAAGGAGTCTAGTGCAATAAGGAGATCAGAGGGAACCCTTAACACGAATCCAATTGAGAATGTACGGTTTACAGCAACCTTTTCAAATTTACCATTACAATTATAGAGCACAGCTTAAACAACTCTCAGATTTGTAGTCTTGAATACAACTCTCTTTTGAATTACAGAGGTATCTCACAACTCTCAATTGCAAGTAAAAGTTAGGCTATTACATTTGGACAAACTAGATTTGGAAATGGGGGAATAGAAATGGAACTCAAAATCTGGATGCCCAAATTGGGCAAATGGTTCATCTATTTATAGGTTTCTGTGTCTAGCTCGAATATCGACCAATCAGAAGTGCTTCGACCTGTATCAACCAATGGTAGTCGAGCACAAGGATCCAGATCTGTTCTGGCCAATCAGAATTGCTCGATCCTTTTTCAGCCAATCAGGCGACATAAGCATCAATTCTGTTATGAAATTTGAAAATCTGTTAGAGCTTCTAGAAGTTCTCGCCAAGTGATTTCATCTCTGGGTGCTCACATGGGGTAGAATATGCCTTCGCTTCATGCTTAGAATCTTCTGAAATGTCCCTAGGTTTTTAATGCAGTGGGACACGTGAAAAAGATTATTGAATTATCCTTGCAAAAGCTAGGAATCTCTAGAATACCATTTCACATAGTTTAGGGGACTTTTCGCAAGGTACTGTGACTCCTGAAGCTCTTTTCGCAAAGTTCAGGTTCTGTTCGCAAGGAGTTCTCTTCTTTTCGAATAGGTCAATCATCCTTTCGAAGAGTTCAGGTGCTTTTCGAAAACTAAGCCGGGTGCTTTTAGTTCTTTTCACAGAGTTCAGGTTCTTTTCGAAAAGTTCAGATTCTTTTCGAAAAGCACTCTGTAGTGCATTTTTCTGTTCGAATTGCTCCACATTTCTTTTCTGGGTTGAGACCAGGTCTTTGCCTCTTCAGTTCAGGTATTTTAACAGCTAGTGAGGTTGTCCCTTCTCTCTCTTCCTTTGGATCGACATGGATTATCATCTTTTTGGCACTTTTAGGCTACTTTCATTGTTAAGCCTGTCTTTATTGTTAGCTGTAACACAAGCACTTAAAATACTTATTTAGTTCTCTCAAGGGTCTATCAAGGCCCAGGTTAAAGGGTGGAGAATGATATTTTCTGGTTCTCAACACACCCCCAAACCTAAGCTTTGCTAGTCCCTTAGCAAAGTCAAAATTAAAAACAGAATAAAAAGCCACTTTTGTAGGGAACACAGTTGCATTTAGCATATACAACAAGCCTTTTAATCCCCTAGGTGATCCCTAGTGGAGGAGTGAAGTCTCCTGAGGGTTTTCAGTGAAGGTACCCACAAACTTCTCCAATAAATCAGTTAAGATCAACGCAGTTCTGTTAAAGAAAACTTTCATCCAATCAGTTTATTCACACCTGCATCAGTCAGGCTGTAAGAAGATTTTCAAGAAAACATCAGTTCAAAACTAAAATTCTGTTGTAGTTCCTTTTACCATTCACTCAATTTGTGTCAAAAAGTTATTTACAAGAAAAATTAATGAACAACTTTCCTTCTATTGGAGAATCCAGTTTTGATGTTACCCCAATGAGTTGATTTCAAACCCAACTCTCTCCAGGATTTTCACTCAACATGCAAGTAAGAGGGTTGTACTATTTCACACGGCTCAAGTGCAGTTACAGTCCCCAAATAGGACTGCAACCATGAGCATAGGCATTGCTTTTTAGTTCTGAATTCACTGCTCTTTTCACCATAGATTACACAAATCCTTATCTCCATGTGACAGCTCAATCCATCATTGATCAATAAGGACTTTAACTTGGGTTGTAATGTGACTTATGGGTGGAATTTATCAAAAGGGGTGGAATGGAGAAGTCAGTCAAGGTAAGGAGGTAATAAACATACCTTCTTTAATTGACTAATTTCCTCTTCTTCTTTGAATTTCCAGAGCCAAAGTGGCCATCTTTTTTCTCTTTCTTTTTCAAACTTCCAATGAAATGCCTTTTTCTTTTTCTTCTTTCCTTTTTTTTTTTTTTTCAAAGCAACATTGACTGGAATGCCACATTTCTTCTGCGGATACATCATTATCTTCAGTTATTTTTCTTTTTACCAAACTGATACTCAACTCTCCTTTCTTCAGCTTCCTTTCCTTTACCTTATGAATTCTCAAAGTGAGGGTTAGGTTCAATGAGGTTGATGTGGTTTCAAAGAAATCTTGAATGTATAAAGCTCAAATGGTGCGTATCAAGGGCAGTTTTTAAACGGTGGGGATTTTTAGAGTTCAAACTGTTCAAAAGGAGGCCTTACATCATGTCTTTAATATCATGATTGCTGTCAAATTATTTCAATTTGGATATGTGTAACTTCTAATGAAAGTAAGCAGGTTCAATCAGTCCCTAGAGCAGAAAAAATTGCCAATTCATACCTCCAAAGAATACATTTCAAGCCCAAATCTCACTGGGTGTGGTTTTCTATCAAATTCCTGAGGTATGTCATCCTTGTTTTCTCTCTTTTTAGGTTTACTAAAACATCAATTTTCTTTTGGAAATTTTTTTTTGACATTCACTTCATGAAAGTATTAGAATTACACTAGAAATTAATTTCAAAAAGTTTTTAACTTCCTCATTTTTCAAAACAACAGGTGTGAAATTACTTCATTTTAAAAAATTCTACTGATCATAAGCTGCATTGATGTTAACTCAATTATTGACATTTCTGCCACACCCCCAAACCTATGGTGAGCAGGGTCCGCATTGGTCCAAAGAAAAGAAAATAAACAATTAAGCAGAAATTATAATGACAAGAAAAAAAAAATAGAAATGCACAGTAATTACACAAGAAAAACCAGAATTTTATATTACAAACTCATAACACAGATAAGTACAATGTTATCTAATAACTAGGGTCAAAATCTGTATCATAAGTTGGTTCAATGAGATCAGAACTGGAGTCACTGTCAGAGTCAGAACTAGAATCAGTATTGGAGTCTGAACTCGATTTAGCCTTCTCCTGGATTGTGTTTTGCAGCTCAGTGTATTCTTCTGATTTGATCTTTTTGGTGAGGCCAATGTACTTTCCAAGTCTAGTAGTCCTCAGTTTTTCTTGGTCAAGTTGTGCTTGCAACATGGTCACCTTGTGCTGCTCACTCCTAACCATCTGAAAAGTTTGACCCAGCAGGTCCTTCAATTTCTCTCTCTCAAATTTCATGAATAACTCCAATTTTCGAATCTGGTTTTCATAAGGGGTTCTAATGTAAGCTTGCAAATCGGCTAACCCCTTGAGGACATCTCTACAGATATATGGATTTTCTTCCATGGCCCTTTTGAGAGCGGCAAATCTGGGAATGGGAATGGAATGGTAGGGGACCAAAGGTATCCCAGCTGTGGGACTGGGAGAAGAGGGGTCTAGAAGGATGAATTTAGGGTCGGTCTGATTTGCTTGACCAGAGAAAGTGAGGAGAGGTGAAGGGGACTCAACCAGAGGTACCTCAGGTTCAGTTTGGGTAGCATGGTCTGCAACAGCAGGCATAGTGGCTAAGGTAGTTGTGTGGGATGTGGAGGCTAAGGTTTGGAGAAGGTCATTGGTCACACACTGATTATCTGTGTTGATCTGTAGTTGGGCTTGGATGGATTGGAGAAAGGTAAGTATTTGGCTAATAGATTCAGGTGTGGGGGAGGTATGCATAGTAGGGGCTGGTAAAACTGAAGTGGATGGTGGAGGTGCAATGGGTGAAATGGCTGTAAAGGGAGAAGTAGCCAAGTGAGAGAAATGAGGAGGGCCAGGTAAAGGACAGGTTCAAGCCCAACGTTTTCAAAAATAGACCCCATTAATGATGAATAAGCCTCTGTAGTGAAATGCTCAGGTTCAGGGGTATGGGATACTTCAGGTGTGTGGGCTGAAGGAGCAGGTGAACTTGAGAGGCTTTGGAGAAGAGGAGTGCAAGGAGATTGTTAAATAAAATCTGTGGCCAAGTCTTGGGCATTGGTGGGAGAAATTGGTGGTGTGAGTATGGATGGAGTGGTTGGTGTAGAGGGGGAATCTGCAATTGGGATAATGGTGGGTATGGGAGATGGGACTGCTGGAATAGGTGAAGTGGCAGGAGTTGGACTAGGTGAGGAGGGTAAAATGCCAACTTCTTCAAGAATGGGTGCAGCTGAAGAGCTGGTCACCATAGGAAGGACAGCTTCTTCAAGAATGGGTGCAGCTAAAGAGCTAGTCACCTCAAGGTTTGGCAAAGCAGGTTCTAAGGGAGCTGCAGGTGCAAGTTCATGTATGGCAGGTCCACTAACGGCTGCAGATGCACGCTAAGTAGCAATTGCAGGTGCAGGTTCACCTTCCTCTCTCAGTCTTTTCAGCATTGCTTGGCTTGTGGTCCAAGCCTTTTTCCCAAAAGTATGAGGAGCTACGACTTCAAATGGCTCCTGGTCATCAATGTCAAACTTAGCTCTTAGTAGGGCTGTGATCAATCTACCAAATGGGATTCCAACTAATTTCTGCTCCTTTTTCAACTTGGCACTAATATCAACCATGGCTTCAAAAATTAACATAGGGGCATTGAAAAATTGCCCCTTAGAAAAATGAAAGAGAGCCTCTAAGATTGGTGTCCTCCTTTCTTGGTTGTGCCCGGTGACATAAAAACTTCCCCTCAAAATTAAATCCATCAATAAAAATTGAGGTGCTAGGTCTCTCCTCTTTATGGACTGTCCAGTTCCAACGATCCCTTGGGTTAAATGTGCAACCATTTCTCTGAAAGAGGCTACTTCTGGTGCAGCCAATGGACCAGAAGGATCATATTGAAAAGGTATCCCCAAAGCATTCCCAATGTCTTCATATGTGACAGTTAGATCACAATCATCAATAAAGATAACAAGAGTAGGGACATCGATCTTTACATCACTTTTACCAGGTTTTGGTACCATAATTTCACCATTCGCGGATAAATTTTCTCTGGCAGAGGGGTAAGGATATTGCTTAGTGAGGCATCCCTCATGTATCTTCAAGATAGCTGACAGTCCAGTTTGTTGACGAAAAAAGTTTCATCCACAATAAGCTCAGGAATCAGCTTCTGAGCTTCAATGAATGGATTTAGCAGTACCAAATGCATAGGCAGAGGAGGAAGCTCAGGCTCAGGACTAGTAGCTGCAGGGATGGGTTCCTCATGTCTAACTTTCTTCCCTTTCTCAATCCTATCAGCTCTATCCATTGATAGTTTTCTTTTGGCTGAAGTTTTTGTTTTTCCTTTTGGGGTTGGTTTGCTAATTTTCTTAGCAGAAGATTTTGGGAACATGGTAGCCAGTGATTTCTCAGCTTTCCCCATTCTAAAGTTGTATAACAACGCCCACAACAAATGCTGACACAAAATCACACTTTGCAAATGATGAACAGAGGAAATGCACAGAAAAAGACTGAAATCTAGGGTTTTGGTTGAACGTGTTGCTTGCTCGCTGAAATCCACCAGACCATAAGCTAAAATCCCTCTCTTAAAGTTCAAATGATCGAACAAATGTGAAGAAAAGTGTGAGTGAATTCTAAAATCACGCAAGGAAAGAAAGAAAATGGGGTTTCTGTGGAACAGGATGTTCTCTGAAAACTTTCGAATATGAAACCCTTACTTCGAAAGGGTTTAAATATGCTCAAAGTTATTTTCGCAAAGTCATTTTTAAGTTTTCGAAAAGTTCCAAAATAGTCCTTTTTACAACAGAGAATGGCATCAGTACCATTCGAAAAGTTAATAGCTTTAGAAACAACTATTCGAAAAGCAAATGGCTTCAGAAGCAACAATTCGAAAAGCAAATGGCTTCAGAAACAACTATTCGAAAAGCAAATCATTGCTTTCGAGCAGTTCGTTACAAATCCAGATTCGATTCGAAAAGTAAATTTAACTTTGCGAAAAGACAAGTTTTACTTTGCGAATTAATTTTTCACATATTTAAACTTCTCGAAAAAAGAACAAACATGAATAAAAACAGAGAAAAAGAAAACTAAGCTAAAACTATGAAACAAAAACATATTGTACAGTTGTATACCATCAGATTTGGGGAGGTTCTTGATGATAGATGGGCAGCACAACCTCCTGGGTATTTTCAATGCATGGTTTGAGCCTCTGACCATTTACTTTCAAGATTCTTCCATCACTTGGGTCTAAAATTTCAACAACCCCAAAAGGAGCAGCATGAATGACAGTATATGGCCCTTCCCATCTGGATCTCAGCTTTCCAGGAAAAAACTCAAGTTTTGAGTTAAATAGCCATACCTTAGAGCCAGCTGTGAACTCTTTTCTCAACAAATTTTTATCATGGAAAGCTTTGACTTTCTCTTTGTAAGATCTTGAATTGGTGTATGCATCCATTCTCAGCTCCTCTAACTCAGCAAGTTGCAGTTTCCTATGATTACCAGCAGTAGTCAGATCCATGTTCAATGTTTTAATAGCCCAAAAGGCTTTATATTCTAACTCCACTGGTAAATGGCATGCTTTGCCATAGACCAACCTGAATGGGGACATGCCAATTGGGGTTTTATAGGCTGTCCTATAGGCCCACAATGCATCATTCAGCTTAAAGGACCAATCCTTTCTGTCCTTCTTCACAGTCTTTTTCAGTATATGTTTGATTTCTCTATTGGAAATCTCCACTTGTCCACTTGTTTGTGGGTGATGTGGAGTAGCTACTCTATGAGTCATAGAGTATTTTTTTAATAAAGCTTCAAAATGTTTATTACAGAAACGGCTTCCCCCATCACTGATAATAGCTCTGGGAAAACCAAACCTAGAAAAAATGTGATCGTTTAAAAATTTCAGAACCACTCTATGATCGTTGGTTTTAGTGGTTGTGGCTTCAACCCATTTGGATACATAATCCACAGCTACTAAAATGAAATTACACCCATTGGAAGGAGGAAAGGGACCATGAAGTCTATCCCCAAATATCAAACAATTCAACTACCAAATGAAAGGCATTAGGTTTCTCTTGGAAATCTTGCCCAATTTCGGCGATTCACAGGCAAGACTTACAGTCTTTGAGCATCTTTGAAAAGTGTAGGCCAATAAAATCCACCTTTGCAAAACCTTTGCAGTTTTGTTTCCACTAAAATGACCTCCACCGGCCTATTCATGACACATAGAAAGTATGCTATGAAATTCTTCTTCAGGGACACATCTTCTTATTATTTGGTCTGCACAACTCTTAAACAGATAAGGATCTTCCCAAATGAAATGTTTAACCTTTCAGAAGAAAAGGTCTTTATCCATTTTATTCCAATGTTGAGGAATTCTTCTAGTAGCCAAAAAGTTGACTATGTTTGCAAACCAAGGGGTGTGTATACTAATAGCAAAAAGTTGCTCATCAGGGAAAGATTCATTGATAGGCAGCCTATCAATCTCAGCAGTTAAAATTCTAGACAGGTGATCAGCCACCACATTCTCCACACCCTTTTTATCTTTGATCTATAAATCAAATTCTTGTAATAGGAGGATCCACCTGATTAATCTTGGTTTGGTGTCCTTCTTAGACAGAAGGTATTTCAAGGCAGAGTGGTCAGTGAACACCACTATTTGTGACCCCAAGACATATGACTTGAATTTCTCTAAAGCAAAAACAATTGCCAGCAGCTCTTTCTCAGTTGTTGTGTAATTGAGTTGTGCATCAATCATTGATCTACTGGCATAAGCTATGACATGAGGCAACTTATCCTTTCTCTGTCCAAGGACAGCTCCCAAAGCATAATCTGATGCATCACACATCAGTTCAAAAGGTAGTGAATAATCTAGAGACTGTAATATTGGAGCTGAAATCAAACAGTTTTTTAAGAATTCAAATGCCTTCATGCATTCATTATTGAAAACAAAAGGGACATCTTGGCACAATAAATGACAAAGAGGCTTGGTTATTTTACTGAAGTCCTTAATGAACCTTCTGTAAAATCCAGCATGTTCCAAAAAACTTCTGATCTGTTTAATAGTTTTGGGAGGTGGTAAATGTGCAATTAAATCAATTTTTGCTCTGTCTACCTCAATGCCCTTGTGGGAGACAACATGGCCAAGGACAATGCCCTGGGTGACCATGAAATGGCTCTTCTCCCAGCTCAAAACTAGATTGGTTTCTTCACATCTCTGTAACACCAATTTGAGATGATGTAAACACTGGGAAAAACTGTCTCCATAGATTGAAAAATCATCCATAAAAATCTCCATAAATTGGTCAATCATATCAGAGAAAATGGAGTACATGCATCTTTGAAAGGTAGCAGGAGCATTACAAAGACCAAAAGGCATTCTCCTATAGGCAAAAGTGCCAAAAGGGCAAGTGAATGTTGTCTTTTTCTGATCTTGTGGGTACAGGTGAAGTTGTAACAGAGTAACCATCAAGAAAGTAGTAAAAAGCTTTTCCTGCTAGCTTATCTAAAATCTGATCAATGAATGGGAGAGGGAAATGATCTTTTCTAGTCATTGAATTTAATTTTCTGTAATCAATACAGACCCTCCACCCAGTTGTTTGTCTGGTTGACATAAGCTCACCAGAATCTGAGGTTACAACAATTATCCCAGATTTCTTGGGTACCACCTGTGTAGGTGCCACCCAAGTCGAATCAAATGGGTAAATGAGCATCCAACAACTTAACAACCTCTTTCATAACCACTTCTTGCATATGAGGGTTCAACCTCCTTTGCATTTCCCTAGAAGGCTTTGCATCTTCTTCCAAATGGATTTTATGCATGCAAACAGCTGGACTGATTCCTCCCAAATCAGCAATAGTCCAGCCAATTGCCTTTCTATGTTCTTTCAAAACAATCAACAACTCTTCCTCCTGCTCCTTTGTGAGGGAGGAAGAAATAATCGCAGGCAATGATTTATGGTTTCCTAAAAACACATATTTCAAATTTTTCAAATTGCTTGATTCTAAATCAGGTGGGCTTAGAAAAGAAGGTAGCAAAGGTACCTTAGCTGTTTGTGGAAGGGGAAGAATAGCAGGTTTCCAAGAAGAGAAACTTGTTGATTGATTATGAGTTCCTTGCACAACATTTACTTCCTCAGACTTTGAGGTACAAACTGTTTCTTCCTCAGAATTTCCCCAAGCATCTTTAGAATCTGTGGTTAAATCTTCACACTGCAAAAACTGTTGTAAAGTCCCTTCAACCAATTCATCCAATAGATCAACATGAAAACATTCCTCAGAGCTGAATTGAGGCTGTGTGACTGCATTATAAACATTTAATTTCACCTTCATATTTCCAAAAGAGACTTCCATAATATCAGACCTGCATTGAATGCAAGCATTTGCTGTAGCTAGGAATGGCCTTCCCAAAATGACAGGGATGGAAGTTTTGCTTTTTGTAGGTTCCATGTCCAAAACTAGAAAATCAGTAGGATAGAAAAATTTATCTACTCCCACCAATACATCTTCAATCATCCCAACTGGCTTTCTTTCAAATCTGTCTGCTAGTTGTAACACCACATGAGTGGGTTTTAGTTCTCCCAAACCTAGTTTCTCATATACAGAATATGGAAGTAGATTGACACTAGCACCCAAATCTAATAAAGCCTTTTCAATGGTATGTTCCCCAATAATGCAAGGGATTGTGGGATTCGGGATCTTGAAGTTTAGGAGGTGTGGTAATAGACAACACCTGATTAATTCTTTCCACAGCAAAGACCTTCTTGGATAACTGTATCCTAGACTGTCTTTTGTGAGTGCAAACATCTTTCAAAAATTTTGCATAAGCTGCAATTTATTTGATTGCCTCAAGCAAAGGTAGATTTATTTTGACTTGCTTGAAAGTCTTCATCGTTTCATCTATTTTTGTGTTCCCTTTATCAAAAGGGGATACAGATTTCATGGCATGAGGAAATGGTAAATGAGGAACTAGTCCTTCATTTACATCTTTAGAACCATTATCAGAATCTTTTTGATTTTTTATTTTTCATTTTTTGATTTTAGGAGTACATCAAGACCCCTCGCTAACATTATCTTTGCTCTGCTGCATATCTTTATCATTTTCCTCACTTTTTTCTTCTTCAGTACCCACTTTGTTATTTATAATTCTTCCACTTCTCAAAGTTGTCACAGTTTTTACTTCTTCATGTGAAATAGAAGCCTCTCCAACCATGAATTGTCCTTTGGGATTGTTCAAAGGTTGGATGGGTAACTTTCCTTCCTCTCTTTTGGCCAAAGTATTTGAAAGCTGACCCAATGTTTCTTCAATCTTCTTTATGCTCTAACTGTGAAAGTTCACAGTCTGAGTTAAAGATCTTAAATTCTGAAGTGAATTTAGAACTTGATCTTCAAAAGAAGGGGACCTAGAAGGGATTTGAATTGGAGTAGATTGCAGTACAAGTTGTTGTGGAATGGGCTGCTGAAAATTTTGCTTGGCATAAAAATTTTGTTGATAAGGCTGAGCAGTTTTGAAAGGCATTTGGTTCTTTGGTTGCTGCTGCTGTTGTGATTGATAATTCCCCTGGCTCCACCTCAAATTGGGGTGCCCTCTCCATGGATATTTATTTGACTGCATCTGTCCAAATGATTGGGCAGCATGAGCTTGTTCCACCACTAGATCTGGGAACTATGGTGCAGCAGGACATTGGTCAAGTGAATGAGTAGGGGACTGGCATATCAGGCATGCCTCCTCTACTCTTGCATCCATTGGATTTTTAAGTGAGTCCATCAATCTATCAAACTTTGTGGTTAAATTATCCATCTTTCTTTCCAACTCATTCACCTCATAAATCTTTCCTTTGGTGGTTTGCTGATTGTTCAACCTAGCAGGATTTTCAATATCTCTTGACAGAGATTCCTGTTGAGTTGAGTTTTCACCAATTACTTCAAATAAGTCCCAAACTTCCTCAACTGTTTTTTGCAAGTAAGTGCCTCCACAGGAAGCATCTACCATATTTTTGCCTTTTTGATCAATTCTTTGATAGAAGCTTTGAACGAACTGCCATCAGGGAATTTGATGTGAGGACATTGCCTTAAAAGTTCCTTAAATCTTTCCCATGCTTCATGGAAAGTTTCAGTTGAGTTTTGTGAGAAGGAAATAATACTTTATCTCAATTGGCTTGTTTTAGACATTGGGAAGTATTTTGCTAAGAATTGACACTGCAAATCATTCCAAGAAGTGATACTATTTGGTGCTAACATAGACAACCATGCTCTAGCTTTGTCCTTTAATGAAAAAGGAAAGAGCCTAAGCTTGGTTGCCTCTAGACCAAGTCCAACTATGTTGAATGTGGTGCAAAGAGAGAAGAATTCATCCACATGTTTGTATGGATCTTCCTTACTCAACCCATGGAAGGAAGGAAGCATTTGGATAGTCGATGATTTAATCTCATAATTTCCTTCAACAGTAGGAAATTGAATGCAAAAGGGAGAATTATAAGCACCAGGTGGAAAGTAATCCCTCAAAAGTCGAGGTTCTTCACCCGTAGTAACTGTTTCAGCAGAATTTTGTGTTGTTTGTCTGGTTCGTAATAGCCTTTCAACTTCTAAATTAAGAGGGACAATCTCAGGGCTGAGAGTCCTCCTTCCAAACATACAACACAGAACAGAGAATCAGATTATGCACAGCAAACCTTCAGAATACCTTTTGAAGTAGATTCCCTTCTTCAAAATGGATGTGAATAACTGCACAGATATAAACAATAGAATAGTTTAGCACTGATGTAAAAATAAAAATGAAAACTTAGGTCTACCTATTTTAAAACAAATTCCCCGGCAACGGCGCCAAAAACTTGTTGTTGTTCTAAGTGTGCATGATTTATTTGTGTTTTGAAAACAAATTTGCAATTGCTAAGTTATACTGAATCTGGAATATAAAAAAAAGTAAAGAAATATCAGCACAGAGAGAAGTGAATTAGCCTGCAAGATCAGGGCCAATTGTAGCAAGTTTTAAATGTGAATGAGTAAAAGATCGTCCACATAGAATTTGTTTAAAATGCAAGATAAATCTCCAGATCTGAGCTACCAGATCTGGCCTCTTATCCTATCTACAAAGCACATAAGATGGGAGGTTGAATTTGTCACATTAGCTAAATGATAAAAGTAAAAGTTAAACTAAATGATCCAGATCTGAGTTGGGGGAATTTTGATGTAAACTTATAAAAATGGAGAAATAATATCTAACTTTGATTTGGTCCTTGAAACACAATGAGAATGACTGCAGATCAAATGAGAAATGATCCAATCTTCATCTGGCTACAAGCACATATGTAAGAGAAATAAATCTAACTCAAGGATTAGATTTAGGCTTATGGCTATGGTCTGTCCACTTCAATGGCCACAGACCATCCAATAGTCTTTAATCTAAACCCTTAATTTAGAACAGGAAATATCACTACAAATGTTGTGAGAGATTAGGTTACAAACACTAATTCCCACAGGGTTAATGAATCAAGGGAAATTGCATGAAAAACAGTAAATCTAAAGGAGTCTAGTGCAATAAGGAGATCAGAGGGAACCCTTAACACAAATCCAATTGAGAATGTATGGTTTATAGCAACCTTTTCAAATTCACCATTACATTTACAGAGCACAGCTTAAACAACTCTCAGATTTGTAGTCTTGAATACAACTCTCTTTTGAATTATAGAGGTATCTCACAACTCTCAATTGCAAGTAAAAGTTAGGCTATTACAGGGATTTCAGACAAACTAGCTGATTTGGAAATGGGGGAATAGGAATGAAACTCAAAATCTGGATACCCAAATTGGGCAAATGGTTCATCTATTTATATTTTTCCCTAGGTCTAGCTCAGATGCGTATCGACCAATCAGAAGTGCTCAGATCTATATCAACCAATGGTAGTCGAACACAAGGATCCAGATCTGTTCTGGCCAATCAGAATTGCTCGATTTAGTTCAGCCAATCATGCGACATAAGCATCAATTTTGTTATGCAATTTGAAAATCTAGAGCTTCTAGAAGTTCCCGCCAAGTGATTTCATCTCTGGGTGCTCACATGGGGTGGAATATGCCTTCGCTTCATGCTTAGAATCTTCTGGAATGTCCCTAGTTTTTTAAATGTATTGGGACACGTGAAAAAGATTACTGAATTACCCTTGCAAAAGCTAGGATTCTCCAGACTACCATTTCGCATAGTTTAGGGGACTTTTCAGAAGTCTTGTAACTCTGAAGCTCTTTTCAAAAGTTAGTTACGTTATGAGGAGTTCTCTTCTTTTTGAATAGGTCAATCATCCTTTCGAAGAGTTCAGGTGCTTTTCAAAAACTAAGCCTAGAGCTTTTAGTTCTTTTCGCAGAGTTCAGGTTCTTTTCGAAATATTTAGATTCTTTTCGAAAAGCACTCTGTAGTGCATTTTTCTGTTCGAATTGCTCCACATTTCTTTTCTGGGTTGAGACCAGGTCTTTGCCTCTTCAGTTCAGGTATTTTAATAGCTAGTGAGGTTGTCCCTTCTCTTTCTTCCTTTGGATCGACATGGATTATCATCTTTTTGACACTTTTAGGCTGCTTTCATGGTTAAGCCTATCTTTATTGTTAGCGGTAACACAAGCACTTAAAACACTTATTTAGTTCTCTCAAGGGTCTATCAAGGCCCAGGTTAAAGGGTGGAGAATGGTATTTTCTGGTTCTCAACACTGGTCATTGCTACAAATAGCTTGGAATGACTTAGCCTCAAGCTACAATTACTACAAGAGATCAGATATAACATCTGATATCAATTAGATAGAACAGAGGGGAGCCAGCTATTGTACAAACCTCCTCACAAGGCTCCAGAAGCTCATGTGCAGGGGAGAAGAATCATTCTCAAACATGTGGATGGATACAACCTTAGGGCTATACTTTGTCAACTTTAATGGTCAAAGGGTATCCCATTGGTCTGTCCATCCCACAGAAGCCTGAGAAAGAATATGAAAATTGTTGCAACCACCACGGTTTGTAGGCCTCCGAGCTATGTAGATCTCACTACAGATCCATGTGTCTATCAAACTAAGGGAAATCAGATGGTTAACAAAAGACCTACTAGAAATTAAATGTGCTAGTCTCAAATACATGGATCCTATAGACATCTAAAGAAACCATAAGATCTATAGATTTGATTAAGCATTAAAACAATAGTTCAGTAATAACAGCAAAACTTACAATGAACTATCTCCTGGCTGTAGCCCATACACAACTGCTCATCCAAGATCCCAATGTATACAAAAATCTATTATAAAATTAAAACAAAACTAAACCTAATTGCTTACAGGGGGATTAGCCAGCAAGTATTGAGTTAAGAGAGAAGAAAAAAATAGGAAAATAGAGGTGATCAAACTCTAACCCTAGGCTGCTAGAGCTCTCAGCCGACAGAGGATGAAGGAAAAATGAAAATAATAAACTCTAAGTACAACTTATATACTCTCTGAATATGGCCTTGGCTCTTAAGAGGTTAACCCTAATTTCTTTAGCAGACATGGCACTATTACAACCCTTGAGACGCCTTGAGACGTGTGCCTCAAAAGCTGCACCTCAAGAAGTGTGCCCTAGCCTTGGAAAATTCCCAAAAGGTACTTGAATGAAACTAAGAAGTTGAGAGCTCGTGCTTCACGGGGCTGCGATTGGCTTTTAGCTCATTTGCGCAGTTGCTTTGCCTTCGCGGAGTTGGCTTTGGCCGATGGGAAGGGCTCATTCACACAGTATAACTTTTAGTGAATCACGCAGTTGCTTCACATCGCAGTGCTATTGCGGAGATAATTTGGAGCGCCAGGATTTCTCACGTAGTAGAGCTTCAGAAGCTCTTTCTCGCTAAGTACTCACGCAGGTGAGCTCCTGCGCTTGTGTAGTAACTTGTAAGGCTCCAGGGTGTGCGAGATCTTTGTAAGAGGAATTCTAGGCATCTCTCTCATCCAAGGCCAAGCAAAAAATCCGCGAGGTGACTTTTGGTTCTTTGTGCATATGAGCTTGCAGTGTTCTGCGCGCAGCTGCTTTGGGGCTCGATCTTTGCGAGAGCTTCATGAGGGCAAATTCTGAGTGTTTTAAGCAATGAGATCTTCGCGATGGCTTTACAACTTACCTCATGATTGTGTGCCTTATCTCCGCGAGGGCCTCTTCCACTGCATCTTTAACTTTGTGAGGTATCTACTCAACTCTGCGAAGTCCATATTTTGCAGCTCTTGTGCATTGCACTTGTTGCTGTCACAGTCTCCTCCCTCCTCAGCTAATCTTCATTCATCTGCTAGATTGGTCAATGATGATTAGCAACAGTGAGTCACCATGGTGATCACTACTAAGGTGTTCCATCAGGCTTTGGCTCAGCTGTCATCTTTTCTTATATTCTCTCTCTTTAGGGCCAAAAAGTAAGGATTTCGCATTAAGCTGCAAATTTTATTACCAACTGCAAAATATACTTAACACATTGTAGACACCCAAATTCGGCCTAAGGCCCGATCAATCTGTACTTCGGGAGAGATGTACCCCTGTGCTTCTGATGGCACCCCTGAACCCGTTGGAATCCACCCAAACCTTTAGGAATCACCCTGAACCCTTTAGAACCATTCCCCAACCCTTAGAGATCACCCCTAAACCCAAGATTCCCTTCCCATACCTAACTTGAACCTTTTTGAGCAGTTGATGAGAGAGGAGCGACAAAATATTATACAGACCACCACCTTTGATGAGCCATATACCATTTGAAAGAGGACTTCACCCGCTTCCCAACAAGCCAAAGATTACCCAATTTGGAGCTACGGTTCAAAAGTTATGACCGATTGAAGTTTCACATAAAATCATAAAACTTTTACTCAGGCGTGTATATTACATACGCCCAACCAATTTGGCCCCAGATTAGTCAGGCGTATATATTATATGCGCCTGCCTTTCTTGGGGGAAATTTGGCCGAGCGTATATAATATATACGCCCAGTATAGGTGGGACCCACCACGGGCTTCATCTTCCCAAAGCTCCCCTGTTTTTGGTGAAATTCACTGTGCCTAAACTAGGCGTATATAATATATACGCCCAGCTTAGCTACAGTAACTGTCATCTGTGCTCGAATTTCCTTCATCTAGTTTGACCTTTTGACCATCCCCTTGGTTGAGGTGGGTGTCTTGAGGTTGGTTGCACCCCCTTTGAGCTTATTGGCAACCCTTAAGTCACCCATGGTCTCACCCCATCATCTGCCATTAAAACCAGCTTTCCAAAACCCTAGGACCTTGAAAACCTAGAAAACCTTAGATGGGGGATTACCTAATTGCTAAACCAATTAGCTCTTAAGTAAACCCCTAACCTATCCCTTCTCTATAAATAGGGAGGCCCCCCTCTTCTCAAAGGGTTGAATTTTTATTGAAGGATTAGAGAGTGCTTAAGAGAGAAGCCTAGTGAGAGAAAATGCCAATATTTTTCCAGAATTCCAGCATGCATATTTCATCTATTTTAGTCCATTTCCACCATTAGATCACTCCCTTTAGCTAAAGTCTAGCATTTAGACTCACCCTACACTTCCTATTTTAGCGAATCCTAGTGTTAGAGTCCATTTCCATACCGTTTAAGCCATCAGAAGCACGCCAAAGCAAAGATCTTCCACGGTGCAACAAGGGCCCATGAGCTCCGCCTCACCCCTCTCTTCCTCTACCTTCTTGGTGTCTCCTCCGTCCAAGGATTCAAGCCGTTTGCTTGAAATTTGGTTTGGCTCAAAGCTTGATAGGGACGTATTGCCTTCGCAAGGGAAACTCCGCCCTTTATTTTTATTTTTGGCGATAAATAGAGACCACTACGTGCGGGTTGATCGGTGCCTAAACCCTTCGATCGATAACGAAGCCCTACCCTAGAGCCTTTGGCAAAGACGATGCATCGAGAATCATATTTAGCACTTGATTGCTTAAAATATCGATTTGAAGGTTTCCCACGTCACCAAAAGCTCGGTGGTGACTCTACATTTTATTAAGCGGCGCGCCGCGAGTTCGAGAGGATCCTGATGCATACGGATGGCGACTCTGAGAAATCGACCTAAGCGCTTCCCTTTTGTTGGCCTTATTTTTTGTTACTAACCATTGCTGTTTCTTCTTATTTTCTGCTGTTTTTTCTATATTTTGTTGTTTTACTAACATACTCACCCCTGATTGATCCTTTAAGTGCCTTAGCCGATTGGCGGGCCTACGCGGGCATTTAAATTTCTGTTTTTCCGATTCTTGTCATTTAAGCCGCCTTAGCCGTTTGGCGGGCTTGCTCGCATTTACTTTTCACATCATTTAAATTTCAGTCATTTACGAGCCTTAGCCATTTGGCGGGCCTACTTGCGCACTTTATTTCAGTCATCATATCTCACCTTTGAACATCGGCCCATTGAGGCGTCACGGGCTTGTCATCCCCGACCCATTTTTTGGACTTAATTTCACTCCCCTTTAAAATCTGTAATTAAAAGTGAACCAACAGTGTGGGGACATAATTGATTTTATTTTTGCGTTTTTGGGGGGTTTAGGCACAGATACAATTTACCCGGTTCCTAGTAAGGCGGCAGCCCTAGTGGTGATGATCACGAAAGAACCACCTTCCGATTTAGAAGGCGCTTTTGGAGAGTATATCGGTTGGGTTGCCAATTAGATCAAGTAAACCCTCATTGGTGAGAGGGTAGACAACCCAAAATTCATGTGTATCCTAGGAAATGGAAAGGAGGACCGATAACATACACATCCCGGAGCATTTCTCCCAAGAAACCAGTTCCAAGACCCACATTGACTTGGCTTCTTTCCTTTGTCAAACTAAGGTGGAAATGTTTTTGCGGCGTATATATATATCGCCCCCAAAATTCGAAAATAGCGAGGCATATATAATATATATGCTCCAAAATCAGATTTAAGCGGTATATATATATAACCAAAATCTACATTTCCTTGTCGGGCGTGCATAATATATACGCCCAGTATATACTGGGCCACAGCAACCCGACCTGAGGCCCAATCCATCACACCAAGTCCTCGATTAGCGGTATTAGTGCCCGCAATAGCCTCCCACATCCTCTAACACCCAACATGCCCCCGCCTAATCAAAAGAAGGCGACTTCTCATTGATTTACTCAGGGATCGAATTCATGTGGATTCCCTCGCCTTCAATAGAACGAAAGGGTTCCCTTTCGCTTCTTCCGAAGTGTGTTGGATCCTGCCCTGGGGCCTACTAAAGGTACATAGACCACCCGAGACGGGAATTGACCCTGGGCACCAGGTCATCATTCATCTAGGTAGGGGGGAGTTAACTTCCATTTAAAAAAAAAGAGAAGAGAAAAAAAATCCTCATCTTCAAAAAAATCCACCTTAAAAAAGAAAACAAAAAAACAACAACCAAAAATCATCTTCAAAAGCCAAAAAAATCATTTTTTGAAAAAAAAAAGAAAAAAGAAAAACAAACCAAAAAAACCCCAAAGAAAATCAAAAGAATATATTTTGGTGTGACCGTCACCACGACAACTTCAAACCCGGGTCGTTGAAGGAGAACCAGGAAGGTATTCGGCCCTTATCTGAGACATCGATACAACACTCGTCAGCAGATCATGTCAAGAGCCGATACATCCCCACCGTCATCCTCATCCCATTCTCATATCGGAGAAGACCCGATCTTCGACACTTTCGCCCAAACCAGGTTCGATATCACGGGTCCATTTGGGGCACCCGTGTTCACATCCACCCCATCCCCCTCCCTCACATTCTCCCAACATACCCCCTTTTCATCCCCTACTGAAACCCCTCATTTCCCAACCGTTCCATACATCCCCATCTCCCATCCATACACCCTTACCGCACCCCATACTCCCAAAGACCCCATAGAGCCCCATCCCCACCTACTTCCCACTTTCCATCCATCTCACCCACCATGCCCTCTACATCCCACATCCCATCCATCTCATCTCACATACCATTCGCACCACATGGCCCATCCACATCCCAACATACCCCCCCATTTACCTGGGTCATGCCCAATTTCTCCCAACCCCCTCCATCCTTAAGTGAGCCATCACCCCCCAATCTCACACCTAAATCCACGCCCTCAATGGAGGCGTGAGAGCGATGTATGCCACTGTATGCTTCTCGAACCCTACATCTCAAACCCCGCATCTAAATCTCCAAAAACTCCATACCCCATTGTTGCGACCTCAGTGTGCTTACTTTATTGTTGGTGGTAAAAGCAATTTAAAATCAAAGTAAAACAGGGGATGGAAACAGCACAACTGAGAAATCCTAGACACGCAAGAATCTGAGGTCCATTGTAGCAAGTTTTGATAAGTAAGAGTTTGTCCCACGGAAGGTGATCTACAACTCCAAGGAGCCATCTCTAGTAGTCCCTCCGGATCGACTCTGATCTGGCAGCGATCTAAAAGCAAGGGAGTTTAGGGTAACTTATTCTAAATATCCTAAGGTAGCCTAATGAATTAACTACAGAAAGGGTTGAGAAGATAGATGGAGTGTGGGAAAATAAATATAAAAGGGTGAGAAGTAGGCTATTGGGTTCAGATCAGTTGGAATTTATGACTCAGATCCAGGTTTGCTGTTATAGAAATCCTGTCCAATGGCTACATTATCACCAATGAGGAGAAAAAATCCAACTCATCCATGTGCCATGATCCAATCCCTTAAGGTTATAACCTGTCCACTTAAATGGTCACAGACTATCCCATAGGGGAACCACAATCCAGAGATGGGTCAAAGCAAATCATTGTAGGCACTACTTCATCCAGGCTACAAGCTCAGGAACCCATAGGGAACCTCAACCTCTAAAGCTCTATGTGTGGGGCTAAGGCTGTATAGGACCATGATAGCCTAGACACATAGAACCAACAAGGGATTGAGTACAACCTTAGATCTAGTTGTCCATTGCTTGAGTGGGACTACAATGGTCCAATCACAATCCTACAATCTCCATAACCAGATCAGATCTAACATCTGATGGCGGGTCTATACAAATATAGAGTGCCGCTCCCATAAGGCTACAAGCACATGTGCAGAGAAAAATTCATCTTGGATCCTACGGATTGGCTTCACCCTAAGGCTATAGCCTGTCCACTTGAATGGTCACAGACTATCCCAGAGGCTATCCTCCTCATAGAGTCCAAAACAGAACAGTAATATTGCTGCCACCACCATGGTCACAAGGCTACCAGCTCAGGCTTCCATGGGGATTTCAGATCTAGTGGGTCCTGTGGTGGGGTTAAGGCTGTATAGGACCATGATAGCCCAGACACACAGGTCATTTGGATCTGAATGAGACCTTAGAATCAATCCTCCATTGCTTTCAATCACAGCCAAAGCAATGGCGGATCACAAGTCAGCAGCCTTGCATAGAGCAACTCACAAACACATGAATCCCATAAAAGTATAACACCCAATCACAAATTCCATTAATCTAATCTTAATAAGCATACAAAGGCATGGCTAGTAAGTGCTGGGCCATGGAGAGAAGTAGAAGAAAAAGGAAAACTACTTACAACTACAGAAGAACAGAAAAGAAAATGATCTCAGATCTCTTATCAGTGATAAGATCTCTGCTCTCAAGTCTCTCTAAAAAAATTCCCCCTAAACCTAAACCAGGCTTAGGTTTATATAACAGTGGGTGTGGTGGTGAATTAGGGTTAGGAAACCCTAATTTTAGCGATGCCACGTGGCCTATTAATGATCCTTGGATGCCTCAGGGTCCGTGCACGGAGATTCGAGCATGGGAGTGCATGCCCTAATCCTTGGAAATTCCCAGAAAGTCCTCTGCTGAAGCGATGGAAGGTGGATTTCAGAGGTTCGCCAGGTTGCAGTCGATTCCCAGACTTGTTGCGTGGTAGCATTGACTTCGCGAGGATGAGTTAGCATTAAAACTTCAGACGTCATGGGGTTGCAGCTTCTTGATGCTTTGAGCAGTCACGAGATAGATAGTTAAGCTCTTACTGGATTGGGCTTCGCACAGTTGGATTGCTACTTATGAATAGTGCGGGAACTGTGCGAGCATTCCATTTCACAATAGATCTTCACGAGGTTAACTCTGGCTTCACGAGGCTGCTTTCTTCCTGAACAACACGAGAACTGCGTGAGAAGTTCACTTCCTAATGAAACTTCACGAGGATCCTCGCGAGGCTTTGATAGTTTCTGGACTGCGCGAGAGGTTCTCTTGACATTTGCATCCCGCGACTCTTGCCGGAATTGCAGGTAGGTGATGTCACTCAACTGTGCGAGAAGTTGCTGTGAAGTTTTGGGAATTCACGAGTACTGTGCGAAGCATATTTTTCTGAATCCTCCGAAGCTTTGGGAAGCTGTGCGAGGCTCTTCTCAGGTCTGGATTCAGTTCTCATTCTTCTGAGGGACTTCTGGGGTCAAAACAGGCTCCTTAGCAGGATTTATGGCCTTATTGCACCGCTATTTATTACCTACAAAAATAGCTTAACAAACATTTATTAAAGGGCTAAGGGTCTAACCAAAGGCTAAGTTAAGGGGTGAAAAGTGGTACTTTTCAGGTCTTAACACCCATTCCCTCTTAACCATGCCCAACCACCCATCGTCCATACCTCCCAAAATCCCCCACCTCAATTCCAGACCCAAACCCATACAAATCCATGGGCCCAAGTCCAAACACTTCTAGAGCCATGGGCCCAGGCCCAAGCCCATTAGGCCCAGGCCTAAAACCCTCAAAACCCATGGGTCCAAGCCCATCAAGCCCAGGCCCAAGACCCTCAAAACCCATGGGCCCAAGCCCATCAGACCCAGGCCCAAGCCCAGAATCCTCAAGGCCCATGGACCCACGCCCATCAGGCTCAGGCCCAGGCCTAAAACCCTCAAAACCCATGGGCCCAAGCCTAAGCCCATCAGACCCAGGCCCATGCCCAGAACCCTCACGTCCCATTAGCCCAAACCCAACAAGGCCCATTGGCCCAAAGTCATACTAACCCCCACAACCAAGCCCAAGGCCCACCAATCCAAGCCTTCCAAAACCATCAAACCCAAATCCCTCAAACCCAAGGCCCATCCACCCACGCTCATCAAGGCCCATTCAATAACCCCATGCCCCCCCACCAGTACCCTTCATTCACCTATACCCCTTACGCCCCCATCCAGCCTCCAATGGGAAATTCAATCCATCCCATTCCTCAAACCCACAACATCCCGCCACCTCAACCACACCTCCCTCACCCCCAGAATGTGCACCCAGCTCAGCACATCACCTACCCACAAACCACTCATCCATTTATTCCTTCTCATCCCCTACAAACCATATGGCCCCACCAGGTCATCCAACCCCTCACCCCCCAAGTCTAAATAGCAGAACTCGCCCCTCACCAATACCATGACCAACAGTATGAGGAGGATGAGATCTGCAACAGTGGAGGAGTTGCCGGCTTCAACCCTCCCGGGCCCACCATCATCACACCTAGGGTCGAACAAAATCAGGGGGAAGCAGTCCCCACTACCGCCTCAAAAGAACCAGAATAGTTGAAAGAACAAATAGACAGAATACATAAGCAACTGATGAAGATGGGAGGAGTAGAACTGCATTCAACAGACTTTTCAGACTTATGTCTGTTCTCCGATGTCCCCCTGCCACAGAAATTCAAGATGCCATTATTCGATAAGTATAATGGCACTGGCAACCCCATCGCCCACTTAAAATTTTACTGTGGGGATATGCGCCAGTATGGTGGAGATGAACGATTCCTCATCAAAGTGTTCCAAAAAAGTCTAACGGGCCCAGCTCTGAGATGGTTCACATCCCTGAAGCCATCTATGATAAAAACTTGGAAGGATCTGACACACTTATTCCAAGAGCAGTATGTCTATAACATGGACATAGAGCCAAGGAAGTCAGATTTGGCCCGTCTAAAGCAAAGACATGATGAAACATTCAGCACTTACTTGGGAAGGTGGAGGGCGTTGGCCGCTCAGGTAACTCCTTTGGATTCCGATGATGAAAGCGGATTGAATTGATAACCAAAGGAGCCCTCGGTCATCACGGATTTTTAGTATATTAGCGATCTAGTTTTTGCTGATGCAGTTTAATGCCAATCGTTGTGAAGACGCGCCATTAGAGAGGCGAGTTAGGAAGGAATGTAATGGCCAGACACCATAAAGGTTGGCATGCTAGAACCAAGAATTGAAAGAAGACGAGGAGACGGAGAATGCACGAACATTGTTTGCAGGCCAATTCAATGCCCCCCGATCGGCTCGGTTACACAACCACCCCAGAAGCCCGTTTGAGCAAGCACCAAGGCTGAAACAGCGGACCAAGAGCCCCATTAACCAGGGCGAGATGAAAGCATAGTTGAGAACTAGTTTTCACACCGTTGGGGCAATCCTTGAGTGTCTTATTGCCGGTATTGCTACAGAAAGGCTTGGTCAATTTACTCCAACCTCGCCGGCCACCCCATCCCATACCAAGGAACTATGATCCGAATCTGCATTATAATTTCCACCAGGGATCGGGTCACCCTACGGACCGGTGCTTCCCGTTAAAGAATGCAATCCAAGATCTGATAGAGGTGGGAAAAATCATTCCCCTGCCACTTCCTCAAGGGCAGAACTAGAATATCCATCAAGCCCCTCTGCCACCGCACCCAGGAGGCCCCAGGCCTAACAGTCATTGGATAGAGGAGGAAGAAGAAGAGTTTGACCCTTCGAATTATATAAGTAATCAGGAGGAATTTTCACTCCCCAGGTCGAACGAAGATGAACTATTTGTTGGGGTGATCGAGCCATTGTATCTGGCTGATTATTTCCCCACACCGGCATACCAAGAGGAGCCCTTAGATTTAGGGCAGCATTTTTCCACTCCTGCTCCCACCTATCAAATCCAAATGGGTACAGCCCTGCCGCCATCATACACATATCCACCCCATGCCCAATTTACCCCTTATACCTCTCCGTCACACCCAAATCACCCCACCCAATACACTACACCGCCATCCCCATATTATCCTACCCCATACACACCCTCAAATCTCCCCACCTAATACACTACGCCGCCATCCCCATATTATCCTACCCCATACACACCCTCAAATCTCCCCACCCCATACACTACTCCATCGTCCCCAAGTTATCCCATTCCACACACACCTTCAAACCCCACCATCCAATACACTACTCTGCCATCCCCAAATCACCCTGCTCCATGCACAACACCATCATCCCCCATCTACCCCATTTCATCCACAAACCCATCATCACCCCACCATGCCACCCCCTATACAAACCCTTCATATCCCTATCACCCTGCTCCACCCGCACCTCAGACATCTCTCCATCTCTCCATCCCTCCATCCCGGTCACACTCCCGCCATCCCTTCGTTATTTCGGTCCCAATCTAACTCCACCGCCACCCAAACAAGCAAGCCCTCACCCAATCCCCTTATCACCTGCTCCCAATCACCACCGGTCTTACTAAGCACAGGCAATACCTGTACAAGCCCCCCCTGCACCCACAAATTCAACCCCGCTAATTCCTGCCACTACCGTTTTGCCCCCTACTGGAGTTAACCTGGTGGGACTCGAGAAACTGGCGTGTCCACCCCAATCTTCCCCAGAATTACCATGCACTCCTTTCCTTATCCCGAAACCTACCTATGACCCACATCAAGTGCCATTAAGCTATGAACAGACAGACATGAATGTCAGGTGCAACCAAGAGGAGGCTGTTGAATTTGTTACCCGGTCAGGCCGGATTTCTACACAGCCGGAAGCATCAGGGGCCGTTAGAGGAGAAGAGAAGAAGAAAGAACAGGCCGCGGGGAATCCCTTTGAAAAAATGGCCAGAGAGCACATACTAGAGACGCAGCTCAAGAGAACACTCGCCCATATTACTGTGTGGGATTTGTTAATCACATCCCCGCTCCACTTCCAAGCCCTAATGGGAGCACTCAAGGACGCACATGTCTCCACTCACGTAACTCCAGATGAAGTAGGAGAAATAATAGGGCAAGTGTTGGCCCCAAATGCCATCTCATTCACTGATACGGACCTACCAATCGAGGGGAATGACCACTCTAAGCCCTTGAATATAACAGTGGAAGTAGGAAACTTGGTGGTACCGTTGGTCCTAATCGACAATGGGTCGGCATTGAACGTATGCCCTCTAAGGACAGTAATCAAAATTGGGGCAAATCCCGACACCTTCCGACCATCCATATCAAGCGCTTGGGGATTCGACAACACTAGAAGAGAAATAATAGGAGAAGTAGACCTCGACCTGATCCTCGAGCCGCAAACCTTCACCACCCCCTTTCAGGTGATGGACATCAAGTCCACATTCAATCTGCTATTGGGCCGGCCATGGATACATAAGCTCGGAGAAATACCATCTACCCTGCACCAAAAGCTTCGATTCATCTCGAAAGGAAAAATTGTCACCATCTTGGGCGAGAGCAGAGAAGACAGGGAAAGAAGCACTCTGCACATTGAGAATCCAAAAGTGCTGAACATATCACACACAGCAGAGGACGCCGATCTTCACCAATTTGAGTATGACTTCTCAACCGTCACCCTCGGACCAACTGAAAAGACCCCGAATAAAATTGGAGGAGGAATGGACATAGTTGTGTTCATGCTCTACAGATGGGGCCATCAAAAAGGGAAAGGGCTGGGCCCACGCCTCCAAGGATGAAGAGACCTCGTCAAGGCCAAGGGGCAACAAACCAGATTTGGCCAAGGCTACAAGCCCGACGAAGAAGAAGTCAAAGAGGCCAAGGAAAAGATGAGAGCCGCAGCAGTCGCCAAGGCCAAACGAATCATCTTGGAAGAGGAACCTCACGCTCGCCCCCACATCCGTGAAACCTTTGTGAGCGTCGGGGTAGTAAAAATTTATCTAAATGGGGGGACGAGGGTTACCCCACATAAGCCTGCTTCCGTCCATCCCACCAATCCCTACATCATTCCCCCAGACTTCAAGCTGGACTTAGCCGCACTTTCCTTATTTGAGGAAGAAGTCCCCCGGTCCACCCATCACTCCAGCACCAGCCACTCTGGGCCCATCCTAACCATAGAGGACAGGGTCCTAGAGGATCCCTCTATAAATATGTTGAGGGAGGAACTGCAAGAGCCTACCGATGCCGCTCCCAATCAAAGAGGTAAAGGCCAAGCCTCGCAAGTGAGTAACTGGGCATCCTTGCCCCAACTCCTGGGAGCCGCCAAATACCGTGAAAATGGCACCGACTCTCCAAAAAAAAAATAACCTGTAAAAAGTGAGGTTAGCCTCTGGACCACTCTACCTTGTATATATAGAGATCCACCTCGCCAGGGGCTGACCTTCGAAAAAATGCAAATGACCATAAAAATAGAAAAAATACCAATTCCAAAAATATTGTCCTTTAAAATTCCCAATAAAATTGAAGTTGATGTCGTGATACCCGTCCCACGTAATGTCGACCCCTTTCCCGTAGAAATACAAGAAGAGGTAAGAATCACGAGTCTGGACGAGGAAGGTCAAACCGATGAGCTCGCCAATGAGCTCCTCAAACAATTTGCCGATTTTGAGCATGGCCCTACCCCGATCGTCGAAGAGACGGAGGATGTCAATTTGGGCACCGAAGAGGCCACCAGAATCACCAAAATCGAAACATCGCTATCCCCTGCGGAGAGGAAAGGTATGATAGACTTCCTTCGGTCATACCAAGGCGTCTTCGCATGGTCGTATGAAGACATGCCTGGTTTGGATACCGATCTGGTTGAGCATGAATTGCCACTCTACCCCGATGTTAAGCTGGTTAAACAAAAGCTGAGACTCCTCCGACCCGAATGGATGTTGAAGGTGAAGGACGAGGTCATTAAGCAGTATGATGTAGGTTTCCTCATGGTATCCAAGTACCCGCAGTGGCTGGCCAATATCATCCCCGTACCGAAGAAGGATGGAAAGGTTCGAATGTGCATTGACTTCTAAAATTTCAACAAGGCAAGCCCTAAGGACGACTTTCCATTACCCCACATCGATATCTTGGTCGATAACACTGCAAAGCATGGAATGCTCTCATTTATGGATGGATTCTCAGGATATAATCAGATAAAGATGGCAGAGGTTGATCGCGAGAAGACAGCATTCATTACCCCCTGGGGAACCTTCTGCTACAAAGTAATGCCATTCGGGCTGAAGAATGCTGGGGCAACCTATCAAAGAGAAATGACGGCCCTGTTCCACGACATGATGCACCAAGAGATCGAAGTATATGTCGATGACATGATTGCCAAATCACCAGAAAGGGAGGATCACTTGATAAACCTTCAGAAGTTGTTCGAGAGGTTGAGAAAGTACAGGTTACGGTTGAACCCCCAGAAGTGCGCCTTCGGCGCTATGTCAGGAAAGTTGTTGGGCTTTATTATCAGCAGGAGAGGGATCGAGGTCGATCCGACCAAGATCAAGGCCATCACTGAAATGCCGCCACCGTCTACAGAGAAAGAAGTCAAAGGCTTTTTATGCAGAATCCAGTACATCAGCCGGTTCATTGCACAGTTAACTCTGATATGCGCACCAATCTTCAAACTACTAAGAAAGGACTCACCGGTTGAATGGAATGATAACTGCCAAGCTGCATTTGATAAGATTAAGGGTTACCTCCTGAAACCTTCGGTATTGGTACTGCCTGTACCTGATAGACCTCTGATAATGTACCTATCAATGACAGAGTTTTCCATGGGCTGTGTGTTAGGACAGCATAATGAAACAGGAAGAAGAGAGCAGGCTATCTATTATCTAAGTAAGAAATTCAATAATTACGAGACACGCTATTCTCATCTAGAGAAAGCATGCTTGGTGCTCGTTTGGGCTACTAAAGCTACGGCACTACCTGTTATCTCAAGCCGTCCTACTTCTAGCACGGATGGATCCACTAAAGTACCTATTCAAGAAACCTGCACTCACTGGCCAAACTGCACGATGGCAACTACTCCTATCCGAATTTGACATTACTTATGTCACCCAGAAGTCGATCAAGGCGGTGGCCGATCATCTTCTTTGAGAACCCTGCGGACTATGAGCCTCTAAGGACTGAATTCCCCGATGAGGACATTCTGTTCATGACTGACAAGGATACAGAGGAAATAGGGGAGTCCTGGGTAATGCACTTTGATGGAGCATCGCATGTTGAGGGCCAAGGAGTTGGCGCCATTCTTATCTCGCCAAGAGGATCACATGTACCCATCTCAATCAAATTGAACTTCCCATGCACCAACAATATGGCCGAGTATGAGGCCTGTACAGTTGGGTTACAGGCGGCTCTTGATCTAAATATAACTCACCTTAGGGTCTTTGGAGATTCACAGTTAATTATATGCCAGACCAACAGAGATTGGAAGACCAAGGATGAGAAACTGATCCCATACCATGAACATCTTGAGGATCTAATAACTTGCTTTGAGGTGGTCACCTTCTCCTATGTGCCACGAGCAAGAAATCAGTTTGCTGATGCCTTGGCCACCCTGCCTCTATGGTTGAGATTCCATATGGAGTTGTGATGAAGTCGATCATGATAGAGCAGAGGAACGAACTGGCTTTCTGTCACCTAATCGAGGGGCCTACAGAGGTAGATGATGAACCACCCTGGTTCTCAGACATCAAGAATTTCCTCGAGACCCGAACTATCCCAGAAGGAACATCGAAGGTAGACAGACGCACCATCCAGCGATTGGCAACAAACTACGTCATCTGCGGCGATCTCCTGTATAGACGGTCTCACGACAATATTTTGCTCCGATGCCTAACCCGAAAAGAGGCGGTTGAGATCATGAAAGAGATTCATGAGGGAGTCTGTGGGGCACACGTCAGTGGACACATGCTCGCTAAGAAAATTCTGAGGCAAGGATACTTTTGGACCACATTGGAGACCGATTGCTGCAAACACGTATAGAAGTGCTACAAATGCCTAGAGCACTCCAGTCTAATACATGCTCCGGCCATTGACTTGCATAGCATGGCCACTCCTTGGCCGTTCGCCACCTGGGGTCCTAAGGCTTCCAATAGGCATTAGTTCATCCTCGTCGCGGTAGAGTATTTTACGAAATGGGTAGAGGCAGCCTCCTATATGAGCATTAAGGCTAGTCATGTTGAGAAGTCCATCAAGAACAACATCATTTGCAGATTCGGCGTACCCAAAGATATCATCACTGATAATGGCACTAATTTCGCTAATAGGCGCATCCGGGCCTTGTGTGAGAGGTTCCAGATCAAGCATCACCGATCATCCCCTTACAGGCCACAGATGAATGGAGCTGTGGAAGCGGCCAACAAAATTTTGATCCGCATCCTGGAGAAGATGGTAGTCACTTACAGAGATTGGAGCGAGCAGTTACCCTTCACCCTTTGGGCCTATAGAATGTCTATCCGTACCGCAACAGGGGCAACACCATTCTCCCTTGTGTATGGGACCGAGGTCGTGCTACCCGTTGAGGGTCAATACCGTCCGCCTCAGATCCTATTGGAATCCCATCTACCTGAAGCTGAGAGGGAAAGAGCCCGTTCTGAGCAGTTGGATTTAATTGACGAGAAAAGACTCCTAGCCTTGTGCCACACCCAGATCTATCAGAGGAGAATTGCACGTGCTTACAAGAAGCGTGTCCGCAGTCGAGATCTGAAGGTAGGAGACACTGTACTGAAGAAAATTTTCCCATCTCTCCACGCCGATCCAAGAGGGAGGTTTAGGCCAAATTGGGAAGGACCCTATGTCGTCCGAGAGGTTTTTTCGAGATACGCCGTTCGCCTCGCCACCATGGACGGAGACCACATTCCTGAGCCCATCAACGCTGGATACCTTCATAAGTTCTACTCATAGGTCTTGAGACAAGGTAAGTTTTGATAAAAGTAGATGCGTGACTGCTTAAGGACCCCATAAAAGAGACCATCATTTCAAAGTCAAGTAGCCCAAAAGAAATATTCCCTGAAAACCTTCACCCTTTTCGCTACACACGTCGGGCCAATAACCATTTCTTTCATATACCCCACCCAAAATTCGAAGAAAAAAGAGAAAAGAGAAAAAAAGGAAAATCCAAACCAAAAAAGGAAAAAAAAGAATAAAAAAAGTAAAACCCCTCAAAAAAAGAGGGGGACCAAGAAAAAAGAAATGACTGGGGCATAAAAAGCCTTTGGAAAGAATGAGGAGTCCCCGAATCTAGAATTCACTCAAAACTTAGATCCGAATCCCCAGAAAAACCCAACCCGTTTGAACCCCGGCCACATTACAACTCGGAAGAAAGCCCTCTATAAGGTCCCCAAGCAGTCATAGCATTTACTGCATCAGAACAAGCTGAGTTAACGAACCACGCAGAACTTCATTCGGCCGGCTATGACGGAATCGACGTCCATGTCGTGGCCTTCTAGTTCTAAAAAAAAAGAAAAAAAAAAAAGAAGAAAAGAAAAAAAATAAAAAAAAGGAAAAAAAAAAGGGGGGGGAAAAATTTTGAGTTCAAAGCAAGATGGACGTGGTGAAAACCCGCAAGGGCGCCACGGGTAAAAACAGCGAACTCACGGGGACCAGGTGAAAACCTGAAAGGGCACTTGGGGTAAGAGAGTGAACCCATGGACGTAGTAAAAACCCGAAAGGGTGCTACGGGTAAAAACAGGGATGATGGGCATAGCGAAAACCCGTCTTGGGTGCTATGAGCAAAAATGTCAAGAAAAGAGAGATTAGGAGAAGACCTGTTCTGGCCCGCCCATTTCAGTTTGAACCCCTTGAGCCCCTTTCCCCCCTGTTTGATGGGCCACTCATGTGAAAATTGGATCAGATCCCGATCAAGTATGTCATCTCTACCACAGCGTCTGACGCATGACCAAAGGGAAAGACAGAAGACTAGACCAATCCCTGGGAAGCTGACCTTCCCACGTTTAAAGGAAAAACCTATATCTCATGAACAGGGTTCGACCATGCTCAAAAAAAGACCTACTAATTTGGCCTTATAATTACCAACATCACAAAAGACCCAAAGGGAGAAAATTTCAAAAAAGATAATAGATTTCCCTTTCCCATAAAAAGCCCCACACTGTGGAGGAGAAAATTTTCAAAAAAGATAATAGATTTCCCCTTCCAATAAAATGCCCCACACTGTGGAGGAGAAAATTTCAAAAAAGATAATAGATTTTCCTTTCTCATAAAAAGCCCCACACTGTGGAGGAGAAAATTTCAAAAAAGATAATAGATTTTCCTTTCTCATAAAAAGCCCCACACTGTGGAGGAGAAAAATTCCAAAAAGATAATAGATTTTCCTTTCTCATAAAAAACCCCACACTGTGGAGGAGAAAAATTTCAAAAATGATAATAGATTTTCCTTTCTCATAAAAAGCCCCACACTGTGGAGGAGAAAATTTCAAAAAAGATAATAGATTTTCCTTTCTCATAAAAAGCCCCACACTGTGGAGGAGAAAAATTCCAAAAAGATAATAGATTTTCCTTTCTCATAAAAAACCCCACACTGTGGAGGAGAAAAATTTCAAAAAAGATAATAGATTTTCCTTTCTCATAAAAAGCCCCACACTGTGGAGGAGAAAATTTCAAAAAAGATAATAGATTTTCCTTTCTCATAAAAAACCCCACACTGTGGAGGAGAAAAATTTCAAAAAAGATAATAGATTTTCCTTTCTCATAAAAAGCCCCACACTGTGGAGGAGAAAATTTCAAAAAAGATAATAGATTTTCCTTTCTCATAAAAAGCCCCACACTGTGGAGGAGAAAATTTCAAAAAAGATAATAGATTTTCCTTTCTCATAAAAAGCCCCACATTGTGAAGGAGAAAATCTCCATAAAAAGCCTTACATTGCGAGATGTACGAAGGAAAAAGTCGAAAAAAAATATATATATGTATGTATGTATAGATTTCATTCCATTTCTTACAGTGTTACGTGCGGAGTGTCACGTCCCAAAAAGATAACGACGTGACACACTTTCTATTTTGCTGCCTTCTTTACAAACAAAAAACCAAAAAAAAAGTATATATATATATATGTATATATATAATAAAAACAACAAAAAAAAGGAAAAATAACCCAAAAAGAGATCTCTATTATGGGGCATTCCTCCCCTCCGTGTATATGATCTATGATATGTGCAGGAATAGGTCAAGGGCAGGGAGCACGCTTCAAAGCACTAATCTCTGCAACAAGAGAGTCCTCGCGAGCATTTCGATCAGACATCCACCTACCATGAAGACTCTTCAGCCGTCTCCGTGAAGCGTTAGCTGCGCTGCGAGACTCAGTCAAAGACCCAATCAAGAACCTCACTCTCAGTGGCGCTCTCGCTCGCATTCTCTCGACCCTTTCTTTCTCCAAAGCCTCGGTCAAAGCCAACCTCTCTACAGAAAGAGACTCAATCCTAGTCTGGAGAATCATCTCCTTACATGGCCAAGGCCCCGTCTCTATCAAGCCTACCAAAACTGGGCCAGGGGCAGGTAATTCCTCAGATGCCAGCCAAACCTCATAATCAGGAGAGGCGACGCCCCCCTGAACTAAGCTGCACATGAGCGCCGATTGGCGGGTCTCCCAGAGGGCGGCTATGCGGTCAAGATCACTGAGAGAACCCCGAGAAAATATCAGAGAGCACAAAGGTGGCCTCACAGAACATGGCACATGTTGAGTATACCCGAACTGACGAAGCACCCGTGATGAGAAATAATATGTGCTACCGGTCAACCCCAATAGGGTGATACCCTCACAATCTTGAGAGCGGACAATCGAAAAGGTGCCATCCGACCAGGGAAGTTGTCAGATCAACGCCGCATCTTATAGCCACGTACTCAGCTCCTCGGCGCTCCCATGAGGCAATCTCGAGCACCGGATCAGAAAGCCCCAAGCCACATCCCCTCTTATCAAGTACAACCTCGGCACAGGCCCCATGATAGCCAAATGCTCTCCTAGCCAAATCTGAACAAGGAGCGAGCTCCCGCTGAGAATCCCAACCCGGCCCGAGGCCGAGGCATCCAGGACCCGATACATCTCAGCCATGACTAGGTGCACCAATGAACGGCCTCCCTCCAACTAAGTCAAGACATCGCATTGCCCAAGGGAAAAGGTCTTGCCCCCAGTAAAGAAGAGAACTTCTGACAGCAAATAAAGGGCAAAGGCCTTTACATCGAAGGGATCTCGAATGGGAAACTTCTGAAGACTCTAGTCGCCAAAAAGTTCTCTCAGGAATTTCACCGAACACCTGGTGGGCCCTCCGGCGAAACATTTCTCATACCCACCCTTTTTTAATCCAAGAACCGCGTGGACCGCCTTTGCATACCCCGGTTTGGGCACCACTTTAGCAAGGCCTCGATGCATCTTCAAGCCAGTAATAGAGGCCAGCTCTTCCAAGGTTGGGGTCAGCTCCCTAGACCCAAATCTAAAGACATGGGCCCTATGGTCCCACGATGCCAAAGCCGCTTGCAGTAGGTTGGGAAACAGAGGAATAGCAAGGAGAGAGGAAAGGCGGGACAACCCGAGGCAATTCAGAATAGCAAGCTCGCTCTCAGCCAAGCTATCATGCCATTTTTGCAAAAAATTAGGCCCCGGGTCCAAACAGGGAAGTATACCAGCCCCCATATAAGAGCTTGGGTCCCTTTTCGAAGGTGGGTCCATCGACGTACAAAGATGTTCTTTATAAAATCAGTCAATGTATGGCGATGGACCCACTAGAAAAAAGAAAGGGAAGGAAAAGATAAAAGGAAGGGCAAAAAGGCCAAACCAAGATGGAGGAGGAGACAAGGCGGGACCAGGTTTGGGTTATACAGAGCTCGCTAAGCCCGGATTATAGCAGGCGTATATATTATATACGCAAAGGCAAAAGTTTGAAACATTTTGCCAGACGTATATAATATATACGCCCGGCCATTTTCACTATGGATTTGCCAGGCGTATATATTATATACGCCCGGCTATTATGGCTGAACATTTGCGAGGCGTATATAATATATAGGCCCAGTTTAAAGCCAGGACTGGCAAGGCCCCTCTCACAGTGGTCCATTTTTGTTCCCCAAGGAGGAACTTATTTTTGTTTGGCCCACTTTTTCACCTCGGGGCAGCCCACAAGCAGGCATGCTCACAACCCCATGGCGGGAGGGGCCTCGGATGACGCACTATCCATAGGTGATATACAGAGAATCACCTGCAGGATCACCCCCATCATTGGATGGGTGCCAGCTAGTCTCAGACCAAAGAAAAGAAAACCATCAAAGCAAAGAGATGAAACATTCATATAAAGCATGAAAATTATAAACCATCCAAAAAAAATGTGTTATTTAAAAGTTATTACATATCCCCCAAATAAACCAAAAGTCTAAATTGTTTTATTGTGTGTCAAATTTTCAGAAAATGAACTAATCCTGGGCAGCCACCTTCAACTTCTTCTGGCGTCGGCTCGAGCTTTGAAAAGTACGAGTCTCCCCCACCCGAGTCCACGCCTGAGAAATACGACTGAGCAGGGAACGCGACTCCTTTTCACGAGCACGCTGTAGGAACACACCAAAATCCATTAGGTAGAGAAACAGGCGGAAAGTAATAAGAAAATGACTAGGTTGGGTCAGTATTCACTCACCACCTTGGTCTCCCTAAGCCCAACGAGGTTACGATAATATTCGGCTTGACTCACTGCCGACTCATAGTCCTGGCCAGTAAGAAAAAGGAGGTGTTAGTCACAGAAGCCATCAGCATAATTCAAAGGGGGAGAGAACAAAGCAACAAGGTAGAGATTACCCCAGGGATCAGCTCAGGAGGTGGGACCTGGATAGCTTCAGCAGAGATACGTGCCTTCCCGGCCACGTTGGCACACACACGCGACAAGAAAGCGTCGTCCAAGCGCTTGAAGGTCCCCTGGACCACGGTAGGCGAACTGCCAGAGGCACCGGCACCAGAAGGGTCAGAGGGTCTAGCACCTGAGGTCGCACCAGAAGCACCAACACCAAAAGGGTCGGAGGGTCCAGCACCTGTAGCATCATAAGGAGCAGCCGCCTCATCCCCTCATCTGAGTCGTCGCCCTGCTCAAACTGTAGAGAGAAACATTTTATCATTTAAAGTGGTAGTGAATCAAAGTAATCACGAGGAAGCTGCTAGAGAAAAAGAGAAAAGGGCATTACCTGAGATCGCGGCCCGCCAAAAGCTAAAAAGTTAGCACCAGGCACGAAGCGGGGCAGCAGGAAATGATAGGGCAAGGAATCGTACCACATTTGATACCCCCCGGATAAAAGAAGATCATCGATAGGAACCCCATGGTGAAGAAAGTGAGCAGTAAGATCATCAATGGAGCCTTCCGTAGCCAACACATCGGTGGGAGGAGCTTGGGGCACGGCAAAGAGAGGGCAATACTGATGAACCACTCTCTCCCCTAAATAGTAGGCCCTAGTCCAGGACCCGTAGAGGAAGATGATGCGATGGTCCAGCAAAAAGCGAGAAGGACCCACTGAAGCCAAGTTCCAGAAGGGCGATCCTATGTAGGGGTCGAGGATGACCTGCAAAAGAAGAGAAAACAGAGGAAGGATACACACATTTGGTCAGAACCCATAGCACACAAGAGCTGTCAAATTTATAAAAAGGGAATTATTTTACCTGCTCTGTGATCAATAGGTCGAACTAAGAGCTCAGCCCTAACTCCAAATGCGTCATACCTATGTCCCGACGTCGGCTCACACACCAGTTACTCATGAGGGGGAACGCAGCAACTTCAGACTGAAGCAGAGGGCGACCCGGTTGGAAATGAAGATACCCCCAAATCTGAGAAAGCAAGCAGATAAAAATAGGTATGCTAGAAATGAAAAATTGGACAAACTAAAACCAAAGAATAAAATACTTCAATTGCAGGCCAGAAACCCACAATGGAGCTAGACTCCCCAAGAATGGCTCGCTTTAGGCTGGACATGAGTACCGCATAGCCAGTGCCGCCCCAATCGAATCGATGCATGGTCTCCCAGTTCACCATCAGGCTGAGCAGGGACAACGAGACTCGCCCTTTGCTGGTGTTATTGAGGAGAGTCTTGCCCAGGAGGAACAACAGAGCAATGCGGGCCAGCATATGTGCATGTGCGGGCTCGAGATAAATGGCCATGTCAGGCTGACCCTGGTCCACTAGCTCATGAGGCTCAAACTGATCAACCAGCCAGGATAGATTGACCTCAGCACCCTGAATATTTCCTGCGATCGGATAGGCCCCTATCAGCCGAATCACCTCCTCCCTATCCGGTGTACAGGTATGTACCATAGGCACCCCTCCAATATGGACCCCAGTGATCATAGACCAGTCCGCTGGTGTAAAGGCCATCTCTGCCATGGCCGTGTGAAATGTCATGGTCTCGGGGTGAAAACGCTCTATCAGAGCCTTCAAATAGGCCGTATCGGCCCTCACGGCAGGGCACGAAATGAAATCCCTGAAACCGGCATCGGTGAGCAGGTCCTTCACCACTGGGGGAAGGTAAAGCACGAGATGCTGGAGGTCAAACCAGCCACCCCAGAACATAATGTGTGGTAGGGGCTGCAAATAGAAGACATCAGTCAGATAGGGGCAAGGTGGTATAATGAAGGCATCAAAGGAAAACAAAAGAAAAAAAGAGGGGGGGGAGCTCATCTATTTACCTGGCCGGCGATCCCAAAGTTAGACATGTGGGTGTGCTGGCAGCAGAGGAGGCCGGTATGGGCAGCCTCGCCTTGCATTTCATACCAAGACTGGGAGGAGCGCTGAGACACAATGAACTGTTCCCCATGGGGACCGTAGGCCATCTCCGGCCCTTCTTGCTGATCATGCCCTTCATCACCAGACATCCTGAAAATATGGGACGCATCGGCATATAAAAGGGGGGCCAACATAAAAAAAAGAGAAGAAAAAAATCCGCACTAATCCAAAAAATATCTCTCCAAAAAATGTGTGTATACTAATCCATCAAAAAAAATGTGTACTAACCCATCAAAAATATATATATATATATATATATATATATATATATATATATATATATATATATATACGTGTATGTGTGTGCTAGTCCAAAAAATGTGTGTGTGTACTAACCCATCACCAAAAAAAAATAAAAATAAATAAATATATATATATATATATATACGTGTGTGTGTGTGTGCTAATCCAAAAAACAAATGTGCACTAAACCCATCAACAAAAAAAATGTGTACTTACTAATCCAAAAAAATGTGTGTAAATACACTAACCCATCAACAAGCATAAAAAAATGTGTGTAAATACACTAACCCATCAACAAGCAAAAAAAAATGTGTGTATACTAATTCACCAAACCAAAAAAAATATATATATACATATATGTATGCGCTAATCCCAAAAAAAATGCACCAATCCATCAAATAAAATGCACTAATCCATCAAAAAAAAAAAAAACAACAAAATAATGAATGATGGATGGAAAATAGGCCTAAGAAATCAAACATCTCAAAAAAAAAGTGAGAGGGGAAAATAACAAAAACAAAAAGAGAGAAAAATGAATATAGGCATCACAGAGCATTTCACCATAAAGAAAAAAAAGAGGCATCCAACAACAATATCATCAAAAATTCAAAAGAAAAATAAAGGAAGGGAAATGATTACCTTCAATGAGAGAGAAAAACAAATATCGGCCGAGGATAAGCGTCTTTCGATCCACACCCGCAACCTCTGAAAATAGAATTCAGGCCAAATCAAATGCAAAAACCCTAGGGGGCTGTCCCGAACTCAAGAAGGAAGGAGGGAGAAAGATAGAATTTAAAAAGGGGGGCCCCTTTTGTGCTTGGGCTCGGGCAGTTTTGTAACTGCCAATTTTTAGACAGGCGTATATAATATATACGCCTGACCATTTTTTCCAGATTTTGGTCAGGCGTATATAATATATACGCCCTACCAGAAATGGTAGTTTTTTTAACTACCCGGCCATTTTCGATTTTGAGGCCCGACGGACCCCCTTGTATGCTAGACTCCGGTCCAGACCCCCTTAGAGGCCCACGTATCATCGGGCAAGGGTGCACGCGTCCCCAAAATGGCCCTTCGAGTTCCTTTCAATTGGCCCAAAGGGACCGTGCTACAATAAACGGATCTAGACCTATAGGCGCCCACCTATTGCGCCCGCAAAATCAAAAAAAAAGAGAAGAAAAAAAAGAAGAAAGAAAATGCTGAAAGTGACACTAGTTCTCAAAAGAGCACTGCAATGACCATTTGCACCATTCCGAGAACTGTGTTAAATCAATTCGGAATGATCAGGGTCCACCCGAAAGTTCTCGAACCCACCCCGTCTTACACAGGGACACCCCATACCTGATCCGGCAGGCAAATGAATTTCATTCATCACCGGTCACTCCTGGGAGCATACACTTAGCCCCAGATCTCCCCCAGTAGAGGTCGAGGCCTGATCCAGTAGGCAAACCGAGAACCCATAACCAGAATGCACACGTCCCTAAGGTATATCAACCTGGCAAGTTGATTCGCCTAAGGATACGTGCATAAATAAAGGCAGTTTGAGCATGCCCAGAGTCTCAATCTGACATGAAAAAAAAGAAAAAAAGAGAGGAGAAAAAAGAACAACAAAAAAAAAGGAGAAGAAATAACAACCTGTTGCTACTTAGTGAAAATCCTGAGTAGGTTGACCCCACCTTCCAAGCATTCGCTCTGATCATCCCCCTTCAGATCTATGTTGACCAAGAGTGCCCCAGACTTCAGACCATTCGAAAAGCCTATTGCCAGTTGAAACTGACCTGTCAAAAATGAAATTACAAACCAACCAAACTATGTGCAAACATACAGACCAAAGGGATCATTCCCTTTTATTTCTTTTTATACAGGCTTAAAACTTGTATAGGCACGGTGTCCCTATTGAATGTATGCACTTGCGTCTGGGTATCCGCAAGATGGTCGTTTGTCCTCGTAAATTGTACCTTAGGGTCGAGGCTTCCGTTCACGCCTATTTTGCTGCTTATCGCCCCTGATGGGTGTCTGTCTGTGCATAGTTAGTAAGATGTGATTTCATTAGGGATGGAGGCTAGAATTGGCCATCTCTTTCAAGGGATGATTGGTCCTAGCCCAATCTTTTTAGCTTTGTCTCCAGTTAAGGCACTCTGATTCATGTGAATCAGGAGCACCTCACCACTAGAACGTACACATCTCGAAGGCGTACCTATCCCCGACAGAGAGCACGCACTCTTAAAGCGTATCAACTGACATTTGATCCCCTTAAAGAGTTGTGCAAAAATAAAGTTGCCAGAGGTCCTTGAGCTTTGAAAAAAAAATTCAGAAAAAGGAAACACAAAAAAAAATTTCACTCAGAAAATGGGCATGCATTCCCAAGAAGTGTGGTGACATCAATATTCGCTTCACTCGGGTAAAGCGTGCCAAAATAACCTTGACGTTGATGGGTCCGCTCAAAAGACTTCAAGCCTTACCTAGGTAAGGGCACCCGTGCCCAATCCGATGGAGCTGTCAATACCCCATAGAATTGGACACATTGTTTAGACCTTCGCTTTGCGTGCTTCGCATCAATTCCGAAGCATAGATCGATCATCCCGTTTCATGGAGCTGTCTGGTTCAGATTAATACTCAACATCACAAATCTATAATTTCCCTCAGGAAGTGGACGATATCCCGGCTAGTGGGCTTACACTTTTTGTGATCATCGCAGTTATGCCTAGTAATGTCGCAATGTGCTTGGGGACTGTTAGCTTTGAGGTACGGACGATATCCCGAAATGAGAGGGCTTACGTACACTCACCATCACCATGAATGTTTGAGAATTGAGTTGAACCAGGCGGGCCCATCAAACGTGCCTTGGACCTCTTCGGATGTTTCTTGTCTTTGGCATCCGATCATTAGCGATAGAATACTAAAGAGGGGCATCTGTAGACACCCAAATTCGGCCCAAGGCCCGATCAATCTGTACTTCAGGAGAGATGTACCCCTGTGCTTCTGATGACACCCCTAAACCCATAGGAATCCACCCAAACCTTTAGGAATGACCCTGAACCCTTTATAACCATTCCCCAACCCTTAGAGATCACCCCTAAACCCTAGTTTCCCTTCCCATACCTAACTTGAACCTTTCTGAACAGTTGATGGGAGAGGAGCTACAAAATTTTATACAGACCACCACCTTGGATGGGCCAGATACCATTGGAAAGAGGACTTCTCCCACTTTCCAACAAGCCAAAGATCACCCAATTTGGAGCTACGGTTCAAACGTTATGGCTGATTGAAGTTTCACATAAAATCATAAAACTTTTACTCAGGCGTGTATATTACATATGCCCAATTTATTTGATTAGTCAGTATATATTATATCGCCTGCCTTTTTAAATTTGGCCATGCATATAATATATCGCGTGGGACCCACCACGGGCTTCATCTTCCCAAAGCTCCCCTGTTTTTGGGGAAATTCACTGTGCCTAAAGTAGGCGTATATAATAAATATGCCCAGCTTAGCTACAGTAACTGCCATCTGTGCTCGAATTTCCTTCATCTGGTTTGACCTTTTGACCATCCCCTTGGTTGAGGTGGGTGTCTTGAGGTTGGTTGCACCCCCTTTGAGCTTATTGGCAACCCTTAATTCACCCAAGGTCTCACGCCATCATCCGCCATTAAAACCAGCTTCCCAAAACCCTAGGACCTTGAAAACCTAGAAAACCTTAGATGGGGGATTACCTAATTGCTAAACCAATTAGCTCTTAAGTAAACCCCTAACCTATCCCTTCTCTATAAATAGAGAGGCCCCCCTCTTCCCAAAGGGTTGAATTTTTGTTGAAGGATTAGAGAGTGCTTAAGAGAGAACCCTAGTGAGAGAAAATGCCAATATTTTTCCAGAATTCCAGCATGCATATTTCATCTATTTCAGTCCATTTCCACCATTAGATCACTCCCTTTAGCTAAAGTCTAGCCTTTAGCCTCACCCTACACTTCCTATTTTACCGAATCCTAGTGTTAGAGTCCATTTCCATACCGTTTAAGCCATCGGAAGCACGCCAAAGCGAAGATCTTCCACGGTGCAACAAGGGCCCGTGAGCTCCGGCTCACCCCTCTTCCTCTGCCTTCTTGGTGTCTCCTCCGTCCAAGGATTCAAGCCGTTACGCCGCCCAAATTTTGGTTTAGCTCAAAGCTTGATAGGACCGTATTGCCTTCGGGCAAGGGGAAACTCCGCCCTTTTATTTTTATTTTTGGCCATAGAAAGAGACCGCTACGTGCGGGTTGATCGGGTGCCTAAACCCTTCCCGATCGATAATCGAAGCCCCTACCCTAGAGCCTTTGGCAAAGACCGGTAAATCAGAGTCATATTTAGCACTTCGGTGCTAGAAATATCGATTTGAAGGTTTCCTGGGTCACCAAAAGCTCCAGGTGGCGACTCTACATTTTATTAAAAGCGAGCGCATCGCCGCGACGAGTTCGAGAGGATCCATGGTCGCACACACATGTTTATTAGTGGGTTTCAAGGTCCATCAAAGGCTAGGTTAAGAGGTCAAAAGTGATACTTTTCAGTGAATAACACACCCCCTAACCTAATCTTTGCTAATCCCCGAGCAAAGGGAAAATTAAAACAACTATTCTAAGAAATTGAAAAGTCACTTTCATAGGGAACACAAATACATTTAGCATATGTACCAAGCCTTTTGAACCCCTAGGTGATCCCTAGTGGAAGAGTGAAGTCTCCTGAGGGTTTTCAGTGAAGATACCCACAAACTTCTCAATGAAATAGTTAACAAAGGTGTAATATTATTAGGTCAGCTGTCAAGAAACAGAGTATCAGTTCACCATTGATTTAAATAAAAATATGAGGAATTTAGATATGAAAAGCACAGACATTTAATCATCACAAACTCTACCTGAGTGCACAACATTTCCAATTAGCTTACAACAAGGGGGACAACACATGTATGTTAGCACTGTGCTCATCATTAATTCAAAAATTAGGTTGTAGGCTATGCCCAATACATTCAACATCAGACCCACTGCTCACCAGGGCATACTCTCACAAGGGACCTTGAGGGTTTCATTTTCTCTCAAGCTCAAGAGTAGTTACAGCCCCCCAATGGGTCTGTAAGCATGAGCATAGGCAAAGCACTTATGTCCTGGCATCATTGGCATATCCTCACCATAGATTGGACAACTCCTTGTCTCTACATGACAACTCATTCAGTTTAGATCACAAGGTCTTTTAACTAGGTTGTGATGTGGCTTATGAAGTGCATTATAAAGAATGTAAGGTTGAAAAGTCAAAATTTGAGAAATCAGTAGGTGAAGGAGGTGATTCATGACTTCAACCCTTTATAGTTCAGTACCTTTCATTTTCTTTCAAAATTTTCAGCCTTGAAGTGGCCAGTTTCTCCTCTTCATTCTGATTTTTCCAATGAACTTATCCTCTTGATTCCGCTCTCACTCCTCTTCATTATTGTTTTTCTTTCTTTTCTTGTATTTTTCTTTTTGTTTTTGTTTTTATTTTTATTTTTGTGACTTGCCACCTCTTCCCTCAGCTGCTACACTGCTCTACTTTAGGTATCTCTTCTCCATTCACCCAATGTTGACCCTATCTTGTCCATCTTCAACTCCTTCTCCTTTACCTTCTGAATTATTAGAGTGAGGGTAGGTTTGAATCAGGTCCATAGGTTAAGGTACAAGTACTCAGGTGTATTTTGCAGAAAATTGGGAGTTAAGGCTCAACAGGTGTGTGCTCAAGGGTAGTTGAAGGATTTGGCCTGTTTAAGCTAAAACTGTCTAAGAGAAGGCCTTGATCCTTTCCTAGGTTTTATGAGTGCTGTCAATTGCTTCAACTTGGAGGTGCCTAACTTCTAGTGAGGGCATTGCCTCAGCCAGTCCTTAGAGCTAGAAAATTACTTCAGTCACTCCTCGAAGGAAGGAAAAAATATATTTTATAGGCCAAACTGTCACTGGTTATGGTCTTCCATTGAACTTTTAAGTGTGTCCTTACCTTTTTTTCTCTTTAATAATTCACTCAGTACTGATACAGGTTAGTTTACTTGGTATTCACATCAAGGAAAAGTTAAAACTTAAAAGATTGTAATGCCTAAAAGTCTGCAAAAGTTTTAAATTTCTCATTTTTCTAATAATTCTTAGGTGAACATGGTTATCTTTTTGTCTTACTCACTTGCATCTGCTACACTTAGGTTAACTATTTCATTGGCAGAGGTTGCCACACCCCCAAACCTATGAGGAGCAGTGTCCTCATTGATTCAAAGGTGACATGTGCAGCAAGCATAAAACATAAAAATTAACAAAATAGAAACTATAAAAGAGAAAAAAAAACACACAATACATTAACAGACACACAAACAAACAAACAAAAATGAAACAAAGAACAAGTACACAGAAGTAATAAAAAGACATTGCAATATATTAGAAAATGTATGTACAACACACTACTCCTAACTCAAAACATGTGCAAACATCAATCGTCTAAGGGTCAGCTGGTTCTTTCTTAATTTTAACCCCCTTGCCTTTGTCTTTCTTCTGTTGTACAGTTGGTGGTTGCGGGACTCTCCTAGCTGTGACAGCTAGTTTCCTTTCAAAGATTTCAGCTTTCTATTCAGCCAATTCAGCTCGGCCAATAAGGAGTGTCATGATCTCCTTGGAGGCATTCAACCTTTTCTCTTAGGTATCAGCTCTCAATTTTTCTGTTACAGCAGCCATTTTTTCTTGTTCAACATTGAGCTTTTCTTTTGCAGCTGAACTTTCTTGGGCTTTGTAAAGACTCAACATATTCTTCTAGCCCTTCCCAATGTCCCTTAGTAGCTGCTCTGTATCCCATTTCATGCGTTGAATTTGTGCTTCATAGGATGTCTTAAGACTAGTCATTCCTTTAATAACATCCTGCTTAATGTAAGGATGGGACTGCATTGCAAGAAGGAGGGTGGAGTATAGAGGGCTAGAAAAAGAAGAGGTAAGAACCAAGGGGAGGTCCTCACTTGAAGAAGGACCAGCCGAGAATAACAGGGGGTGCTTGGAAATGGTGTGTGGAGGCTCAGGGTGGGGCTCCAGATCAGAGTCTGTTTGGATGGATTTAGAGGAGATGGGTATTAGATCATCCACATTAATCATAGCATCAGAGGTAGCTACAGCAGGTGGGCCCTCTGGAATAGGTTCATCCTCAGTTTGGGTAATGGCATCAGTGAAAGTGGAAAAGGGTGGAGTAGGTAAAGGTTGGGAGGTATGGATAGTTAGTGACTGTGATGGTTGGGGTAAATTGGCCAAGGTGGATTGGATGACTTAGAGGCAGGATTCTAAATAGGCCTGGTGCTGGAGTGTGGGGGTTATGGAGTTAATATATGTTTATATGGATGATTCAGTTTGGGTATTGGACAGCATTTGTGACTGGAGTGACAGTAGGAGGTGCAGGATTTGGGGTAGTAAATCAGGTATGGTTATGGGTGTGGGTTGGATAGGTGAAACTGGTTGGAATGGAGATGTGGGCCTATGGGTGAAGGTAGTGACCCGTGGTGGTGTATGATGTGGAGGGTCAATGTGAGGGGGGTGTGGGGAGTCTGGGAGAGGGGTATACTCAGGGTTGATGCCCTCTAGAATAGTGGACATCATAGTGGAAAAGTCTCCCCCTGTTAGTGACTCATGGGAAGTGGGAAATGGAATAGGCTGGTCTATGGGTTGGAATGGGTCAGGGACAAATGTGGGGGAGGTGTCAAAAGGCTGATGGTCGGTTTCAAAGGTGTAGGTTTCAGGTTCAGAAGGTGTGGATATTGGATCTAGTATGGCTGTGGTGTCAGGGGTTGCAATAAGTTGGGAAAGATAAGTGGGCTGGGGTTGTGTGTGAGTCTTGCTTTCGGTTAATTTTTCTTTTTGTTGTAGGCAATTTTCACAGGTTGGCTGGTATGGGCTGGAAAAATAGGTAAGGGTGTGGTAATGGGTAGGGTGGCCATGGTGAATGTGGGTTGTAGTGGCTAAGGTAAGGGTATTGGGCTTGTGTGGGGCTGGGATGGTTGGGATGAGGAGGGAGGTGGTGTTAAGGGGGTTGGAACTGGGATGGGGATAGGGGGTATGGAAAGGGTGGTAAGTGTGGTGCTTGCTGGCACAAGTGATGGAGAGGGTGCAGCAGCAGCTGCTACTTCAGCAATGGTGGGGCTACTTCTCTCAATAATTCCTTTTTCTTCTTCCTCTTTTCCATCATTGTGCCATTGATACCCCACTGCTTCTTTCCACTTTATTTGAGGTTCAGTGGCACTGTCTCCTCCCTTTTGAAGGGGTATTTCCCATCCTTCAACAGTGCAGTAATCAACCTGCAATAGGGAAGGGCATATGGTTTCTTCTGTACTTTCACCTTCTGACACAGGTCCCTAATCCCTTTAAATACTAACTTGGCTGCATTCAAGTAGTGGTTTCCATGAAATGAAAGGAGGGCATCAGCTATGGGGGGCCTCCTCTCTTGCTCGTGAACCGAGCAATAAACATTCTTCCTCAATATTGCATCCATGAGCCTCATATTGGGGTGTAGATCTCTCTTCTTGATCGAATCCCCTGAAGCCATGATCCCTCTAATATGTTCCCTGGCTATTTCTGTAATGGTGGTGGTCAGGGGAGGTCGTAAGCCAAACTTAGGGTCATACCCAGCTGGTATCCCTAGTACCCTTGCAATGTCAGACTGGTTAAACAACATTTCAAAATTATCGATTAGTACCATTAGTGCTGGGTTCCCATCATCACCAGTCTTCAATCTCATACTCTGATAAAACAATCTGACTAATCTTGTGACAACCAGCTGCATTGAGGGTCTCAACAGTGGCAACAGAGTTGCCTTAGTCAAATATTCAATGGAGGCAGAGGTCACTGGTAGGTCCTCAAAATAGGCATTGTCAAAAATAGTCTCAGCCTCCAGCGGGATTGCTTCTACAAAGTCATTGGGGATCCTGAGGTATTCATTACTTACTTCCTCCTAAACCTCAGGGGCCATAGGGGTCTTAGCCTTGCCCTTTTTCTGCTTCTTCTTTGATTTTTCAGGGCTCGTAGCAGGTGGGTGCTCTCTGGCCCTCTTCTTTGGAGTATATTTCTTTTTTTTTTTTAAGATTGAGGGGGCAACACCAGGTTCGGGCACCTCAGAGGTCTCCAATGTGGAGGCCTCTCAATCTAGGATTTCTAGTGGCCAGTAGCCACTAGGAGCAGGGTTAAACATAGCCGCCAATGTATCAATGAATTTTAAACCCTTGGCCATAGGTTCCCCAGATCTCAAAATCAGGGTTCACAGACCTCAAAGAATGCAGATTACTCTAAATAGGCACCAAAATAACACAATTTGTCTTCTCTCTCTAATTTACTAAAGCAATCAAAGCACAGAGGGAGAGTTACAGGGCTTACCCAATGCGAGCTAGGGTTCCACTTAGAAGTGTGCACAATGGCTCAAATCCCCCCAAGCCGTGCTCGAAGTAACTAGGAACAGCCAAGGAGCAAAATGGTAAGAGGAAAAGCCTTTAGGTGGAGTGCTCAAGCTGTGGAGAGGAAAATAGAGAAAGATGGGAGCACTTTTGGGGGGGCGAGTTAGGGGAGAGGAAGAAAATGAAGCAAATGAGGGTTTTCGCTGAGTTTAAAGGGAAAATCCTGTGGTTCACGGAGTTGGATTATGGTTTTCATGGAGTAGGATTGTCGCGCAGATGGCGTTTAAGTCTGTGAAAGGCTCTATTGCACAGCAGTGCATTTCACACTCAGTGAATTTCGCGAAGTTGGCGACAGTGGTGTAGGTGCGCGAGACATCCTTTTGCTTCAGAAATGTACATTACATGGTGCTCATTCCGAATAATACACAAGGCATTCTTTGCACACAAATTCAACTCGTAGAGTAGAAAGCAACTCCGCGAGGTACTTTTTCAGTCAATGCTTAGCTGTTCTAGCACGCGAGGGAGCCAAAAGATGGCTCACGCAATAAAATCAAGCCTTCCAACTCAGCGAGAGAGCTTTTCTTGCATAGCCTGTACTCTTTTAACTTAGTGCAACACATTGGTTGGTGCCACCTGTTGTTGTGCACCCTTCCACTGTGCATAAGCACCAAGCTAGAGACAGGTACTTCATTTTTCTCATTCAAAATTTATGACCATTTTCAATCAATAATTCATCAACATTGCAGAGTCTTAAAATAGTTTTTTTTTTCAGCTCAATCTTCATGCAAGTCATGATTAGGGTAATTCAGCCATTCATCAGCAAACACACAGCCGATTCAGATGACATAAAGGCACGTGTTTTCATTAACAAATAATTAAAACACAAATAAAGCAAAACAATCAAACCAACATAACACACAAAACACAACCAACAAAATTCTAAAGAACACAATTCAACAGAGAATTTTCCATACATATGATACAATTATTACCAGTACTTGGCTCACCGGGCACTAGATTCCTCCTGAGTAGAGGATGCATCACCAATCATAAACTGACCTTTCAGATTGTCAAGGGTTAACTAGGAAATTTTCCTTCCTCCCTCCTTGTAGACACCCAAATTTGGCCCAAGGCCCGATCAATCTGTACTCCGAGAGAGATGTACCCTTGTGCTTCTGATGGCACCCCTGAACCCTTTAGAACCATTCCCCAACCCTTAGAGATCACCCCTAAACCCTAGATTCCCTTCCTAGACCCAACTTGAACCCTTCTGAGCAGTTGATGGGAGGAGAGCTATAACATTTTACACAGACCCTTTCCATGGATGAGCCATATACCATTGGAAAGAGGACTTCTCCAACTTTCCAACAAGCCAACGATCACCCAATTTGGAGCTACGGTTCAAAAGTTATGGCCGATTGAAGTTCCACATAAAATGACAACTTTTTGCTCAGGCGTGTATATTACATATGCCCAGCCAATTTGGCCCCAATTTGGTCAAGCGTATATATTATATACGCCTGACATTTTTGGGCCAAATTTGGCCGGGCGTATATAATATATACGCCCAGTATAGGTGGGACCCACCACGGGCATCATCTTCCCAAAGCTCCCCTGTTTTTTATGGAAATCACTGTACATAAATTGGGCGTATGTAATATATACGCCCAGCTTAGCTACAGTACCTGTCATCAGTTGCTCGAAATTCCTTCATCTGGTTTAACCCTTTGACCTCGTTTGGTTAGGCTGGGTGTCTTGAGGTTGGTTGAACCCCCTTTGAGCTTATTGGCAACCCTTAAGTCACCCATGGTCTCACCCCATCATCCACCATTAAAATCAGTTTCCCAAAACCCTAAGACCTTGAAAACCTAGAAAACCTTAGATAGGGGACTACCTAATTGCTAAACCAATTAGCTCTTAAGTAATCCCCTAACCCACCTCTTCTCTATAAATAGAGAGGCCCCCCTCTTCCCAAAAGGTTGAAAAAAATCAAGATTAAGAATTTTGAACTTAAGAGAGAACCCTAGTGAGAGAAAATGCACACATTTTGCCAAAATTCCAGCATGCTTAGTTCACCCATTTCAACCCATTTCCACCATTAGATCACTCCCTTTAGCTAAAGTCTAGCCTTGAGCCTCATCCTACACTTCCTATCTTATCGAATCCTAGCATTAGAATCCATTTCCATACCGTTTAAATCATCGGAAGCGCGCCAAAGCGAAGGTCTTCCACGGTGCGACAAGGGCCCGTGAGCTCCGGCTCACCCTTCTCTTCCTCTACCTTGGTGTTTCCCCCGTCCAAGGATTCAAGCCGTTAGCCGCAGAAATTTCGGTTTGGCTCAAAGCTTGATAGGACCGTATTGCCTTCGGGCAAGGGGAAACTCCGCCCATTTATTTTTTATTTTGGCCATAGATAGAGACCGCTACGTGCGGGTTGATCAGGTGTCTAAACCCTTCCTGATCGATAACCGAAGCTCCTACCGTAGAGCCTTTGGCAAAGATCAATAAATCAGAGTCATATTTAGCACTTCGGTGCTCAAAATATCGATTTGAAGGTTTCCCGAGTCACCAAAAGCTCCGAGTGGCGACTCTACATTTTCATTCATAGCGGGCGCATCGCCGTGACGGGTTCGAGGGGATCCATGGTCGCACACACCTGTTCAGAGCATTACAAATCTGACCAAGCTGGTCCTCAATCTATTTTATGCTCTGTCCATGAGAATTGACAGTTTGAACTAGGCTCCCTATATTTTACATTGAAGCCATCATCTGCTCTTCCAATGAAGAGGATCTGGGCTGTTGTGGGGGCAGAGCTAACTGGTTAGACTGTGGGGCAGGTAACAGAAAAATTTTGCCTTGGTGGGTAACCTTGATTAAACTAGTGTTGGGGTCTGTAAGGAGCTATCATTTGCTGCTGCTAGGGTTGAGGATATGAGTCTTGTCTCCACCTCAAATTTCGGTGGTTCCACCAAGAATACCCAGCAGGCTACTGCCCAAAGGTTTGCACAACATTGGCTTTCTCCATAACAAAACCTGGAAATTGATTGGCAGATGGATAATCATGAATAGAATGTGTGGGAGATTGGCATATCAGACATGCCTCCTCTACCTGTGCAACCATTCGGGGTTGCATCACATTCATCAATTTGTTAAACTTTAAGCTCAGGTTGTCCACCTTTCTCTCCAAATCACCTTGCACCTTTACTTCATATAGTCCACCTCTAGGGGTGACCTCTTTCACCATTTTAGCTGGAATCTGGCTGTCATTGCGTGACAGAGATTCCTACTGCATGAAATTTTCCCCTATTATGTCAAATAGCTCCCAAGCTTCCTCAACTGTCTTATGGAGGTAGCTACCACCACAGGAAGCATCCACCATATCCCTACTCTCGGCATTAATTCCTTGATAAAACACTTGGATAAGATGCCACATTGGGATTTGGTGGTGGGGGCATTGTTTTAGCATCTCCTAAAATCTTTCCCAAGCTTCATTAAAGTTCTCAATTGAGGACTGAGTGAATGACAAAATTTTTGTCCTCATCTGGATTATTTTGTTCATAGGGAAAAATTTTGCCAGGAACTTTGTTTGAAGGTCACTCCATGACTGTATGCTATTGGCAGGGAGCTTTGATAGCCATGTGTTGGCTTTGTCCTTTAGTGAAAAAGGAAAAAGCCTCAATTTAGTGGCCTCAGGCCTCAAGCCCGCAATGTTGAAGGTAGTGCAAAGTGCTAAAAACTGGTCAATATGCTTGTAGGGATCTTCTTTACTTAACCCATAAAATGAAGGCAGCATATTGATGGTGGAGGATTTAATTTCATAGTTCCCCTCAACAGAGGGAAACTGAATGCAGAAGGGAGAGGTGTACTCCCCAGGTGCATTGTATTATTTTAATGTCCTTTGCCTCTCAGCCATGGTGTCTGCTTCAGTCTCAACAACAAGGCTCAGTGTGGTGTGTCTAAGTCTAAGGATCCTTTCCACCTCCGAATTTGTGGGTTCCAAGTCAGGGTTTAAGGACCTTCCACCAAGCATACACTCACCAATAGTAATGAAAATGCTTACAGGCACACAAAAAGAATTTCACACAACAAAAATAATAGCTACACAAATTTACACTGAACAAGATAACAGGGGATTCAACATAAATGGCATGAGATTTAGGGGAAAAAAACTGCAAACAGAGCTAGCTACTCTCCACTTGCAGCTCTAGCTTTTCCCTGCTTCTGCTATCCATTTATGCAAAATTCCATAAAGAATCAGTAGTACTTTTATTCTAGATTAAGCATAGCTACAAAGAATTTGTTAGTCTAAATTATGGTACAACTCAGGTCTACTAAAAAGATCAAAATTCCCCGACAGCGGCGCCAAAAATTTGTTGCTTTGTCTACTTGGTGTGAAAGTGTGCTGATGTTATTGTGCGATGGAAATCAATTGAAAACAAAGTAATATAAAAGAATGGATTTAGCACAACCAAAGTATTCCTAGACCTGCAAGATTCAGGGACAATTGTAGCAAGTTTTGATAAATAAGAGTTTGTCCCATAGAGAAAATGATCAAGAGCCTAAAGTGGGCACTAATAGTTGGCCTCCAGATTTGTAGATCTGACTACAGATTTGACAATCCTAAGAAAAGGGAGTTGGGTGTCACGACTACACTAAATTTACACAAAAAGGGAAAATAAAGTACAGGTCTATCCTAGAAGAAGATGGTGGTAGTGTGTGTCACAATAAAATACTAAAATTATGAGAAGTATGCAGGTTAAGCTAGAGTTAATGATACAGTAATGTAACTAAGATTTAGTCTATCTCTGCAGTGCTCCTTATTGAGACGCTATTAAAAGCCTCAACAAGCTATAAGCTCCCAGTTTAACTGATGCCATTTGGGGCACTCTTAGGGCTATACTCTATCCACTATAATGGTAACAGGATATCCGATAGAGTCTGTCAACTCCCATTTGTTAAACCAAAAATTCGCTAGTCTAATCTAGAAGAGTGGAATGATCATTTCCACAACCACTAGACCAGCTCTAGCCATAAATGCTATTGCAGCACTATGTAATGCCAATGCTACAAACTCCCCATATCTGTGCATAGACCTGGCTGACATCCATAGGTATTCCAACCCATAAGATCCTAAGTGCTTTGCTAAGGCATACTGCTCACTAGTGCCCGCAAAAAGGACCATGCAACAGGTTGATTAAGGCCTTTAGCTCAGCTGGTCATTGCTACAAACAGCCTGTAATGACTCAGCCTCAAGCTGCAATTACTACAAGAGATTAGATCTAATATTTGATATCGATTAGATAGAACAGAGGGGAGCCAGCTACTGTACAAACCTCCTCACAAGGCTCTAGAAGCTCATGTGCAGGGGAGAAGAATCCTTCTCAAACATGTGGATGGACACAACCTTAGGGCTATACTCTGTCCACTTGAATGGTCACAAGGTATCCCATTAGTTTGTCCATCCCACAGAGGCCTGAGAAAGAATATGAAACTACTGCAACCACCATAGTCTACAGGCCTCCGAGCTCCCTGGATCTCACTACAGATCCAGCATTACTTTCCATGTGTCTATCAAACCTAGGGAAATCAGATGGTAAATAAAAGACCTACTAGAAACTAAATGGGCTAGTCCCAAATACATGGATCTTATAAACATCTAAAGAAATCATAAGATCTATAGATTTGATTAAGTATTAAAAAGCAGTTCATTGATAACAGCAAAACTTATAATGAACTGTCTCCTGGCTGCAGCCCATACACAACTGCTCGTCTAAGATCCCAATGTATACAAAAATCTATTACAAAATTGAAAGAAAACTAAACCTAGCTGCTTACAGGGGATTAGCCAGCAAGTGCTGAGCTAAGAGAGAAGAAAAAAATAGGAAAACAGAGGTGATCAAATCCTAACCCTAGCCTTCTAGAGCTCTCAGCTGGCAAAGGATGAAGGAAAGATGAAAATAATAAACTCTTAGTATAGCTTATATACTCTCTGAAAATGGCCTTGGCTCTTAAGAGGCTAACCCTAATTTTTTTAGCAGATGTCGCACTATTACAACCCTTGAATTCCTTGAGACGTGTGCCTCAATATCTATGCCTCGAGAAGTGTGCCCTAGCCTTGGGAAATTCCCAAAAGTTCCTTGAATAAAATTGAGTAGTTGGTAGGCGGGATTTGCTTTTAGCTCATTCGCGCAGTTACTTGACCTTCGCGGAGTTAGCTTTGGCTGATGGGCAGAGCTCATTCACATAGTAGAACTTTTAGTGAATTGCACAGTTGCTTCGCATCGTAGTGCTATTGTAGAGATAATCTGAAGTGCCAGGATTTCTCGCGTAGTAGAGCTTCAGAAGCTCTTTCTCGCTAAGTACTCGCGCAGTTGGGCTCTTGCGCTCGCGTAGTAACTTGTAAGGCTCCAGAGTGTGCAAGATCTGTGTGAGAGGAATTTTGGGCGTCTCTCTCATCCAGGGCCATGAGAGAACTCCGCGAGGTGACTTTTGGTTCTTTGTGCATATGAGCTCGTAGTGTTCTCCGCGCAGTTACTTTGGGGCTCGATCTTTGTGAGAGCTTCACGAGGGCAGATTCTGAGAGTTTTAAGTCACAAGATCTTCGTGATGTCTTTACAACTTGCCACTTGATTGCGTGCCTTATCACGGCAAGGGCCTCTTCCACTGCATCTTTAGCTTCGTGAGGAAGCTACTGATAAGTAGTGAAAAATACCATTTTTTACCCCTAAACATGAGCCTTGAAAGACCCTTGAGAGGACTAAATAAGTGCTTTAGTGTTCATATTGCAGCTAACTAAAAAGACAGGTCCAAATCCGAAAACCATCCTAAAATGATCAAAAAGCTGACAACGCATGTCAAACTCAAAGAGGGAGTGAAGAAATAGCCTCAGCAATGGCTAAAAAGGTCCTAAAAGAGCAAGAAAAGACCTGAAGAAGAAGAAGGATCCATTCGCAAAGAAGAATGGAAGCTAAAAGTTCAATTCGCAAAGAACATCTACTATTCGCAAAGAACTTTGAACTTTGTGAAAAGAAGAGAAGTCCTTTGCGAAAAGACCTCCTGAAGCCAAAATGCTTTTGAAAAGAAGAGAAGTCCTTTGAAAAGATCTCCACAAGCCAAAGTCCTTTGCGAAAAAGATCTCGAAGCCAAAATGCTTTGCGAAAAGAGATTCGGAGCCAAAATGCTTCGAAGAGAGATTCGGAGCCAAACTACTTTTGAAAAAGCCCTTAAACTATGTAAATGGCATTGGGGATTTGCATTTCGTCTGAAGGGTATTTCAGGAAACTTTGCACGCGCCCCAATGCATTTTAAAACCCAAGGACATTCCGGAAGATTCTGAGCACGAACCAAAGGCATATTCCACCCCATGTGAACACCCAAAGATGAAATTACTTGGCGGGAACTTCTAGAAGCTCAAACAGATTTTTGAATTACATAACAGAATTGATGCCTCTATTTCCTGATTGGCTGAACCAGATCAAGCATTTCTGATTGGCCAGAACAGATCTGGATCCTGGTGCTCGACTCCTATTGGTTGATACAGATCTATCAATTCTGATTGGTTGATACACATCTGAGCTGGCTTAGGGAAAACTATAAATAGATGAACCATTTGCCCAATTTGGGTATCCAGATTTTAGAGTTTTCATCTCTGTTTCCCCCATTCCAGTCAGAAAGCTCATCTGATTCCCCTGTAATCCCTTCTTGTATTTTACCTTTGAGAGCCATTGCGAGTGATTTGTACTTCCAAGTTCGGATTCAAGACTGTAAATCTGAGGACTAAATAAGTGCTTTAGTGTTCATATTGCAGCTAACCAAAAAGACAGGTCCAAATCCGAAAACCATCCTAAAATGATCAAAAAGCTGACAACACATGTCAAACTCAAAGAGGGAGTGAAGAAATAGCCTCAGCAATGGCTAAAAAGGTCCTAAAAGAGCAAGAAAAGACCTGAAGAAGAAGAAGGATCCATTCGCAAAGAAGAATGGAAGCTAAAAGTTCAATTCGCAAAGAACATCTACTATTCGCAAAGAACTTTGAACTTTGCGAAAAGAAGAGAAGTCCTTTGCGAAAAGACCTCCTGAAGCCAAAATGCTTTGCGAAAAGAAGAGAAGTCCTTTGCGAAAAGATCTCCTGAAGCCAAAGTCCTTTGCGAAAAGATCTCCTGAAGCCAAAATGCTTTGCGAAAAGAGATTACGGAGCCAAAATGCTTTCTAAGAGAGATTCTGAGCCAAACTACTTTGAAAAAGCCCTTAAACTATGCGAAATGGCATTCGGGATTTGCGGCGTCCAAGGGTATTTCAGAAACTTTGGATGCGCTCCAAAGCATTTAAAAACCAAGGGACATTCCGAAAGATACTGAGCATGAACCAAAGGCATATTCCACCCCATGAGAACACCCAAAGATGAAATTACTTGGCGGGAACTTCTAGAAGCTCAAACAGATTTTTCAATTACATAACAGTATTGATGCCTCTGTTTCCTGATTGGGTGAACCAGATCAAGCATTTCTGATTGGCGAGCAGATCCGGATCCCGGTGCTCGACTCCTATTGGTTGATCTGAGATCTATCCAATTCGATTGGTTGATACACATCCGAGTGGCTTAGGAAAACTATAAATAGGCGAACCATTTGCCCAATTTGGGTATCCAGATTTTAGAGTTTTCATCTCTGTTTCCCCATTGTCGAAAGCTCATCCGATTCCTGTAATCCCTTCTTGTATTTTACCTTTGAGAGCCATTGCAGTGATTTGTACTTCCAAGTTCGGATTCAAGATCAGAACTGAGGGCTCTCGAGAAGCTCGATCAGTAAGTCCGAGGGCTCTAAGAAGCCGTGCTCTGTAATTGTAACGTTGGATTTTAAAAGGTTCGTAATTTGTGTCTTCTCCATTGGAGTCATGTCGAGGGTTACGAATGTTCACCTTAGTGCATTAGACTTCTTTAGATTCACTCATCCGCATCCAACTTCCTTAATTCATCATCTCGCGTAATTAGCGTTGGTAACCTAATTCAAGCGATTCTGATAATGTTCATGTTCAAATAAAGAATAGGCCTGACTAGTGATGATCCGTGACAAATCACGCCCATAAGTCTAAACCTATTCCTTAATTGGATTTATTTCTCTTACATCCGTCTGGTAGCCGATGAAGATTGAATCGCTCGTTGAACTCTGATTCTCCATTAAAATTCAAAGGCTAAAATACATGAAGCTATTATTTCGGATCACGTAGTTAGTTCTTTTCTTTATTTGCTTTTAGTTAAACGTGACAAAACCCAACACTCTCTTTTATCTATTCTTTATTTTAGATAATTATAGAGCGGATCTGGTATACGATCTGGAGGTTTATCTCTCATTTTAGACAAACTTCTCGTGGGCGATCTTGAAATACTTACTTTTAAAACTTGCTACAATTGGCCCCGATCTTGCAGGCGTTGTTAGCCCCAATGTCTTGATATCCCTTTCATAAGTTAACATCCATATAATTTAGCATTCTTTAATTCTTTAATTTTTGCACACATTTTGGCACACTTGGGCGACAACAAGTTTTTGGCGCCCGTTCTTGGGAAGTTTGTTCTAAAATAGGTAGACCTAAGTTTTTTATTTTGTAGATTTGATTTTATTTTAATTTTTCTTTAAACCTGCACTTTGCATTCCAAGTGCTTGATTAAATGTCTCTGACAGCTTTTGTATAGAAAACCTGCTTTTACCGCAGAGAAATTTTTTTTTTTTTCTCGAGTTTTTATTCTTTGCCTTCTAGTTATTTGAATAAATCTCGCCACTCTTTTGTCTTTTTGTCAAATTTGGGCGTGCTTTGAGTTTTTCTTTTATTTTTTGTCAATACTTGAATAAGGTGCTGCTGCAGTTTTGGATGTTTGCGAGATCTGGAGCAGTCCAACAAGGAGCATCTGGAGCAAAATGGAGCAGATCTGCTTGAGTTTGTATCGCCTTCTCCTTTGGATTCATTTTCTATTTTTAAATTCTTGAGAACCAGCAGTTTTGCTGTGTTTAATGTTTGTTTAGATTATAATTTCTGCGTCTTTTAGGCATCATTTTTTTTTTTACAAAACCAAATACAAAATAAAAGAAGCCGAAAACACAAATAGAAAATCTGAGTTGTTTCTCATTATTTTCAGAAGAGTAAATAAGGGCTCTTGTTGAGCCCGGCTGATCAAAACAAGTAAAAAGCAATTTGGATAGCAATATGGTCATTGATTTACATCGAAAAATTCAAAAAATGAAAAATGTAAAATAACAAAATTGTTGAAAAAGATGAGGAGGAGAAATTTGTTCCTCACCTCCCATTTCCCATGCAATGAAGTCAGTTTCTCCTTTTGACAAAGGAAACAAAAATTGAGGAAATGATGGAGACATTCAAGCAAGTTAAAATTAATCTACCTGCTTGATGCAATCAAATGTGTCCTCGCTATGCAAAATTTCTCAAAGAGGTGGCACCCACAAAAGGCAATCTAGGATACATTTATCCAAGAAGGCCTTTCTTTGTGGAGAAAATCAACCAAGTGCTATCAATTGCAACACCACCTAAGATGCAAGACCGAATCCCCACAATCCCTGCATCATTGGGGAGCACACCATTGAGAAAGCCTTGCTAGATCTGGTGCTAGTGTCAACTACCTGCTTATGAGAAGCTAGGTTTGGGAGAATTGAAACCCACTCAAGTGGTGTTACTGAATGACAGATCCGAAAGGAAACCTATGGGGTTGATTGAAGATGTTTTGGTAGGAGTAGACAAGTTTTTCTACCCTCAGACTTTTGGTGTTGGACATGGAACCAACCAAAAGTACCACATCATCCTGTCATTATGGGAAGACCATTCTGCTACTGCTAATGCATGCATTCAATGCAGTGTCTGCATCATGGAGGTGTCTTTTGGAAATATGAAAGTTAAATTGAATGTGTATAATGTCTTACTCAACCTCAATTCTGAGGAATGTTTCCATGTTGACATCATTGATGAGTGGTGGAGGAGTCTTTACAAACATTTCGCAAGGTAAAGACTCCACCATCTATTCTAATCCTCTGCGCCTTTTCTCTTGTCGAAATCAAAGGTGTAGATCACAACAAGCGATCTTTTGAGCAAAGAAACTCACACGAGGAAACCCTCGGATCAAGTGAATCGCTTCTACTCTTATTCTTTCTGTGATTCTTGGTACTTAAGCTACATTTGAGGCCATTTTAAATATGGGAAAAACCGAGAAATCTCTTGCCATGTTCCCTAAATCTTCACCAAGAAGACACAAAACACCCCAAAAGCCAAAGGCAAAGCCAAGAAGTCTGCAAAGAGAAACTTTCAATGGACAAAGCGGATAGGGTTGAAAAAGAAAAAAATACGCCATCGAGAGCCCACCTACTTGCCTCGAGCCCAGTCCGAATGTCCCCATTACCCATTCCTTTGGTTTTGCCTAACCCATTCATTGATGCCTGAAGCTCATACCGAGCTATTGGTGGATGAAACTTTTTCTCCTCCAAACTGATTGTATATCTTTAAGATATCTCGTGGAGGCTTCCTCCACATCCTCACTCCATTACCCGAGAAAATTTACCCAAGGATGACAAAGCTGGTATCGTAACCTCACCGGGTCACAGAGGAACATGCCGATGTGCCAACCCTAGTTATTTTATAGACAATCGTGACTTAATGTGGATCACGAGGACATTGGACATGCCCTAGGGATACCTTTTCAATTCAATCGATGGACCCTTGATCGCCTCCTCAAGTTGCCTCTTTTCAGAGATATGGCTGCCCATTTGACATGGGGCATGGTGGGTTCTGGGCAATCAATAGTGAGAAGAGATCGCGCAATATCTCTTGATGGATTCCATACTCGAGAGAGTTTTTATGTTCTGGGCACACCAAGAGAGGCGAACCCCATCTTAGAAGCCCTCTTTCACTTCTCTAAGGGGCAATTCTTCAATGCCCCCATGCGATCTGAAAGCAATGGCGATGTGAGTGCCAAGGTAAAAAAGGAAGGAAGATTGCTGGCCTCCCTTTGGAAGACTCATTCTGGCCCTCTTAAGAGCCAAGTTTGACATTGATAGGGAAGAGCCCTTTGAGGTACTCACTCCTCACAACTTTGGCAAGAAAGCACGGACCACAAGTCGGGCCATGTTAAGAAGAATAAGTAGGAGAATCCTACCAGGTTTACAAGCCCAATTCATCAATTGTCTCTTTCTTATTTTCTTATTTTCGCTTTTTATTCTATTGCAATTTTTTTCTGTTATAAGTCGCCTAACCAAATTGCTTTTTGTTCTCCTATTTAAAAACTTACAACCCTCCCCCTACTCCCTTTCCCTTTTTTCCTTTTATTTTCTATCCAAATTTCGATGTGCTTGTCAGAATCGTCCGGATTATTGTTGTTTCATTGCCTTCCCTAATAATTGTCCACCACCTTTGAACCTGGAGGACACTGCTCCCCATAGGTTTGGGGTGTGGCGAGACAAGTCTGCCTAGGAATAGTTAACATAAGGGCAGCAAAATCACCTAAGTAATTAGGAAATGTATTAATTTACTTAAGAATCATGACAACTAGAAAATTTAAAATTCCTTTGCCAAATTTAGACATTCTAAACCTTGCGATATTCTACATTTCCATGATGATTACACCATAAAAACATACCGGTATCGACGTAGTAAGTCAAAAGGAAGAGAAAAGGTAAAGATATACTTAAAAGCTCAAGGAAAACCATAACCAAAGGTGAGAATTGAGCCCATATATTTTCCATCTCTGTTGAAGAGTGATCGAGGCAATTTTTTCGATTCAAAGGATTGGTGAGGCATTAGATCCACTAGAAGTTAGGAAACTCCAAATTAAAACAAGTATGACTCATGAAATCGAGGAAAAGATCAAGGCCTTCTTTAGACAAATTTTTGAACCTAAGAACCAACCAAGAAAAATCTGCCCTGTTTGTACCCCATTTGAGTCAGAATCCTACAATTCTTCATCAAAAATACTCAAAAGTACTTGCACCTCGAACCTATGGAACTAATTCAGCCTTCCCTCACTCGAGAATTGGGAGGTAAAGGAGAAAGAATCAAGATGGACCATTTCGGGCAACATCAAGAAAATGAAGAGAAAATACCTCAAAAATAGGCAATATGGTGACCGAGAAAGAAGAGACAAATAATGTGAAAAAGTTGCAAGCAAAAAGGCAAAAAAGGGACCTTATGTTGAAAAATGCAAGATCAAAGAAAGAACTGATCACCGTGAATGTGAGAATCTCAAAAGAAGAAGAAAGAAGCTAAACTAAAAAGGTGGAGTCATGAACCATCTCCACGCACTTCCCGAGTTCTCAAATTCAAACCTCTGCTCAAATTGCCTTTCCTTGAAACTTCACTCCATAAGCCATACAAACAAACCTAGATTAAAAGCCCTTGTGATCCAAAGTTGAGTGAGCTGTCATGTGGAGATGAGAAGTGACCCAATCTATGGTGAGGAGATGTCAATGATGCCATTGCCTAAGAATCATGCCTATGCTCATGCTTACAGATCCATTGGGAGATGTAATCGCTCTTGAGCTTGAGTGAAAATGAACCCCTCAACAAAAACACTGATGAGAGTATACCCGGTGAGTATTTGGGTTGGAACTTGAGCACCTTAAGTATGACTTATAACCTAATTTTTATCCATAGGATGAGCTATCTGGCACATTTGTATGATTTTCTATGACTGTTTCACAGATTGGAAATATTGAAACATTCATGAGGTTTATAAATGTTTAAATTCTGTGCAAACAATAATCAAATTTTCTGTTTCATCATTGATTCAAGAGTAACTAACTCGCTCCTTGATTGCTCATTTGATAATATTAATCGATGTTAATCGTTTTCATGGAGAAGTTTGTGGGTACCTTCACGAAAACCCTCAGGAGACTTCACTCCTCCTCTAGGGATCACCTAGGGGTTTAAAAGGCTTGTTGCATATGCTAAATGCACCTGTGCTTCCTACAAAAGTGGCTCTTTACTTTGTTTTTTATGTTTCTTTGCTCAGGGACTAGCAAAGCTTAGGTTTGGGGGTGTGATAAGTAGTGAAAAATACCATTTTTTACCCCTAAACATGAGCCTTGAAAGACCCTTGAGAGGACTAAATAAGTGCTTTAGTGTTCATATTGCAGCTAACCAAAAAGACAGGTCCAAATCCGAAAACCATCCTAAAATGATCAAAAAGCTGACAACGCATGTCAAACTCAAAGAGGGAGTGAAGAAATAGCCTCAGCAATGGCTAAAAAGGTCCTAAAAGAGCAAGAAAAGACCTGAAGAAGAAGAAGGATCCATTCGTAAAGAAGAATGGAAGCTAAAAGTTCAATTCGCAAAACTTATAATGAACTGTCTCCTGGCTGCAGCCCATACACAACTGCTCGTCTAAGATCCCAATGTATACAAAAATCTATTACAAAATTGAAATAAAACTAAACCTAGCTGCTTACAGGGGATTAGCCAGCAAGTGCTGAGCTAAGAGAGAAGAAAAAAATAGGAAAACAGAGGTGATCAAATCCTAACCCTAGCCTTCTAGAGCTCTCAGCTGGCAAAGGATGAAGGAAAGATGAAAATAATAAACTCTTAGTATAGCTTATATACTCTCTGAAAATGGCCTTGGCTCTTAAGAGGCTAACCCTAATTTTTTTAGCAGATGTCGCACTATTACAACCCTTGAATTCCTTGAGACGTGTGCCTCAATATCTATGCCTCGAGAAGTGTGCCCTAGCCTTGGGAAATTCCCAAAAGTTCCTTGAATAAAATTGAGTAGTTGAGAGCTAGTGCTTCGCGGGGCTGGGATTTGCTTTTAGCTCATTCGCGCAGTTACTTGACCTTCGCGGAGTTAGCTTTGGCTGATGGGCAGAGCTCATTCACATAGTAGAACTTTTAGTGAATTGCACAGTTGCTTCGCATCGTAGTGCTATTGTAGAGATAATCTGAAGTGCCAGGATTTCTCGCGTAGTAGAGCTTCAGAAGCTCTTTCTCGCTAAGTACTCGCGCAGTTGGGCTCCTGCGCTCGCGTAGTAACTTGTAAGGCTCCAGAGTGTGCAAGATCTGTGTGAGAGGAATTTTGGGCGTCTCTCTCATCCAGGGCCATGAGAGAACTCCGCGAGGTGACTTTTGGTTCTTTGTGCATATGAGCTCGTAGTGTTCTCCGCGCAGTTACTTTGGGGCTCGATCTTTGTGAGAGCTTCACGAGGGCAGATTCTGAGAGTTTTAAGTCACAAGATCTTCGTGATGTCTTTACAACTTGCCTCTTGATTGCGTGCCTTATCACGGCAAGGGCCTCTTCCACTGCATCTTTAGCTTCGTGAGGAAGCTACTGATAAGTAGTGAAAAATACCATTTTTTACCCCTAAACATGAGCCTTGAAAGACCCTTGAGAGGACTAAATAAGTGCTTTAGTGTTCATATTGCAGCTAACTAAAAAAGACAGTCCAAATCAAAACCATCCTAAAATGATCAAAAAGTCGACAACGCATGTCAAACTCAAAGAGGAGTGAAGAAATAGCCTCAAAGAATGGCTAAAAAGGTCCTAAAAGAGCAAGAAAAGACCAAGAAGAAGAAGGATCCATTCGCAAAGAAGAATGGAAGCTAAAGTTCAATTCAAGAAAGAACATCTACTATTCAAAGAACTTTGAACTTTGTGAAAAGAAGAGAAGTCCTTTAAAAGACCTCCAAGCCAAAATGCTTTGAAGAAGAGAAGTCCTTGAAAAGATCTCCGAAGCCAAAGTCCTTGAAAAGATCTCCTGAAGCCAAAATGCTTTGCGAAAAGAGATTCTGAGCCAAAATGCTTTATAAGAGAGATTCTGAGCCAAACTACTTATGAAAAGCCCTTAAACTATGCGAAATGGCATTCGGGATTTGCATCGTCCGAAGGGTATTTCAGAAACTTTGCACGCCTAATGCGCTTTTAAAACCCAAGGACATTCCAGGAAGATTCTCGAGCACGAACCAAAGGCATATTCCACCCCATGTGAACACCCAAAGATGAAATTACTTGGCGGGAACTTCTAGAAGCTCAAACAGATTTTAGAATTACATAATGTAATTGATGCCTCTATTTCGATCATGAACCAGATCAAGCATTTCGATTGGCCGTAATGATCCGGATCCCGTGCTCGAATTCTATTGGTTGATACAGATCTATCCAATTCTGATTGGTTGATACACATCTGAGCTGGCTTAGGGAAAACTATAAATAGATGAACCATTTGCCCAATTTGGGTATCCAGATTTTAGAGTTTTCATCTCTGTTTCCCCCATTCCGGTCAGAAAGCTCATCTGATTCCCCTGTAATCCCTTCTTGTATTTTACCTTTGAGAGCCATTGCGAGTGATTTGTACTTCCAAGTTCGGATTCAAGACTGTAAATCTGAGGACTAAATAAGTGCTTTAGTGTTCATATTGCAGCTAACCAAAAAGACAGGTCCAAATCCGAAAACCATCCTAAAATGAACAAAAGTCGACAACACATGTCAAACTCAAAGAGGGAGTGAAGAAATAGCCTCAGCAATGGCTAAAAAGGTCCTAAAAGAGCAAGAAAAGACCTGAAGAAGAAGAAGGATCCATTCGCAAAGAAGAATGGAAGCTAAAAGTTCAATTCGCAAAGAACATCTACTATTCGCAAAGAACTTTGAACTTTGCGAAAGAAGAAGAAGTCTCTGCGAAAAGACCTCAAAGCCAAAATGCTTTGAAAGAAGAGAAGTCGCTGAAAAAGATCTCCTGAAGCCAAAGTCCTTTGCGAAAAAGATCTCCACGAAGCCAAAATGCTGCGAAAAGAGATTACGAGCCAAAATGCTTTCTAAGAGAGATTCGGAGCCAAACTACTTTCTTGAAAAAGCCCTTAAACTATGCTTGAAATGGCATTACGGGATTTGCATTTCGTCCGGAAGGGTATTTCAGAAACTTTACGCGCTCAATGCGTTTAAAACCCAAGGACATTCCTAAGATTACGAGCACGAACCAAAGGCATATTCCACCCCATGTGAACACCCAAAGATGAAATTACTGGGAACTTCTAGAAGCTCAAACAGATTTTGAATTACATAATGTAATTGATGCCTCTGCTTCGATTGGTGAACCAGATCAAGCATTTACGATTGGCGTAACAGATCCGGATCCGGTGCTCGACTCCTATTGGTTGATCTGATCTATCCAATTTCGATTGGTTGATACACATCCGAGTGGGCTTAGGGAAAACTATAAATAGACGAACCATTTGCCCAATTTGGGTATCCAGATTTTAGAGTTTTCATCTCTGCTTCCCCATTCCGAAAGCTCATCCGATTCCCCTGTAATCCCTTCTTGTATTTTACCTTTGAGAGCCATTGCAGTGATTTGTACTTCCAAGTTCGGATTCAAGATCAGAATCTGAGGGCTCTTCGAGAAGCTGATCAGTAAGTCCGAGGGCTCTCTAAGAAGCCGTGCTCAGAATTGTAACGTTGGATTTTAAAAGGTTGTCAGTAATTTGTGTCTTCTCCATTGGAGTCATGTCGAGGGTTCCGAATGTTCACCTTAGTGCATTAGACTTCTTTAGATTCACTCATCCGCATCCAACTTCCCTTAATTCATCATCCTGCGAATTAGCGTTGGTAACCTAATTCAAGCGACATTTACGATGATGTTCATGTTCAAATAAAGAATAGGCCACGACTAGGCGATGATCGTGACAAATCACAGCCATAAGTCTAAACCTATTCCTTAATTCGGATTTATTTCTCTTACATCTGTGCTGGTAGCCAGATGAAGATTGAATCTGCTCTGTTGTACTACAAATTCTCCATTAAAATTCAAAGGCTAAAATACATGAAGCTATTATTTCTGCATTTGTCTTATTTTAAACACCTCCACAACTCGGATCTGGATCACGTAGTTAGTTCTTTTCTTTATTTGCTTTTAGTTAAACGTGACAAAACCCAACACTCTCTTTTATCTATTCTTTATTTTAGATAATTATAGAGCCAGATCTGGTAGCACAGATCTGGAGGTTTATCTCTCATTTTAGACAAACTTCTCTGTGGACGATCTTGAAATACTTACTTTTAAAACTTGCTACAATTGGCCCTGATCTTGCAGGCCAGTGTTAGCCCCAATGTGCTGATATCCCTTTCATAAGTTAACATCCATATAATTTAGCATTCTTTAATTCTTTAATTTTTTGCACACATTTTTGGCACACTTGGAGCGACAACAGCTACTCAACTCTATGAAGTTCATCTTTTACTGCTCTAGTGCATTGCAGTTGTTGCTGTCACAGCCTCCTCCCTTCTCAGCTAATCTTCATTCATCTGCTAGATTGGTCAATGATGATCAGCAACAGTGAGTCACCATGGTGAGCACTACCAAGGTATTCCATCAGGCTCTGGCTCAGCTGTCATCTTTGCTTGTATTCTCTCTCTTTTGGGCCAAAAAATAAGAATTTTACATTAAGCTACACATTTTATTACTAATTGTAAAACATACTTAACATATGTTTATTAGTGGGCTTCAAGGTCCATCAAAGGCTAGGTTAAGAGGTGAAAAGTGGTACTTTTTAGTGAATAACAATGGTTAGGGTTGTTTTCCTTTTTAATTTTCTTCTTCTTTCCTTAGCTCAATAGTAATGTTGGGCTAAATCTTTATAGTGGCTAGGTTTATTTTGATCTGTGAGCTGTTATTGCAATGGCATTATAAGGAGATTGGAATCTTGCAGAGACTGCAGCCTTAAGGGCCAAGTCATTGTAAGTTTCTTTTTATTAATGAATAATTGGTTTTATTGATTCATATAATCTATCTTTTTTTGTAGTTTTTCATTAAGATTTGTTTGGGTTTTATGCTCCTATGGATGCATGAGCTTGTAGCCTTACAAACATAGTGGCTGCCATGAGTTTACTACTCTAGCTTTAACCCCTTGACTGGATCACATCTATGGGATATTCTGTGACCATTTAAGTGGATAGAATATAGCCCTAGGATTAGTCTAGATCTCAGGGTTGAGTTGGATTCTTTTTCCTTGCACTTGTGCATGTACTGAAGTGAAAGATTACTGTAGATCTAACCCCTACTCTATTTTCACAATACCAATTTCAGTGATGAGATCTGGAGTCTTACAGAGATTGCAGACTTGAGAGCTAGGTCATTGCAAGCTTCTTTGTAGCAGTGACTAGCTGATTTCAATGCCCCATTCAATCTGTAATATCTTGTGGTTATCACTAGATCTTCATGGATTGTTTGCTCCTATGGATGCATGAGCTTGTAGCCTTACAAACATAGTGTCTGTAATGGTTTTCCTATTTCAACTTTAGCAACTATGATTGGATCACATCCCTGGGATATCCCGTGACCATTTGAGTGGACATGATATAGCCTTAATATTAGTCATGATCATAGGGCTGAGCTGGATTCTTCTACCTTGCACTTGTGCTTGTAGCCAAGTGAAGGGCTGCTACAGATCCAGCTCTTGATCTATTTTACAATGAAGATTGGCCCATAGCTGTCTACTTCTCCATATTTTCTATTTTATTTTATCAGCCCATCTTCACTCTCTTCCACCCGTTTCTTTAGATCTAGTTTTTACTTTTGTTTTTTGTTTAGTTTGTGACAACCCAAAAACACCCTCTCTTTACCTTGCTTTCTAGTCTAGGTTTAGAGTTGCTAGATTTGTAGTAGATCTGGAGATTTACTATAGTTTTTAGATCATCACTCCCTGTGAGAGAAACTCTTACTTATTAAAACTTGCTACAACATCCCTAGATCTTGCAGGATTGTGTGTTTATTTTACTTCTGTGTTCAATCCATTTTCACCCCCTTTTTATTCTTATTTTGCATATTCTTTATTGCTGCCATACCTTTATCAGTTTTATAATAAATAGAATGCAATACTAGCAATTATAAAAACAATAGCCTTCTGCCCATTACTTGGATTAGGCAGAGTGTAGTGGCACAGAGGGGCCTTGGTCGACGAAGGAGTCAGCGCTTCGAACCCGGATTGAGCTACTGGTAGATGATTAGTGAGTCCTGCACGAGCACTTAGAGAACCAACAAGTTAGAGCAGATGTTGCAGAAGCAAGAGCTGGTGTTGCAAAGTGTGAGGTTCTTCGTCTGGAAGGATCCCTGAGTGATGCTCTTGGTGGTACTGATGCTTCTCGGAAGCGATACAAGGGCCTTGATGGCTGCTGGATGATAGATCGGAATGTTCGGGAGGATGCTTTACATATGGAGATTCGTGTCCTGAAATGCGAGTTGGGTCATTGACCTGGGCCTGCATATACTTTTTTGGTATAAATATTTTCTTAATGTTTTTATTGCTTTTTGAATTTTGTAAAAGATGGGAAGTGACGCATCACACCGATTATCGTTTTGAGATGTGATGTAAGCACTGTATAGACATGTAAATGGAAAAGTCAAATCTATTATCTAACACAGGTATTGTATTTCTTAGCTTTTGAAAAGGGAGAAATCAGGTATCACATCAATCATCCTTTTGAGATGTGGTGTACACAGTATGGGGATGAAAATGGGAAAGGGAAATTTATTATCTTTTATAAGTGTCGTCTTCTCCTCTCTTTTTGTTTGATGCCTCAACCATAGGATGAGGTGACGGGTCCTCTTTTGAGCATAGTCGAACCCAATCATTTGGTCGGACCTGAGCAAGGGCCGACGATCTTCAAGTTCAGAATGACCATCCCTTCAGATTGAATCAAGCTTTTATTCTTACCCTGGGTCATACGTTTGACGGTGCGATTTATGAAGATATTCCTGGTCAAGACTCGATTTGAACTAACACGAGCTAGTGACTAGATGGATCAAAATTGTAACCAAGGGGGAACCGAAGATTTTTCTCTTTTTCTTTAGAACATTTTTTTTTTTTTTAGGTTTTTGCTTTTCTGATTTTTTTGGATTTTGATGGTAACCCTTTTTCTTTTTGTTTTGTATATACACTTTTCTCGTCTTCTTTTCTAGGGAGGGCTTTAACATAAGAAAGGTCAAAGGTTCAACAGGTGTAACAAGGGTATTAGTATTCAGGGATGCTTTTTTGGCTATTTGACTCTGAAATGATTACCTCTTTTATGGGGTCCTTAAACAGTCACGCATCTATTTTATCAATGTTTACCTTGCAGTGGAGATTAAGAGTAGAATCGGTGTACATATCCAGCGTTGATGGGCTCAGGAAAGTGATCTCCGTCCATGGTGGCGAGGCGGATCGCGTATCCTGGGAGTACCTCTTGGATGACATAGCATTCCTCCCAGTTGGGCTTAAATTTCACCCCTGGATCGGCATGGAGAGAAGGGAAGATTATCTTGAGTACACTATCACCCACCTCTAAATCTCGGGTGCGAACACACTTGTTGTAAGCACGTGCGATCCTTCTCTGATAAGCTTGTGTATGACACAAGGCTAGGATCTTCTTCTCATCTAGCAGGTTTCGTTGCTCAAAGCGGGACCTCTCTCTTTCATCTTTTGGCAGATCAGATTCGACGAGAATGCGAAGTGAAGGTACTTCAACCTCAACTGGTAGCACTTGTTAATCACTGAAAAGTATCACTTTTCACCTCTTAACCTAGCCTTTACTACAACTTGGAGCTGTCTAATAATCCTTTGTTTAGTATGTTTTGTAGTTAGTAATAACAGCTGCAACTTAGTACAAAATCCATGTGTTTGAAGCCAAAAAGAGAGTGACGACATTACATGCGAAGGTGGACCCTAGAAGTCCAGAGGAGGAATGGTTGGTGGACTCAAGAGTTTGAAGTTGCAGCAGCAGAAGGAGTACAACAGCATAACACAGATAAATATCTCGCACAGTTGGCGCAAAGCTCATAGGCCAGCATCATATGCAAACTCATGAAGAACTCATGTAGCTCAGTGAAGGAATGGCCTCAGGGAGCTATCTCACACAACTATCACATGCTTAATGTGCTCTCCACACTCTAAGTCCTCGCGAAGCAGTCACGCACTTGAAGCGTCATAAATCTCACTCGCGAAGTTCATGCCAGGAAAATCTCATAAATGTCTCGCGTAGCTCAACTGTAGGAGAGCTTCAAAAAGTCACTCGCACAGCTCTTGCACGCGTAAAGGCCTAAACCATTCACTGCGCAAGCTATACTACTCACTACACAAGGAGCCTGGAGAGATCCAAACTCTTCTTCGTAACACCCTTGCTACAGGAAGTACCTGAAACTCTACTGTGCAAACTAAAACAAATCACTGCAAATTCTTTCTGTCGAGCGCATTTTAGAGCCAAGCAGCTACACAACAACCAGAGCCTTCTACGTGAGCGATATACTTCCAAGCTAACCCTCAACCATCTGAGCAGTTTTCCCAGCTAAATTCTACCTCGTGAGCACACTTCATATCACACAACTGCATTGCACAAGCAAAGCCAGCCCCACGAAGCTTGGGTTCTCCACTGCTCATTCCATACTCAGGGACCTTTTGAGGATTTCCCTAGGTCTAAGGGACACATCTCGAGGCCCTGATCTCTATGCACATATCCTCAGGCATCCAAGGGTTGTAACCAAGCCACGCCTGTCATAAAATTAGGGTTTAATCTCCTCTTGGCCAAGGCATCAATGACTGAATATATAAGCTATAATTTAAGCTTAGAAACTTATCTTTCCTTCAACCTCAATCAGTTGTGAGCTCTAGCAGATTAGGGTTAGGTTAGATCACCATCTTTTTCCATTTTTCTTCTTCCTTAGCCTAACACTTGCTGACTATGATCTCTGTAATCAATTAGGCAAAGTTTAATTTAGTTTTTGTAATGGGTTTTGCAACCTTTGGGATTTGTTGAGAGTTGTTCTGCACAAGGCTGCTGCCTTGAGAAATTTCATTTTAAGTATTATAATATCAATGAAATTTATGTTTTAATGCTTATTCAATATACTGGTTTCCTATCTGTCCATAGTATTCTTTCATCTATGCCATGCATTTAGGATTTTACTAATTTTAAACTCCCATGGAAGCTTGAGCTTGTAGCCCTATGACCATGGTGGTAGCTGTAATTATCCTGTTCCATCTCAGAACTTTGTCGTTTGGATAGCCTCGGTGGATAGCCTGTGACCATTTGAGCGGACATACTATAGCCCTAGGGTGATTCTAAACCACAGATCTGAGAAGGATTATTTTCCTCAGCACTTGAGCTTGTAGCCTTGTGAGAGGTTATAGCAGGAACAAGCTCCCCTCTGTTTTACATGGCCACCATCAGATGTTAGATCTGATTTCTCTATAGTGATTACAGAATTGTGAGCTAAGTCATTGCAGGCCTTTAATAGCAATGACCAGCAGCATTTAAGTCCCCAAATAGCTTCTGAATAACTATGGTTTCCACTTATTTTTCAAGAGTTGTTTGCTCCTATGGATGCCTGAGCTTGTAGCCTGGCAAACATGGTATCTGTAATGATTTTTATGTTCTAATTTGATCCATTGGGTGAAGGAAATCTATTGGATAATCTATGATCATTTAAGTGGATAGGTTATAGCCTTAAGGTCAATTTATTCCCTTGGAATAGACTTGTTTTCTAATTTAACTCATGTGGTTAGATCGTCTCTATTGGATAGCCTGTGACTATAGAAGTGGACAGGTCATAGCCTTAGGAGACCAGGTTGAACCACAAGAGTTGATTTGGATCCTCATACCTTACAGATGTGCTTATAGCCATCTGAAGGATTACTGCAGAGAAGTCTCTAAGTCTGAGTTACAAAACTGATATAACCTTAGCCTAGTTTCATACTTCGCATCAATTTTTATCTTTGTTTTAACACACACCATCATCACCTTCTTCTTAAACCCTTTCTTTAGGATAGGACTGCACTTTCTTTCTCCTCTTTTATTGCTAGTTTAGTGTAGTTGTGACACCCAACTCCCTTTCTCTAGGATTGCCAGATCGGTAGCCAGATCTGGAGGCTTACTAATACAACCCATTTTTAGTTCTAGATCAATTTTTCAGTGGGAAAAACTCTTGCTTACTCAAAACTTGCTACAAAAACCCTGTATCTTATAGGCTGTGGATATTTTAGACTAGCTATTCTTACCATGTTGCATCTCTCCACTTTTTAATTTGATTTCACCACTGTTTTCTCACCAATAATAAACAGCATCTGAAATAAACATACAAGTTTTTGGCGCCGCTGTCGAGGATATTGATATTTTTAGTAAACTTGAGTCATACTATATTGTATTTTAGTTTACAAAATTTTTTGTAGCAATGCCTGATTTGGAATAAAAAGTACTACTGATTTTTGTTGGAATTTTTACAGATTTGGATAGCAGCAGAAGGGAAAAGTTGAAGCTGCATGCTGGAGTCTAGCTAGCTTCTGTTTGCAATTCCGTTACCCTGAAACTCAGTTCCATTTGTCTTGAATTCCCTTTCAATAGTTTCGTTGTAAATCCTATTTAGTTGTAATTTTGTTTGTAAATTTTTTAAGTGTGCTGTGAGTATTTTCTTTACCTGCTATTTTGTGTGTATGCTTGGTAGAAGGTCCCTTAACCCTACATTAGGACCTCCAAATCCTGAGGTTGAAAGGGTCCTTAGACTGAGAAACACCACACCGACCCCTGTTGTTGAAACTGAGCTAGCTGTGATGGCTGAGAGGCAAAGGACAATGAAGGAATATAATGCACCTGGGGATTATGCATCTCCTTTTCCATTCAATTTCCTTCAGTTGAGGGAAATTATGAAATTAAGTCCTTAACCATCAACATGCTGCCATCTTTTCATGGGTTCAATAAGGAAGATCCTTACAAGCACATAGATATGTTCTTGGCACTTTGCACTACATTTAACATTACTGGCTTGGGTCTTGAAGCCACCAAACTTAGGCTTTTTCCTTTCTCTCCAAAGGATAAAGCTAGCACCTGGCTCTCTAAGCTCCTAGCCAATAACATATAGACATGGAATGATCTCTAAAGCCAATTTCTGGCAAAATTCTTCCCTATGAATAAAACTAGTCAGATGAGGACAAACATACTTTCATTTACTCAATCCTCAATTGAAGATTTTGATGAAGCATGGGAGGTTTCAAGAACTGTTAAAATAGTGTCCCCACCACGAAATTCTACAGTGGCAACTTGTACAAGTCTTCTACCAAGGAATTAATCCCAAAAGTAGGGACATGGTGGATGCCTCGTGTGGGGGTAGCTAACTACACAAGACAGCTGATGAGGCATGGGAGTTGTTTGACATTATAGGTGAGAATTCCATGTAGCAGGAGTCACTGTCACGCAATGACTGCTAGACCCCATCTAAATTGGTGAAAGAAACCACCCTTAAAGGTGGCATGTATGAGGTCAAGGTGCAGAGTAAATTAGAAAAGAAGGTGAACAATCTGAGTTTAAAGTTTGATAAATTGATGAATGTGATGCAGCCTAGAATGGCTACACAAGTGGAAGAGGCATGTATGATATGCCAATCTCCCACACATTCACTTCAAGAATGTCCATCAGCCAACCAGTTCCCTGAACTTGTTATGGAACATGCCAATGCTGCCCAAGCATATGGGCAGCAACCTGCTCGCTACACCTAGAGAAATCACCCCAATTTGAGGTGGAGACAAGATACATACCAACAGCCCCAGCAGCAGCAGTTGGCAATTCCATACAAACCTCAGCCCCAATTCAACTAGGGATATGCACCTAGGCAGAATTTTTAGTTGCCTGCCCCATAGCGAAATCATTTGGTCTATCCCCCAGCGCAGCCCGAATCCTCTTCCTTTGAAGAGAAAATGCTAGCATCAATGCAAAATCTGAGAAACTTGACAGAAATTGTGAATTCTCATGGGCAAAGCATTAAAAAAATAGAGGACCAGCAGAGTCAAATATGTAATATTTTAAATAAGAGAGAGGAGGACAGGTTGCCTAGTCAACCCTTAGCCAAACCTAAAGGGCAGTACATGATTGGAGAAGGCTCTTCTACCCATGAGGAGGCTAATGCAATCACTACCCTAAGGAGTGGCAAGGTCGTTGACAATTTAGTAGGCAGTGCAGCCGAGGAGACCATGGAGAATGAAAAAGAAAAAATGTGAGTGTAGAAGAATCATTGAATTAATCCCCTACTGTGGAGCGACAAGGATAAAATAAAGGGGATTATGTTGAGCCCCAAAAACCAACAATAAATGAAGAAAAGAGAAAAAAATAAAAATTTGACCATGATATTGCTAGGCATGCAGTTGTGGCACCAACAGCACCACAGCTGCGATTCCCTCATGTACTTACTGTCCCATCTCATTTTGATAAAGGGAATGCTCAGACGGAGGAAATGATGAAGACCTTCAAGCAGGTCAAGATAAATTTGCTCTTTCTTGATGCTATAAAACAAGTCCCTATCTATGCCAAATTTTTTAAGGACCTTTATACACAAAAAAGAAAAGCTAGGGTACAACTGTCCAAAAAGGTTTTTGCTGTAGAACATGTAAAATCAGTGCTATCCATAGCTACACCTGAAAAATTGCAGGACCCAGGGGTACCTTCCATCCCTTGCATAATTGAAAACCACACTATAGGTAGAGCCCTCCTAGACGTGGGGGCCAGTGTGAACCTGCTCCCATATTCTGTATATGAGAAGCTGGGTTTGGGGGAGCTAAAATCAATATCAATTGTACTCCAGCTGGCTGACAGGTTTGAGTGAAGACCTGTGGGTGTGGTGGAGGATGTTTTGGTGGGAGTGGAAAAGTTCTACTACCTTGCCGATTTCCTAGTTTTGGACATGGACGCTTACAAAAGTAAAATCCCAATTTCTGTCATCCTTGGCAGGCCATTCTTGGCCACTGCGAATGCTTGCATTCAATATAGGTCAGGGGTGATGGAGGTGACCTTTGGGAATATGAAGGCCCAATTAAATGTGTATAATGCTACTAGGCAGCCTCAAATAGACATTGAGGACTGCTGTGCAATAGACGTACTAGATGGCCTTGTGGAAGGAGAATTATCCAATCTGCTGGATTGGGATAATGTGGCTCATTACCTGGAAAATGTTTGGAGTAAGGTTGAGGAGGTGGCCAAAGCTTTCATTACAGAAGCTAGCACCAAAATAGAGTCTTCTGTGGGCCTAGTGCAGCATTCTAGCTGCAAACCTACATTGTTGTCCCTTCCTCAAACCACCAAGGTACCTTTGTTGCCTTTAATTGAAAGTCCCCCTAATCTGGACCTTAAGCAGATCCTAGACACATTAAAGTATACCTTCTTATGGTAAAACAAAAAGCTTCCAGTGATTATCTCTTCCTCTCTCACTAGTGAGGAGGAGGAGGAATTATTGAGTGTTCTCAAGAAGCACAAAAAGGCAATGGGTTTGACAATTGCTGACTTTGAGGGGATTGATGTCTCAGTTTGCATGCATAAAATACACCTAGAGGAGGGTACAAAACCCTCTAGGGAGATGCAGAGGAAGTTTAATCCTCACATGTAAGAGGTGGTGTTGAAAGAGACAGTAAAATTGTTGGATGCAGGGGTGATTTACCCCATTTCTGATTCATAGTGGGTATCAACTATTCAGGTGGTACCCAAAAAGTCAGGCATAACAGTGATTACTACTAATTCAGGAGAGTTGATGCCATCCATGGAGACCACTAGCTGGAGAGTTTGCATAGATTATAGAAAACTCAACTCAAAGACCAGAAAAGACCACTTCCCTCTCCCTTTTATTGACCAAATTCTAGACAAGTTGGCTGGGAAAGCATTTTATTGCTTTCTTGATGGATACTCAGGATATAACCAAATCCCTGTGTATCCCCAAGATCAAGAGAAAATGACAATGACATGTCCCTTTGGCACCTTTGCTTACAGGAGGATGCCTTTTGGACTGTACAATGCCCTACCCACATTTCAGAGGTGCTTGTATGCCATTTTCCTTGATATGATTGACAAGTTCCTGGAAATCTTTATGGATAATTTTTCAGTCTATAGGGACAACATTAGTCAGTGCTTAAGTCAACTTGACCTGGTGTTGCAAAGGTATGTGTTGGAGTGTTTGCCTTCCCTCAAATGAGGTCTAAAATTATCAATATAACTAGGCAGACACACTCATACAGACCTGCAAGTATTCAGGATCTGTTGTAGTAAGCTTTAAAAGAATGGTGAGTAAGGGAATGTCCATAGGGAGGTTGGCTAGAAATATGATAAATCTCCATATTTGTGTCAGATCTGGCACCCTAACTATTACTAATTTAGCTAAAAGATCGGGGAGAGGTTTGGAATGGATTGTCACTTAAACTAAGCCACAATTAAGCATAAACTAACTTGGATCGAGTTTAGGAGCTTAGATCTTGTAAGGGAAGAAAGTAAAAAGCAGAAAATGGAGAAGAGTAGCTTGGAGGTTGGTTTTTACTGAAATCAGATTTAATTAATAATGCTACAGAGGTTTAGAGCACACAATTCCTTCGCTGGCTATAAGCACAACACAGGGTATAAACTCCACTCCAAATCACAGGATCCACCTGATCTTAAAGCTATGATCTGTCCACTTTAATGGTCACAGACCATCCTATAGACTTTATCGAATCCATGGATTGCAGCAGATGAATCCAATTGAGGCCTGAGCTTAGATTTATCTTAAGGTTATGATCTGTCCACTTTAATGGTCACAGACCATCCTAAGGATCTCCTTCAAAGCCAGAGTCTCAATTAGAACAAATAAAACCACTACAGATGCTACAATTCCTAGGTCACAGACTCAAGGAATCACAAAAGCATCAGATCTAGGGATATCAGATGGTATCCAAGAGGTCTACTAGTTAAGTGGGTGAGCTAATCTACAACTCCTCTACACAAATCTGATCGATCACCAAATGGAACCAAAGGAAATTTAAATTTAATTAAAGCATTAAACACAACATTATCATTGCAAACAAGGTCACTTTACAATGGAAAAACACTCAGATCTGTAGTCTATGCAGCTAGGAACCTACAGTAGCACTCTTAACCTTACCCAATTACAGATCTAACTTTACTCCTCACTACTCCAAGGGACTTAGCCAAGCATGGTTGGGCTAAAGGAGGAAAATGGAATTTCTCTGCAAGCTCTAATCTCCAGAATTTTAGCTCAGATCTCGATCCCCCCCAACGGTAATTGGGGATCTTTATATATAGCTTTCTCCTCTATTTTTCTCACCAAAAATCCCTTCTAAAAGGTCGTTAGAGTTTGTTAGAGTTTTATTAAAGCACGTGGGTTAGTTAGGGCTTTCTAGGGCATCTTTTAGAACCGTCGTGTCGGTCACCAAGTGCCTCGGGTTGCGTGCAATGGGTCACTGAAGTACAACGTGTGCACAGCTGAATTTCTAAGAGGTTCTGTACACGATTTCGACAGGTTCAGGAAGCTTTCAATAGGTTAGAATCAAGCATTTTGGTCCTTTCACTAGGTTCTCAGATCTGTTCGATAAGTTCCGATAGGATGAATCTTCACTTAGACTTTCAGCCTTCTCAGTCCTTGGTATGGAGTATTCGACAGGTTGGAGAAACTCTTCGACAGGTTGGAAAACCATTTCGATAGGTTCCACTCTGCATTCCACCATTTCGATAGGTTTGCTTTCAGTCTTATTGAAAGGCTCAATCACCCTTCGATAGGTTCTGTTTCAGAATTTTCATCTCGATAGGTTCAAGAGACCATTCGATAGGTTCCTTTGACATTTCAGGCAAGTTTTCGATAGGATGATTTCTTCTTTAATTTCAGCTGCTCGATAGGTTCTGAGATCCTATCGAACTCCTTAATCCGTACGAATTAATCCCTCTTCTGCCTTTAGATCCTATCGAAGACCTCTTCAACTGCACGAATTCTTCCTTTCTTTGCTTTCAGCTCCTATCGAAGTCTTCAGGTGACCAATCGATAGGACGTTTTCAGCCTATTTTCTTTTCCTTTGCTTTGCCCTGCTATAGCCACGTGCTCTAAGGGTCCAGTGATGTGCTACCCTCTGGTGTGCTGTTGCTAGGTTTGTCCTATGCTGAGAGATAGCTCCCTTTTGGGCATTCTTGAGTGCTTTCCTGCATTAGTATCTTCTTTTATTGCTGTCTAAAAAATATACTTGACAAAAGCTTATTAGTGTGCTCATAGGTCTATCAATGGTCAGGTTATAGGGTGAAAAGTGGCATTTTTCACCACTTAACACACCCCCAAACCTAAGCTTTGCTTGTCCCTGAGCAAAGGAGAAATTAAAAGAAAATAAAAATGCCACTTTCATAGGGAGCACGGATGCATTTAGCATATGCACCAAGCCTTTTAAACCCCTAGGTGATCCCTAGTGGAGGAGTGAAGTCTCCTGAGGGTTTTTAGCGAAGGTACCCACAAACTTCTCCAATAAGGTTAGTTAATAGTAGAACATCCTGCTAAACGGAGTTTCAATGAACTAGAATATATTCTCATCATGTCTTTTCAGTTCTACAGTATTTTCAGCAAAAAAATCACCAACTTAAAACATGAATTTTTGCAGTAATTCCTTCATCATCAATTGGTTCATGTCAAGGCATTGTGTCTGAAGATTGATGCGTGGCTCACCTATCATTTGAGAATTCTATTTTGATACTACCCCCATCAAATAGGATTTCAGGCCCAAGTCTCACCAGGGTGTAGAATTTTGCATAGCTCAAGAGCAGTTACAATCCTCAAATAGGGATGTAAGCATGAGCATATGCATTACTCTAATTTCTGAAATTTCTAACTCCTTTCACCATAGATTGGACAGATCCTTATCTCCACTTGACAACTCAATCTATTTCAGATCAGTAAGGTCTTTTTATTGGGTTGTAATGTGGCTTAGGGATGAGGTTTGTAACAAAATGAAAGGGTAAAAGGGGTTCAAATTGAGAAATCAGTTAAGGTAAGGAGGTGATCTAGAATCCTTCTTCATTTCAGCCCAATTCCATCTACTTCTTGAATTTTCAGAGCCAAAGTGGCCAGCTTCTTCTCTTCCTTTCAGTCTTTCAATGAAATGACTTCTCTTTCTCATTCTTTTGCTCACTTTTAAAAAAAAAAAAAATTGGAATACCACAAATACCACCAACTGTGTTTTCCTTTCTTTCAACCTGATTTAAAACCTTGCTCCTCTAACCTTGCTTCTCCTTCCTCTTCCTGATTTCTTAGATTGGGGGTGAACTGAAATAGGTCAAAAGGTTTTGGGTTTAGAATTTCTAGTTTTCAACAAAGAAAATTGGGACTTTTAAGGCTCAAGTGGTGTGCATTAAGGGCAGTTCAAAGGTGGGGCATTTTAAGCTCAAACTAACCAAGGGATGGCCTTACTTCATGTCTTCAATGTCCTGAATGTTGTCAAGCTGTTTCAACTTGGAATTTCCTAACTTCTAGTGATTAGAATTAGATCCAATCAGTCCATAGAGCAGAACAATTGCCAAGGCACTCTTCAAGGAAACTTTTTCAAGCCCAAATCTCACTGGGTATGGCCTTCCATCTAATTTTCAAGGGTGTGTCTTCACAATTTCCTCTCATTTCAGGTTTACTACACATCAAAATTATTTTTCATAAATTATTGACATTTGCCTAATGAAGTCTGTCGAACTACGGCTTACTTCAGTTTCAAGCAATTTTTTTTAAATTTCCTCTGTTTACAAAAATTCCAGTGAGAAATTGCTCTAATTAATTCTAAACATTTCCTTTTAGCCTAGCTGTACTAAAAGTAACTAATATATTGGCATACATGCCATTCCCCGAAACCTAAACTAAACAGTGTCCTCACTGTTTCCATCATAGGGCGTGGAGCAGTTTTATTATTATATATATATATATTTTTTTTTTATTTTTTTACAGAGCAAAAATAGAAGCTAGTAAGAAACAAAATTATTATTAATATAGGTAAACAACATGATTACAATGTGAAAGCAGAAAGGAAGTGAAAAGTAGGCCGGTGGACAAAATATCGCAGACAGTTCAAGAAATCGCCCCTGGCTCAGGGAAATCCTCAACCTGCATCGGGTGGAAGAGGAACTGTAAGCCAGGTAGGGAGGAAGAAAAGGAAAAAGAAGAAGGTTAGGGGGCAGGGGGATGGTTGGTGGAGGAGGATGGTGGCGGAGACACCGGTGACGCGGTCTTCAGCCTCTTCTTCTCCTTCCTAACTTTGTCCTCTTCCTCCTTAGTGAGGATCTGCTGGACCTCCTCATATTCATCCCATAGGAACTGCAACGGGTCTGGTTCCTTGGGTGGTAATGGCTCTAGCCAGAAGAGGTAGAGTTGTGCAGGGGTGAGCATGGTCTTGCCATCTGCCATACTTATGAGATGGAGAGTAGAGGGTAGAAGGGAAGGGATGGCCGAAGTCGAGCTATCTGCATCTATTTAAGGTGGAAGTGTGAGGGAATATAAAATGGTGCATTCAATATCACCGCCGTCGATGACTCGGAATGGATGGTGAATTCGAACAATCAGCATGGGGAACGAAAATGTCCATTAACTGGCAGCCTATATTTAGCGCGAGGAGTTTAAGGCTTGTGCTGTGCGCAGTTGTACATGGTACACGTGGTAAAATTTTCGCGCAGTGCAACTGCATAGTAAGCATGGAAGGAGTGAGGGAAGGAAAGTCGATTTTGATAGGATGAGTGTACAGTGTCGACAGGTTAAGGCTTCCTATCGAAGTCGAACAAGTGTGGGACAAGCAGTTAAAAGCTCTCGATAGGTTTAACCCATCCTATCGAACAGAATAAACATGCATTCGATAAGCTAGGTTGGCTGCTTGCGATAGGTCGGTGTCCTGTCGAACGGAGGGTGGAGAGAACATTCACTTCATTAGGATGTTGAAGGGTGCGAACAACCTTTCGATAGGTGGGGTATTACATTTGCACCCTTGTCGATAGCTTTCAGGCAAGAGTCCAAAACCTATCGCAAAGTTGTCTTCACCTATCGAGAGGTAACAACACCTATCGAAATTCTCACCAATCCTATCGACATCAGCGGCTGACCTAGTGAAAGGTCAAAATGACCTATAGAGAGGTACAATGAGGTTAAAAACATGGCTTATGAGTGCAGAGCATTTAGCCTTCGCCCCCCAGCAACTCATCTGCTGTGCTACCAGTTGATAAATTGGCCTCTGACCTTGTGCTCTTGGTCATTTTATTGCAAAGAATATTGTTGGGACGAATTGGGGTATAAATTAAATAAAATACATATGATACAAATCGAGGTCAGGTATTATACTGGAGGGTCCTGAAGATCAACGGTCTCTTCAGGCTCACAAATATTGTCAATGCAAAGTTTCAGTCTCTAGCCATTGACCTTAAGGGTTTTGCCATCTGTAGGATGCATGACTTCGACAGCTCCAGATGGGGAAACGTGTATCACTATGAAAGGTCCATCCCATCTAGACTGTAGCTTCCCTGGAAAGAATTTCATTCTGGAGTTGAACAACCATACCTTGTCATTGGGCTTGAACTCTTTGCGGAGCAAATGTCTGTCGTGAAAAGCTTTGGTTTGCTCCTTGTAACTCCGGGCATTTGCATAAGCCTCTATTCGCAATTCATCTAGCTCGGATAACTAGAGTTTCTTATGAATTCCAGCAGAGTGTAAGTCAGAGTTCACTGCTTTAATGGCCCAATATGCCTTGTGTTGCAATTCTACAGGCAAATGGCATGCCTTGCCATAGACTAATCTGAATGGGGACGTGCCTACGGGGGTTTTATAGGCTATTTTGTATGCCCATAGGACATCAGTCAACTTGTTGGACCAATCTCTTCTGTCGGATTTCACAGTCTTCTCGAGAATATATTTGATTTTCCTATTGGAAATCTCTACCTGTCCACTGGTTTGTGGGTGGTAGGGAGTGGCTACTCTGTGGGTAACAGAGTATCATTCCATCAGTTTGTCAAACGGTTTATTACAGAAGTGGCTTCCCCCATAACTAATAATAGCTTTAGGAAAGCCAAATCTGGAGAAGATGTTGTCTTTCAGGAATTGAATGACAACTTTGTGATCATTAGTTCTTGTAGCTATGGCTTCTACCAATTTGGAGATGTAATCCACAGCGACAAGGATGAAATTGTATCTAGCAGAAGGGGGGAAAGGGCCCATGAAGTCGATTCCCCAGACATCAAACAGTTCAACAACAAGAATAGATTGCAAGGGCATAAAGTTTCTCGTTGTAATACTGCCCATTTGCTGACATCGATGACAAACTTTACAGTGCTGTCAGGCATCCTTGAATAGGTTAGGCCTGTAGAAACTACTTTGAAGGACCTTGGCAGCAGTCTTGTTACCACTGAAATGGCCCCCGCAAGCCTGCTCATGACACATGGTTAGGATGTTGTGAATGTCTGATCACCGTGCAAAATGCTTAAAAAGGTAAGGATCCTCCCACATGTAATGTCGAATCTGTGCAAATAACAAATTTTTGTCATCCTTGCTCTAATGGTGGGGGATCCTACCTACAGCTAGGTAGTTGACAATATTGGCAAACCAGGGCGTACTTATCTGGATAGTCAGAAGCTACTCATCTAGGAAGGAGTCATTGATGGGCAAGCTTGCTGGGTCAGTTGTTTGGATCCATGACAGATGGTCAGCCACCATGTTCTCCACCCCCTTCTTGTCCTTAATCTCTAAATTGAATTCCTGCAAGAGAAGAACCCATCTGATTAGTCGTGCTTTAGCTTCTTTTTTGGACAAGAGGTATTTCAAGGCTGAGTGGTCAGTGAACACAATAATTTTTTATCCCAGCACATAAGACCTGAATTTTTGTAAGGCAAAAACAATGGCTAATAGCTCTTTCTCAGTTGTAGTGTAATTCAATTGGGCATCAACCATTGATTTACTGGCATATGCTACCACAGAAGGTGTCTTGTCTTTTCTTTGACCCAACACTGCTCCAATTGCAAAATCTGATGCATCACACATCAGCTCAAATGGCAGGGAAAAATCAAGGGATTGCAGGATGGGGACTGTGGTTAGACAAGTTTTTAACAATTCAAAAGTAGCTTCACATTCAGCATTAAAGTAGAAAGGGACATCCTGGCACAACAGGTGGCAAAGGGGTTTGGAAATTTTGCTAAAATCCTTGATGAACCTTCGGTAGAAGCCAGCATGACCCAGAAATGACCTAACTTGTTTGACAGTTTTTGGAGGGGGCAAGTGGGCAATTAAATCGATCTTAGCTTGATCAACCTCGACTCCTTTGTGAGAGACTAGAATAGTGCCTTGAGTCACCATAAAGTGACTTTTCTTCCAACTCAGAACTAGATTGGTCTCCTCACACCTTTATAGTACGGAGCTGAGGTGGTGTAGGCATTGGCTAAAATTATCTCCATAAATGGAGAAGTCATCCATAAAGATCTCCAAAAACTTATCAATCATGTCAGAGAAGATAGCATACATGCATCTTTGGAACGTGGCAAGTGCATTACACAACCCAAATGGCATCCTTCCGTATGCAAAGGTTCCAAATGGGCAAGTGAATGTGGTTTTTTCTTGATCCTGAGGGTACACAGGGATCTGATTTTACCTTGAATATCCTTAAAGAAAATAGTAATAGGCCTTTCCGGCCAGCTTGTCCAAGATTTAGTCTATGAAGGGCAGTGGGAAGTGACCCTTCCTGGTCTTTTCATTGAGTTTTCGATAGTCTATGCATACCCTCCAACCAGTGGTCTGTCTGGTTGGGATCAGCTCTCCTGAATATGCTTCAACAACTGTGATGCCAGATTTCTTAGGTACTACCTGGGTAGGTGCTACCCATTGTGAATCCGAGATGGGATAAATTATCCCAGCATCTAGGAGTTTTACCACCTCCTTCATCACCACCTCCTGCATGTGTGGGTTGAGTTTTCGCTGCATCTCTCTGGAAGGTTTGGATCCTTCCTCGAGATGAATTTTATGCATGCACACAGTAGGATTTATTCTCCCAAGGTCTGCAATGGTCCATCCTATTGCCTTCTTATGCCTTTTTAGTACACACAGTAATTCTTTTTCCTGCTCGAGAGTGAGGGAAGAAGAGATTATCACAGGTAGTTTGGTGTTGTCTCCTAAAAAGGAATATTTCAAAGATTGTGGGAGTTGCTTTAACTCCACCTCTGGGGGACTGATGAGGGAGGGCAATAGGGGTTTCTGGGAGGGGGGTGGTAGGGGTAACAAGGTAGGCCTCCATGGATGGTGTTGTGCTGGTGGAGCTTTAGAAGAGACAAGTTTCACATGCTTGATCTCAGAGGTGAGACCCCGCTCTACCTCTGTTTCCTTCCATACTTCGGGTAATTCATTACACCATTCCTTACCATGTAGCAGCATATTCAAATTTTCCAGGACAACCTCATCTATTACATCAAGAGAAAAACAATCTTCATTAGGATGAGGTTGATTTGCTGCATTGAACACATTCAATTTGACCTTCATAATTTCAAATGACACTTCCATGATTCCAGACCTGCATTGAATACAAGCATTAGCTGTGGCCAAAAAGGGTCTGCCTAGAATCACAGGTATGGAAGTGGCATTCCTACCTGGTTCCATATCCAGCACCAAAAAGTCAGCAGGATAAAAGAATTTATTAACTCTAACCAGAACATCCTCGATTATCCCCACAGGTTTCCTTTCAGATCTGTCATCCAGCTGGAGAGCCACATGTGTGGGCTTTAATTTGCCTAAGCCCAGCTTCTCATATACTGAATATGGAAGCAAAGTTACACTGGCTCCCAGATCTAATAGGGCTTTGTCAATGGTATGATCCCCAATGATGAAGGGGATGGTGGGGAGTCCAGGGTCTTGAAGCTTGGAGGGAGTTGCAATGGATAGGACATGCTTAACTTTTTCTGCTAAAAAGGCTTTCTTGGATAGGTGTATCCTAGACTGTCTTTTATGGGTGCACAGGTCTTTTAAAAACTTGGCATTGGTTGGGAGTTGTTTAATGGTATCAAGTAAAGGCAAATTGATCTTTACTTGCTTGAAAGTCTCCATCATTTCCTCAATTTTTCCTTGCCCTTTATCAAAAGGGGAAGGTGCTTGTAGTGCCTTGGGAAATGGCAAGTGTGGGATTGCTCCCTCACTTGCAGCCTTAGCCAATGGGGCCCCTTTCTTTTTAAATTTTTTCTTTTCTTGAGGATCCTCATTATCCTCTTTATTCACAGCTGATTGTTCCTGTAAGTCCACCATTGGTGGTCTTTGTTGTGTGCTGGTAAAAATAACTTCATTTTCTTCCTCCAAGTTCCTCACAGGCTCACAGCCCACTTGGTTGTCCACTAACTTACCACTTCTCAAAGTTTTAACAGATTTAGCTTCCTTATAAGTGGAGGAAACTTCACCCACTACAAACTGTCTTCGTGGATTGTCTTGTAGTTGGCTAGGCAACCTTCCTCCCTCTCTCCTAGTCAAAGCATCAGACAGTTGATCAAGGTGGTCCGCTATCTTTTTGATGCTTTGGTTGTGAGAGTGCACAGTTTGGGTTAAGGTGTTCAAGCTCTGTAATGAAGATAGAACTTGTTCCTCAAAGGATGGTGCTCCCACAGCTGGAGGGGGTGTAGATTGCTGCACAGGAGGAGCTGCAGGTTGGGCCATGGGTTGCTGATACTGAGGTCTTGGGGCATAACCTTCTCGATAGGGCTGAGTATTTCTGTAAGGCATGGGCTGCTGCTGCTACTGGCTGGGGTATCCATCTTGTCTCCACCTTAGATTGGGGTGGTTCCTCCATTGATACCCAGCAGCAAGCTGTTGCCCATAAGACTGAGCTGCAGCCACATGCTCGGTTATAAAATCAGGAAATTGGTCAGCAGATGGGCATTCTTCTAAGGGTTGAGCAGGGGACTGGCATATGGCACATGCCTCCTCCACTCTAGCAGTCACAGGTGACTGCATTGCTCCCATCATCCTATCAAATTTCAGAGTTAAGCTGTCCACTTTCCTTTGCAACTCACTTGGTACACTCACTTCATATATCTTTCCCTTTGAGGTGTTCTCCTTCATCACTCTAGGAGGCTCTAAATCTCTTGCTAAGGTTTCCCTTTGCGTAGAGTTCTTACTAATGATGTCAAAGAGCTCCCATGCCTCCTCAGCAGTTTTATGGAGATAGGTGACACCACAGGAGGCATCTATCATATCACTGTTTTTAACATCAATTCCTTGATAAAAGCTTTGAACCAATTTCCATTCAAGGATTTGATGGTGGGGGCATTTCTTGAGGAGTTCCTTAAATCTCTCCCAGGATTGATGAAAGTCTTCAGTTGGATCTTGTGTAAAAGAGATGATACCCTTCCTCAACTGGCTGGTCTTTGACATAGGAAAGAATTTGGTCAGAAACTGACATTAGAGATCACCCCAGGACTGAATACTGTTAGGTGGAAGTAAGGACAACCAGGTCCTGGCTGTCCTTCAATGAAAAGGAAAGAGTCTCATCCTGGTGGCCTCTTCCCCCAAACCTGTGATATTAAATGTAGTGCACAGTCCCAAGAACTCATCAATGTGCCTATATGGGTCTTCTTTGGTCAGGCCATGGAATGAGGGCAGCATTTGAATGATGGATGATTTTATCTCATAGTTTCCCTGAGCAGCTAGGAATTGAATGTAGAAGGGGGAATTGTAGACCCCTGGTGCATTAAACTCCTTAAGGGTTCTCGGCAGCTGTTGCTCACCCATTTCTACAGAATCAAATGCAACAGAAGTGGGTGTAGTTGGTCTGGATCTGAGAAGTCTTTCAACCTCTGGAATTAGTGGGATAATCTGAGGTTGCAAAGTTCTCCTACCAAACATACAACACTCAGATTTCGAATGCAAAACAGATATTCAACACCACAAGCAGAATCAACCAAAATTTATAACTATTCTAACAAAAATTATCAACAGATCTGAAAAATAACAGGGGAGTAGAGAGATGCAAACTATAGAGCAGTCTCCAGCACAATTCTCCTCTCACCGGTAGCCTTAGATCTGATGAACTACACACAAACGACTGAAAAACAACACAACTTACAAATGTAGTTAGTAAAAATCAAACAAAAACTACAGATCTACGATCAAAACTTAGATCTATCAATTTCTAAACATGCCTCCCCGATAGTGGCGCCAAAAAATTGTTGGAGTGTTTGCCTTCCCTCAAATGAGGTCTAAAATCATCAATATAACTAGGCAGACACACTCATACAGACCTGCAAGTATTTAGGATCTGTTGTAGAAAGCTTTAAAAGAATGGTGAGTAAGGGAATGTCCACAGGGAGGTTGGTTATAAATATGATAAATCTCCAGATTTGTGTCAGATCTGGCACCCTAACTATTACTACTTTAGCTAAAAGATAGGGGAGAGGTTTGGAATGGATTGTCACTTAAACTAAGCTACAATTAACCATAAGCTAACTTGGATCGAGTTTAGGAGCTTAGATCTTGTAGGGGAAGAGAGCAAAAGGCAAAAAATGGAGAAGAGTAGCTTGGAGGTTGGTTTTCACTGAAATCAAATTCAATTAAACATGCTATAGAGGTTCAGAGCACACAATTCTCTCGCTGCCTATCAGCACAGCTGTAGGGTATAAATTCCACTCCAAATCATAGGATCCACCTGATCTTAAGGCTATGATCTGTCCACTTTAATGGTCACAGACCATCCTAGGGATATCCTACAAAGCCAGAGCCTCAATTAGAACAAATAAAACCACTATAGATGCTGCAATTCCCAGGTCACAGACTCAAGGAATCATAGGAGCATCAGATCCAAGGAGATCATATGGTATCTAAGAGGTCTACCAGTTAAGTGGGTGAGCCGATCTACAACTCCTCTACAAAAGCTCGATCGATCACCAAATGGAACCAAAGGAAATTTAAATCTAATTAAAGCATTAAACACAACATTATCATTACAAACAAGGTCACTTTACAATAGAAAAACTCTCAGATCTGTAGTCTGTGTAGCTAGGAACCTACAGTATCACTCTTAACCTTACCCAATTACAGATCTAACTTCGCTCCTTGCTACTCCAAGGGATTGAGCCAACCATGGTTGGGCTAAAGGAGGGAAATGGAATTTCTCTGCAAGCTTTAATCTCTAGAATTTTGGCTCAGATCTCGATCCCCCTCAATGGCAATTACGGATCTCTATATATAGCTTTCTCCTCTATTTTTCCCGCCAAAAATCCCTTCTAGAATGTCGTTAGAGTTTGTTAGAGTTTTGTTAAAGCACGTGGGTCGATTAGGGCTTTCTAGGGCATCTTCTGGAGCCGCCGTGTCGGTCACCAAGTGCCTCGAATTGCATGTAGCGGGTCACTAAAGTACAACGTGTGCACGGCTAAATTTCTGAGAAGTTCTTCACCCAATTTCGACAGGTTCAGGAAGCTTTTAACAGGTTGGAATCAAGCATTTTGGACCTTTCGCTAGGTTCTCAGATCCGTTCAATAGGTTCTGATAGGATGAATCTTCGCTTAGAGTTCCAGCCTTCTCAGTCCTTGGTTTGGAGTATTCGACAGGTTGGAGAAACTCTTCGACAGGTTGGAAAACCATTTCGACATGTTCCACTCTGCATTCCACCATTTCGATAGGTTTGCTTTCAATCTTATCGAAAGGCTCAATCACCCTTCGATAGGTTCTGTTCCAGCATTTTCATCTCGATAGGTTCAAGAGACCATTCGATAGGTTCCTTTGACACTAGTTTTTGATAGGATGATTTCTTCTTTCCTTTCAGCTGCTCGATAGGTTTTGAGATCCTATCGAACTCCTTAATCCATACGAATTCATCCCTCTTCTGCCTTTAGATCCTATCGAAGACCTCTTCAACTGCACGAATTCTTCCTTTCTTTGCTTTCAGCTCCTATCGAAGTCTTTAGGTGACCAATCGATAGGACGTTTTCAGCCTATTTTCACTTCCTTTGCTTTGCCCTATTATAGCCACGCGCTCTAAGGGTCCAATGATGTGCTACCCTCTGGTGTGTTATTGCTAGGTTTGTCCTGTGCTGAGAGATAACTCCTTTTTAGGCATTCTTGAGTGCTTTTCTACATTAGCATCTTCTTTTATTGCTGCCTACAAAATGCACTTGATAAAAGCTTATTAATGTGCTCATAGGTCTATCAATGGTTAGGTTATATGGTAAAAAGTGGCATTTTCATCACTTAACTGTATGAACAAACCAATTTGGTCTTAAGCTGGGAAAAGAGCCACTTTATAGTAACATAGGGAACTGTGTTTGGCCATGTGGTCTCCCATAGAGGTATAGAGGTTGACAAAGCTAAAGTGGACCTGATCTCACACCTGCCCCCACTCAGGATTGTCAAACAAATTAGATCCTTTTTAGGACATGCTGGATTCTACAGGAGGTTCATTAAAGACTTCAGCAGAATTGTAAAGCGATTGTGCCACCTGCTATGCCAGGATGTGTAATTTGAATATTTTGTTGAGTGCCTTGAGGCCTTTAAGGTCTTGAAAAAGTGTCTCACCACTGCTCTTGTAATCCAGGCCCCAAATTACACACTCCCCTATGAACTGGTGTGTGATGGATCAGACCTGGAAATAGGTGTTGTCCTAGGACAGAGGAAGGACAAGCTACCTGCAGTGATTTATTATGCAAGCAAAATATTAGCAGAGTCTCAATTCAACTATATCACAACTGAGAAGGAGCTGCATGCTGTTGTGTTTGCTGTGGACAAGTTTAAACCCTACTTGCTTGGATATAAAATTGTTATGTTTACTGATCACTCAACCCTTAAATACCTATTGGCCAAAAAGAATGCCAAACAAAGGCTGATCAAATGAATCCTCTTATTGCAAGAGTTTGATCTTTAGATCAAGGACAAGAAGGGAGTGGAAAATATGGTGGCTGACTACCTTTTTAGAATTTTGTTAGATGAATGTGCAGTTGCATCAGTTAATGAATTGTTCCCTGATGAGCAGTTGTTTACTAATCAGTCCATTGTGCCATGGTTTGCCAACATTGTAAATTACTTGGCTATTGGCAGGATCCCTTCCCATTAGAACAAAATGGATAAAGACTTGTTCTTTTCACAAGTTAAATTCTTTTTTTGGATCCTTTCCTATACAAGTATTGTGCTGACCAAATCATAAGAAAATGTGTCTCTGAGAATGATTTCCCTAGTATTCTAAGCATGTGCCATGAAAATGACTATGGGGGTCAATTCAGTGAGAGAAAAATTGTAGCTAAGGTATTGCAGTGTGACTTCTATTGTTCTTCCTTATTTAACGATGCATATGGCCACTGCAAGGCATGTGCTAGATGTCAGAAAATGGGTGGCCTGTCATGAAAAAATTCAATGCCATTGCAACCCATTATTGTTGTAGAATTGTTTGATATCTGGGGAATTGATTTTATGGGCCCCTTTCCTCCCTCAAATGGTTACAGTTTTATCCTTGTGCCAGTAGACTATGTGTCTACGTGGGTTTAAGCCATTGCTACAAGAACTAATGACCACAAGGTTGTCCTGAAATTCATCAAAGAAAATATCTTCTCAAGATTTAGCACCCCTAGAGCCATCATCAGTGATGGGGGCAACCACTTCTATAACAGAATTTTTGAGAGCTTGCTTAAGAAATATTCTATTACTCATTGGATTGCAACTCCCTACCACCCCCAGGCTAGTGGGCAAGTTGAAATCTCAAATAGGGAGATTAAGCACATCCTAGAGAAGACAGTTAGGACAGATAGGAAAGACTAGGCCATGAAGCTTTATGATGCACTGTGGGCTTATAGGACTGCCTATAAGACCCCAATTGGCATGTCCCCTTTCAGACTAGTTTATGGCAAGGCTTGTCACCTGCCAGTGGAGTTGGAACATAGAGCCTATTAGGCTGTTAAAACATTGAATTTGGATCTCTAACACCTGCTGGTATGCACAGGAAGCCGCAACTGTCAGAGCTTGAGGAGTTGAGATTGGATGCATATGCCAACTCAAGGATTTACAAGGAAAAATCTAAAGCTTTCTTTGACAAGGGACTGAAGAGGAAAGATTTCAAAACTAGTGCCAAGGTTTGGATATTAACTCCAAGTTAAAAGATTTCCAGGGAAGCTAAAATCTAGGTGGGATGGACCTTATACTGTCATCCATGCCTCCCCATCTAGTGCCGTGGAGATCTTGGATCCCATTTATGGGAAGAGCATGAAAGTGAATGGGCAAAGGCTGAAAATTTGTGTAGAAAACTCTGTGGAGCCACCTCAGACCATCCACCTTCATGAATCTCCCACTGCTTAGTGATCCATAGCTCTGTAAACTGTGTACCATACTTGTTGAATTTTGGTGTTGTCTTTTAAAAATCTGTCATGTGTTGTCTTTGCTTTGTTATTGATGTGCTGAAATATTCTGTTTGATTGTGTTAGTATTTAAAACATCTTAATATAATCTAATGAGTATGTTTCCTGCTATGATTGAAATGTGCATGGACCTGCTATCAGTTAAATGTGCATGAACCTGCTGTAATTTAAAACCATTTAAATTCTAGGATATTTACTCTGTGCATATGTTTGTAATGGGCATGACGTTATTAGAGGTGCAATAGATGAAATGTGAGAAAATTTGGTGCTGATGCACAATGGCAGGGTGCATGAGAGTGTAGATGCACAGGCCAGTGTGCAGGCACTGAGAACGAGTGGATTTACCTTTGTTGCAAGGCTTAATGGCCTGTATTTCACACTTGCGAGCTATTTTTGGCTTTCTCACAAGGCTCTAATATGAATTTTGCATCTCCGCGAGAGCATCACGAGCGAAATTTCTAAAGCTAATGATTTCACCTACCTCGCAAGGCCCTTGGTTAGCTAAATATATGTTTCTCACGAGATTAAAACTTTAGTTGCACGATGTTTACAAATATACCTTTCGCACGCTCAAACTCAACTTCAGGTCTTGTTAATCAATGAAAAATACCATTTTTCACCTCCTAACCTGACCTTTGATGGACCTTGGAGTTGATTAATAATGTGTTCTGAGTGTGTTTTGTAAATAAGCAATAAATTACAGTCCTAGTGCAGACATCCATCTAAAATGCTAAAGAAGAGACCTACTGCCACAACATGTGCTCATGCAGCTTAAAAGGCTAGCCAATCAAGCAGTCCACAGAGTCTCAGAAGTCTATGGGAATGCCATGTGTCAAACTGGGCACACATGGGAGCAAGAGCAGCTGCAGTGGATGAAGATTGAACCTCTTAAAAGGTGCTGAGTGCTGGATAGAGGAAGAACAACACCCAAAGCTGTGTGCTAGCTGTGGAAGCAAAGAGCACACCAGTTTAACAGGTTATTCCATCCATTCGACAGGTCTGGATGCTTGGATATGAAGAGATTGACAGGTTCCCAAAACCTTTCAAGGAGTTGAAAGCAACTAAAGCATCCTGTAGAGAGGACCTGAGGCTGAATTAAAACTCATCGATAGGTTCTGAGGAATAAAAAGGAAGCAGTCGATAGGTTGAAAGAACCCATCGAGTGGTATGTTGCATCCTGTCGAGAGGTCACCTGCAGATGCAGGGGATCTTGTGAGGTTCAGGAAGCTGGAAGTAAACCTGTCTAGAGGTTCCCCAGAACCTAGCGAGCAGTCAAAGCCATCCTGTCGAGAACTTACTTGAAGCTTTGCGAGGTTGAGTCAACCCGTCAAATAGCAGAGAAGAACCTGTCAAAAATTCAACTAGAGCTATATAGGAAATCGATAGGTTGAGTTATAACATATCGAGGGGTTGGCTAGAGCTAGGACAGCAGGGGGATTTTGAGGTCATCCTGTTGAACAATTCAACAGAACCTGTCGAGCAGTCATCAAACCTGTCAAAAGCCTACTTCAACCCTGTCGAATAAAGCACAAATAAGACTCAAAATTTGTCGAGAGGTTCCCTGATCCTATCAAAGCTCGATTTGGGAACTTCTCGCCCAAATAAGACTGCCCCTGTGGCTCAGGCATGTTCTAAGGCACTTTAACAACCCTTGGGGGTACTTTTGGAACACAAATGGGCACGAAAGGGAACCCTTCAACCTCCTCACATGTTCTTGACCAGTTTGGACCAATTGGTGGAGAGCTTATAGAAGAAAAATCAGCCACATCAGCAGCTTTGAATAACTTAATTATTCCCTTGAGCTTTGATTGGCTAAAACAAATCTGAGGATAGAAGGGAAGACTATAAATGGAAGAGGAGTTTACATAAGATCCATTCAGAAATTGAGAGAGCTCATACCAAATTCGAATTCCTTTTTCCCTCCAAAATTTCATCCCTCTTTCTTCCCCATTCTCTCTTTAGACTAACCATGGTTGGCTAAACCCCTTTAGTAGCTAGGGTGAGGTTGAGAGATATAAATTGTGAATTGAAGAGTTAATTTTGATCTATAAATCTTTTGATTGCCATTTGATTTCCCTAGATTAATATCCCTGTGGATGCCTGTGCTTGTAGCCTTGCATCAACACCATCTGCAATGATTTAGTTGTTCTAATTAAGATCCTTGCATTAGAGGAATCTCTAGGATGATCTGTGACCATTCAAGTGGACAGATCGTAGCCTTAGGATCGCTCAAATTCTCTGATCTAGGTTAGATTCTTATACCTTGCATCTGAGCTTGTAGCCAGATGAAGGATTATTGCAAATCAGTTCCCTGCACTGCCTTTGAACAAATCAATTTTTAACAAAGACCAAAATCCCTAGCTGATATTCTCTCCCTTTTGATTTTAATCCTTTTGATTTTAGTCCTTTTCTCCACCTTTTTAAATCTGTGTTTTAATCAGTTATGGATCATTTGATTTTACATTTTATTCTTGTAGTTTTTAGTAAAGTGACAATTGTTAAAACCTCTCCTCTTTCCTTGCCTTGTCTTAGTTTAAATTAGGATAAGATAGAGTGTTAGATCTGTTATAGATCTAGAGATTACCCTATTTTAGAGCACCTTTACTTGTGGACATACCCTTACTTACCCCTTTAAAGCTTGCTGCAACAGCCCTGGTTCTTGCAGGCCTGATCGCTTTGCGTCCTTTTAATTTGTTGTTTTAACTCTTCAATAATTACAAGGTAAGCAATACAACAGGTCCATAATTCCCTCGTGAGATCCCTGGGTCTCTTAAAACATATTTCTTGCGAAATCCCACTTCAGCGTGTGAGAAGAACTTTGCTCCGCGATTACCTGGTGAGAACCGCGCGAGGCACGGGTTTCACCCACTTACACCTCGTGATTTGTTCATTTCTTCATTCTTCTTCTCTTTGCCCTAACTTCCAAAGCACCTCCGAGCTCTCCTTGCCCATTTCTTTCTCCTTTCCTGCCCGTTCTACTCTAACACAGTCTCCACACCAACTTCCAACTATTTTGCACTTGGTGTGGCACAATTTGATCCACTGTGCAGCATTTAGACTGGAACCCTAGCTATTTCATGGTAAGCGTTCTCAGTCTTTCATTTTGTTTGATTGGTCTGCTATTTAAGTGTTGAGTAGGGAGAATTTTATGTACAAAACTTTTCTTGGAGTGTGAACTACCCAGTTCTGTTTGTTTCAAGACCTATTTTTACGAATCTATCTAACCATAGCCACGAGTTCCAAGTTCACTGATACTCTGGCACCCTTGGTGAACCCTACACCAACTGGCAGACCTGTTGCCACAAGGAAGTTCGTAAGGATTACTGAGGCCTCCACTATGCAGACCTCTGATATACCAACACCACATGTTGAGCCCCAACTGGAAAAGATAAAAAAGAGGGTTGCTCCTGTGAAGAAGGCTAAGTATGTTGTCTCTAATGCCCCTACTCTAAAAAAGAAATCAGCACTTAAGAAGTGGGCCAGAAACCACCCCCCTGCTGCCAAGAGCCCTGAGAAGTCTAAGAAGAAACAAAAGAAGGGCAAGGAAGTTTTCCCTAAGGGTAACCCAGAGGAAGACCCAAAGGATGACTCACTCACAACTCCTTCAGAGTTTGTGGCCGCCATCAAATTGGAGGCTAAGAGTGCCTTTGATAAGGTTTTCTTTGAGGAAGAGCCAAAAACTGCTGCATCCATTGAGTTCCTCACCAAGGCCTCCCTATTACCCCTGCTCAGGCCCCCACTGCAGCTAGTTCTCCCTAGGCTAGTGTAGTTGTCTTACTAGAACATCAGGGTCTAGACAGGTGATGATGGAAACCCTGCTCTGCTGGTGTTAATTGATGACTTTGAAATGCCGTTCAACCTGGCTGCAATTGTAGAAATCCTTGGGATACTAGCCACATACAACCCTGAGTGTGGCCTGGGTGCACCATTGACTGCAACCATCCCTGAGATTGCTAAAGAGATCACTAGAGGGATTACAACATCTAGGGTGTCCATTAGAAAGAGAGACCTGCCTTCAAGCCTAAGATTTATAGATGGAGTTTTGAGGAAAAATATGTATTGCTCTGGGCACCAACAAGAAAGAAGGGCCCCAATAGTTGATGCCCTCTACTCCTCCTTAAACCATTACATTGATGCTGCCAAGATTATATTTGAATGGATACAAGACATCCATGAGAAGGTGAAGAAGCCGTTGAAGCCCCATGCCCTGCCCTATTGCAGGCTCATCACAGCTCTGTTGAAGTTGGGGGGCTACCATTTCCACATGAATGAAGAGACTGTCAACTTGCCCCTAGTAAATATGGGAAGAAGCAATGGGGGATCAGTGTTGTGCTGCCCACCTTGCAATTATTATATGATTAAAATAGCCAGTTAACAGGCACAAATTACAAATGTATGGGATCAAGGTGGGCAACCAGTCCTACAAGAACCAAGGCTGTTGTAGCAAGTTTTAAGAGGTAAGTAAAGGTATGCCCACAGGGAGATGTGGTTCAACTATAGTAAATCACCAGATCTATGGTATATCTGGCACTCTATCCTAATTTAAACTAAGCTAAAGCAGGAAAGAGGAGAGGTTCTAGGTTTTTGCCACTTTCACTACAAACTACAAACGATAAATGCAAATGATCCAGATCTAATCAAACACAGAGATAAGGGGAGATATAGGGAAGTTGAAAATTCAAAAGGTGGAGAACTGTAGCTAGGGGTCTTGGTCTCTTACTAAAAATCAAAGGAATCAAAAGTAATGCAGAGAACTGATTTGCAGCAATCCTCTTTTCTGGCTCCAAGCTACCCAGGTTCCCCCGAATCCACCAATGGGTCAAAGCAATCCAGAGGCTAGGATCTGCCCTTCTACTGGATACAGTCCTAAGGTTATGATCTGCCCTTCTATTGGATACAGTTCATCACCGAGATTGCTCCAACCTATTGATCTACCTAGGTTCCTCCAGCAGAGGCGAGGTATAAGAATCCAATCTCCACCAATGGATCAAAGCAATCCTGAGGTTAGGATCTGCCCTTCTACTAGATACAGTCCTAAGGTTATGACCTACCCTTCTACTAGATACAATTCATCCCCGAGATTACTCCAATCTATTGATCTTGATTGGAACAGGAAAACTATTACAGATGTTGCGGGTGTTAGGCTACCAAGCTCCCCATTTCTGGCTGGCATCCACAAGAATATCCAATCCAGGGAAATCAAATATGAAGAAGAAAAATATAGATTAGAATCACTTTTAAAAACCATAATTATATTATAAACTTACAATACCATTGTGCCCAGATCTGTAATCTGTGCAATATATAATCTCTTACAAGCCTCTGAATCTCTCAATTTATAGCTCAAGACATCACCCTAATTACTGAAAAGATTTTAGCCACTCGTGATTGGCTAAAGAGAGAAGGGGAGAAGAAGGAAGGAGGGATAATTTAGAGGGAAAATTTGATCTTGAACTAAGCTCTGGTTCTCTCAAATTCTGGATGTGTTCAATATAATTTCTTCAAGCTTTTATACTCTCCTCCTCTGTCCTCAGATCCGTTTCAGCCAATCAGAGCTTAAGAGAATAATTATGTTATTCTGGGCAGCTGATGTGGCCGATTTCTCTTTTAGAAGCACTTCTCTCATTGGTTCTCAGCTAAAGAGTACACGTGATGCCGTTAGAGTTTCCAATCGTGTGCAACTGAATACCAAAAATACCCCTAGGGGTTGCTGACATGCTTTGGGATATGTGCACAAACTTCTTAAATTGGCAGCTGTTGAAGGAATATGCTGAGAAGTTTCCAATACGAGTGTCGAGAGGTTCAGGGGACCTCTCGACAGGTTCTGAGTGTGCTTGCTCTTCATTTTGATAGGATCTATGTGGCTTTTTACCAGATTGGATAGCTCTCGATAGGATCTGGAAACATCTCGAGATGTTGATTTGAACTTGTCGATCGGATTGAGGGTTCGTTGATAGGATTAGAAGTTCATTTAATTGTTCTGCTCATTTCTTCATTCATCCTCTTGACAGGTTATACTAATCTTGTCGACTAGTTATACAACTTAACACTGAGCTCTCGACAGGTTGGCTCAATCCTCGGGAGAATTAGTTATAGCTTTAGGTAGCTGTCGACAGGTTAAATTGGATTGCCTAGCAGGTTCTACTGAACCTCGCAACAAGTATCTGAAACCTCTCGATAAGTTCCTGTTTCCAACTCCATTCCTCTCGATATGTTTGCTTATGGAACCTGTCGACAAGTATTTTAGAACCTCGCGACATCTTCTGCACCTTAATGCAAGATGTCGATAGGATCCACACTGCATGTCCATCCTCTCGACAGCTACATCCATCCTCTCGATAGCTTTACAGATTTCCATCAGAACCTCTCAACAGCTCAGGCCAACCTCTCGATAGGTTCTGCCTTGTGCTTCCACAGCTGGCACACATCTTGAGTGTGTTGTTCTTCATTTTTTCAACATCCAGCAATGTCTTGGTGGATTCAATCTTCATTCTTTCCAACTACACTTAGCCTCAAGCCTTCCCAGTTAAGCTTAAACACTCTCAATAACTTCTGGGGCTCTTGTGGATCACTTGATTGGCTGGCCTTTGGTCTGTAAGGTCACATGTTGGGCAGCAAATTGCTTCTTGGGCCATTTTTAAGTGGATATTTGCATTAAGCTTGCAATTCATTGTTTATCTACAAAATATACTTAAAAGACATTATTAGTCAGCTCAAGGGTCTACCAAAGGTTAAGTTAGGAGGTGAAAAATAATATTTTTCACTGCTTAACACACCCCCAAACCTAAGCTTTGCTAGTCCCTTAGCAAAGGATAAAAATAAAAACAAGTATTGAAAATAAAACATGCCACTTTTGTAGGGAACACAGATGCATTTAGCATATGCATCAAGCCTTTTAAACCCCTAGGTGATCCCTAGTGGAGGAGTGAAGTCTCCTGAGGGTTTACAGTGAAGTTACCCACAAACTTGTCCAATGATTCAGTTAATATTAGTGCAGCAAATTGGAACAAAATTCAAGCAGTATAAAATTCATTCCACACCTTGTCCATTCAGTTTTAGATGATTCTCAGCAAAAATGACAGTTTAAAACTACAATTCTGCTGTAATTCCTACAAAATAAATCAGCTCATGTCAAGGTATTTTGTATGAAAATTAATGCAAAGCTTACCATCAAATTGAGAATCCCTTTCTGATAATGCCCCCATCAATCCTAATTTCAGACCCAAAGCTTACCAGGGCTACCACTGTCAATAAAAATAGAAGGGCATATCAATTTATACAGCTCAAGAGCAGTTATAACCCTCAAATAGGATTGCAAGCATGAGCATAGGCATTGCTCTAACTTATGAAGTTTTCTAACTCTTTTCACCATAGATCAAACAAATCCTTATCTCCACATGACAACTCAATTAATTTCAGATCAGTAAGGACTTTTTATTTGGTTGTAATGTGGCGTATGGGTGAATTTTACCAACAGTAAAAGGGTGGAATAGGATTTAAGATTGAGAAATCAGTAAAATAAGGAGGTGCGATGCACACCTTCTTCAATTCAGCATAAGCCCATCTACTTCTTGAATTTTCAGATTTGAAGTAATCAATTTCCAATCCTCATTTCAATCTTTAAATAAATTGACTTCTCTTTCTCACTCTTTTGTTTTTCTTTTCTTTTTGTATGCTTGTTCTTCTTTTATATATATATATAATTTTATTTTTTTTCTTTTCATGGGCTGGGATGTCACAACTTGACATCACACGTGCCTTCAAATGTATTTTCTTCTCTTTCAATCACTGTCAAACCTTGCTCCTTTAACCTCACTTCTCCTTCCATTTCTTAATTTCTCAGGTTGGGGGTGAACTGAAACAGGTCAAGAGGTTTTCATTTCAAATTTTCTGGTTTTCATCAAAGAAAATTGGGATTTTAAAAGGCTCAAAAGGTGTGTATCAAGGGCAGTTCAAAGGTGGGAAGTTTTAAGCTCAAGCTATCCAAGGGATGACCTTTCTTCATGTCCTCAATGTCATGACTGCTGTCAAGCTATTTCAACTTGGATTTGCCTAACTTTTAGTGAGCAAAGGTAGATTCAAGCAGTCCTTAGAGCAGAAGAAATTGCCAACCAATTTTCAAAGAGGAATTTTTCAGGCCCAAATCTCACTGGGTATGGTCTTTCATTAGACTTCTGGGGTATATCCTAACAATTTTCTCTCTTCTCAAGTTCACTAAACACTAATTTATGAAAACTTCATGATATTTGCTTCATGAGAGTGTAAGAGCTATAGCATGTCTAAGTTTTAAAAAAATTTTAATTTCCTCTGTATATAAAATATCAGGTGTTAAATTATTATTTTTTCTCAATATCTGTTAAAACCTTGTTGCACTACCATTAACTATCCATTGGCAAACTTTTCCACACCCCCAAACCTATCAGGAGTAGTGTTCTCACTGCGCAAAAGATAAAGGGATGTGCAACATGATAAAAACATGTACAGAGTAGCAAGGAAAGAAAAATAAACACATCAATGGCAGCTAAACAAAGAACATCAATACACAAACAAAATAAAGACTAGTAGTAAACAAAACACACAAATAAGGACAAGAAATCAGAGAATAACACAGAAAGAAAGCAAGAAAATCCCAGTAAAATAGACTAAAGAGAAATCTATTGATAATACAAAAGGATGGAGAAAAATACAAAAGCAACCTAAGTAACTGTAGAAAGCCTATAAAACCAGGTAAAAATCCTAAAAACAAACTAAAACTCCTCAGAGTCAAAGTCAGAGTCAAAGGTGAAGATGTTAGTGAATCCTTGTTGAGCAGCATAAGCTCTTAACTCAACTCTCCTCTCAGCCTTGGTCAGCTCTGTAGTAGCTACCTCCTTAGACTGGGTAGCTGTCTCCTCCTCAATTTGTAGGGCAGGCTCAGCTGCTTGGGTAGGCTGGCCAGTAGTCAAGTGAACAATTTTTCTTTTAAGGATTTCAATCTTCTTATCATACAGTGCAACTTGAGTGTCATACAATTCCTGGGCTACCTTGTTGTGAGCTTTGGAGGCAGCCAATCACTCCTCTAATCCATCAGCTCTTGATCTCTCAGAGGCTGCAATGAGCTTTTCAGCTTCATAGTGGAGTAAAATTCTTTGTTAGCCCTTAGATATCTGCATCATCTCATAGTTGTAGTCTACAGTCATTTGCTCGATCTTTGCTTCATAGGGCATTTCAATTGATCTGCGGAGGGTAGCCATTCCTCGTACAACATCCCTTTTGAGGTAAGGAATGACATGGAGGAGGGTGGAGTATGGAGGGGGGTGGGGAGAAGAGGAGGCAGGGAGTATGGACTGAGGAGATTGTAGTTTAGGAACTGGGTAGGTTGAGGTTGGGGTTGGGATTAGGTCCTCCACATTTGTGGTAGCATCAGAGGTAGCTACCACAGGTGGGAGATTAGGTTGGGATTGTGAGAGGACGATTGGCAGAGGTAGGGGAATGATGGGAGGTTGGATAAGGTCAGGCTGGGGTTCTGGTTTAGGTTCAGTTTGAGTAGAGTTATCAGTGTAGGTAGGAGGAGTGATGGCTGGTTGTTGGGGAAGTTGGGTTAAAAGTGTCAAGGTGGAGTGGATGGATTGGAAGCTAATTGGTAGGGAAGATTGGCTTTGGAGTGTGGGGTTCATGACTTAGAGTGTGGCCTCAATTGATGATTGGGTTTGGGTGTTGGCCATCACTTAGGATTGGAGGGCAAGTAAAAGGTTGAGGATATGGGGCCAAGGATCAGGTGTGATAAGGGCTAGGGGTTGGATTGGTGGAATAGGTTGGGAGGGGGGAGTGTGGGTATGGGTAAAAGGTGGGGTGGATGAGTGGGTAGGTTGTGGAGATTCTGTAAGTGGGGTGTACTCATGCCCAATATTATCCACAATGGACTTTATCAAAGATGAATAACCCTCACTAGTGATCTGGTCTTTGGTATGTGGAGGGGAGTGTTGGGGAATTTCAGTGTGCTGATTATTGTATAATGATAAAAGAAAAATAAAATCAAAGTTAAACAGAGTATGGATTTAGCACATCTAAAATATCCTAGACCTGTAAGATACAGGGTCCTTTGTAGCAAGTTTTAATAAGTAAGAGTTTGTCCCACAGGGAGTAGTGATCTAAACCTAGATAGGTGTATAGTAGACCTCCAGATCTGGCTACAGATCTAGTAATTCTAAGGAGAAAGAGGGCTTTTCGGGTGTCACTAGATCTAGTTAATCTATAAAACAAAAATCTAGAACTAAATCTAAAAGATTGAGGAAGATGGATGGTAAAATAAAATATAAAATGGGGAGAATAGACAGCTAGGACCTAGTTTCCTTTTGGAAAACAGATCAAGGTATGTGAATTTGTAGCTGTCCTTCACTTGGCTACAAGATCAAGTGCAAGGTAGAAGAATCCACTCTAAACTAAAGGCTTGGATTGATCTTAAGGGTATGATCTATCCACTTTAATGGTCACAGATCATCCTAGGGATTTCATCCAAATCAAAGGTTTAAGGTAGAAGAATCCAATTTAGACCAGGGGTTTGAATTGATCTTAAGGCTATGATCTGTTCACTTTAATGGTCACAGATGATCCTAGGGATTTCCTCCAAATCAAAGGTTCTAATTAGAATATTAAAATCACTACAGATGCTATGGATGCAGGGCTACAAGCTCAAGCATCCACAAGGATATCAGATCTAGGAAAATCAAATGGTATTTAAGAGATCTACCAGTTAAGTGGATGGGCTGATCCCATCTACACAAATTCGATCGAGAACCAAGTGAAACTAGATGATCTATAGATTTAATTAAGCAATAAAATCAACAATTCACTGAATCAAAATTACTTACAATGACCTTGTCCTCAGATCTGTAGTCTGTGCATCAATCCACAAGACCTTCATGCCAAATTACAATAAAAAACTAGATCTGAACTACTACTTAGATCTAATCCAACAGGCTGGATTAGGGAGAGAAGGGGGAAGAGAAAAAGGGAAAAACCTAAAACTAAACCTAAATGAGATAAGGAGAACTCAGGCTATTCCTTTGTTCCTACTTTCCTTGCTCCCGAAAAATAGCAAAATAGATGGTTATTTATAGGTATGTAGTGATCCATGTGCTTTGAGTTGCAGCCAATCAGAAGAGAGGATTTTAGTTTAAGCTTAATCCCTGTTTAAGAGTTTTAACCAATCAGAGAAAAGATAGGGCTCTAGTTTCGTTTGTGCCCAGCTGAGGCTAATTTGTTCCCTGCCAAAAATTAGTTCACACCCATGTGCAGAATTTCCTGTGCATTGGAGTTCCCAAAATTATCCCTGTTATCCATTAATATTTGCAGCTGCACACCTCAAGTAATTGCACCCAAAATGCTAAGAATGCCCCACATAAAACTCACTATCCTCTTGGCTACCCAAAAATACCCCTGCTGTAATTATTTCCAATTATTTCTAAACAGCCCAATATACTTTTGCTGTTTGTCACCACAACAGCCCCAAATGGGCCCCATTTTAATAAACTGCTGATATTAAATCTCATGGCTGCAGCTCAATGTAGACGGGGCTTGAGCCAGATTAATTTCAAAAGGGCCAATTGCAGTTTCCTCTTTGAGGTGGGGAAGATCAAGTTTGCGAGGTTAGGCTAAGTGCAGGGAAGTATACCTCGATAGGATTGAAGCTATATGTGGTCGAGAGGTTGGTGGATTGGTGCAAGGATGCAGTCGAGAGGATGGGCTTTGGAGTTTGATACTGCTTGAGCAATTGGATGGGGTGTTGTTAAGACCTGAAAAGTACCACTTTCCACCCCTTAACTTAATCTCTGTTAGACCCTTAATCATTTAATAAAAGTGTTTTAAGCATGTTCTATAGGTAATAAGCAGCAGCTGCCAATAAACCCCTAACCATGCCAAGAAGCTCACTGTTGCCCCAGAACTACCTCAGCAAAACAAAGGATGAACCCAGACAGAGAGTTGGCTGAAGCATAGGCACATCTAAGCAGAAATAAATCAAGAAGAATGCCTCACGTAAATGTCGCAGGGTTCAATTGAGCCAGAAATATTGCCTTCGCTTAGTTGTCGCGGTCTTCTAGAGGAAGCACAACAACTGGTCGCACAGTTTGCGCATCGTTCTCGCGCGGTTTGGTGCCAGAAAGAATTGAAAAGCAGACTTCGCGAGGTCCTCGCGAGGCTCAGTCAAAAGCATTCGCACAGTCTCGCACAGCTCAAAAGAGTAACCGTTAAGCTTCGCGCGACTCACTCAGAAGAGAAAGCTTTAGGTATTCTTGCGCGCAGTGTCAGCGAGATACAGACCTTCAGTGAATCTCGTGTGCCCCAAAAACTCTTGAACACTGCTTCTTCGCGAAGATCTATCGTGAGATTCACCAAGGGACGAACCGCGCGAGCAATCCCTGCGCCATTCAAAGCTGAAAGAGTAATCTCGCGACAGCCATTCGTACCCCGCGATGACCAAGATGTAAACCCCGCGACTGCATGAACTTCAAGTCAATTCAACCCCGCGATGCCAACTCTACCACGCTGCCAGATCTAGAAATCTTTTTTATCTAGCGAGGATCGGGTTCTAAACTTCTCCCCACTTTCGTAAGGGCAATATGGGAATCTTCAACAGTTAGGGCACGAACTCCAATGCTCCAATCTCCGTGTACATGCCCCGAGGCATCCAAGGGACAAGAATGGGTCACAATTATATTAATAAATTAGGGTTTTCCTAATCCTAATGAGAGAAGAAGCCAACTGCTATATAAGCCTAAGGCTAGCTTAGGTTTAAAGGGGATCCTTTTTGGAACTTAACTTCTGTGCTTCTTCTCCAAAAAACCAACTGTAGAATTACAGTAGGCTAAGTTTAGGGTTTAGGAGTTTTCTTTTTCCTTTTTCTTTCTCTCCATAGTTAAGCACTTGCTGGCTATGCCTTTTGTATGATTATCTGGTATAGATTTTAATGGAGTTTTCATAATAGGATCTATTGCATGTATGGGATGTTGTTTTTGTTGTGAGTTGTGTTGTACAAGGCTGCTGCCTTGAGATCCTCTATTGCTAAGTTGTTTTGTAAGCAATGGAGGATTACGTCAAAGGTACTCTTTAGATCTATGTGACCTGTGTGTCCAGGTTAGGCACTTTGCAGGCCTTCCCCCACCACAGGACCCACTAAATCTGAATCCCCATGGGAACTTGTGCTTGTAGCCTTGTGAACATGGTGGCGACAGCAATGTTCTTGCTCTGTCTTAGCCATTTTTGATGAGGATAACCTCTGTGGATAGTCTGTGACCATTCAAGTGGACAAATTATAGCCCTAGGGTGAGGCTAAGTCATGGAACTAAGACAGATTCTTCTTCTCTGCACTTGTGCTTGTAGCCTTATGAGAGATTGTGCAGTGATAGACTCCACTTTAGTGAATAAATCCACCATCAGATTGCAGATCTGAGTTGGCCGTAGAGATTGTAGGCTTGTGACTGGATCACTACAGTTTTTCTAAAGCAGTGAACAGCCATGCTTAAAAGCTAGTACTCAAACTCTTGCTGGTCCTGTGTGTCTAGGCTTGTGCACTTTGTAGGCCTAGCCCCACACACAGAACTTTAGAGGATGAGATTCCTATGGATTCTTGAGCTTGTAGCCTGGATGAAGTAGTGCCTACAATGATAAACTTGTTCTGACCCATCTCTGGATTGTGGTTCCCCTATTGGATAGTTTGTGACCATTTAAGTGGACAGGTTATAGCCTTAAGGGATTGGATCATGGCACAGGGGTGAGTTGGATTCTTTCTCCTCTTTGGTGATAATGTAACCATTGGACAGGATGTCTATAGCAATCGATCTGAGTCTGAGTTACAAGACCCATCCGATCTGTACCTAATAACATACTTCTCACCCTTTGATATTTATTTTCTCACACTCCATCCATTTTCTAAACCCTTCCTATAGTTTAGACATTAGGATACCTTAGAATTTAGATTATAGTGACCCTAAATCCCCTTCCATTTAGGATTGCCAGATCTGTAGTCAGATCTGGAGAGCCTACTAAGGATAGCTCCCTTGGAGCTTTAGATCAACTTCCCTGTGGGACAAACTCTTACTTATCAAAACTTGCTACAATAGGCTCTGTATCTTGCAGGATTGGGCATATTTTAGGCTTGCTGCTCCGTAATCATCACTCTATCTTTCACTCATTTCTCATTTACCCCATTCTTATCACTGTCTTCAATAAAGTCAGTAGCAAGCAAATAAAATAAACCAACAAGTTTTTGGCACCGTTGCCGGGGAAATTGATCTTTTAGTAGACTCTAGATTTTCGATTCTTTATTCTTTGGTAGCTGTATTTGTGAATAATTGATACTGCTGAATTACATTTGGAATTTTTCTTGCAGATCTGGACCATAGCAAAGAAGGACAGTAGAATTGCACTGGGAGTCTAGCTACCTATGTTTGCACTTCTCTAACCCTCAAAACTCCATCTATTTCTCCTTTAAAGATTCCATAGCAGTTGATTTGGATAGTTGCAATTTTTATTAAGTGCAATGTACCTGTGAATAGTCTTCCATGCTGTTGGTGTGTGTGCATGTTAGGAAGGAGATCCCTCAGTCCTACATTAGAGCCTGCTAACCCTGAGATAGAAAGGGGTAGAAGACCGAGAAGGCATAGACACACCATAGTTGAGCCCCCTTTTGAAATTGAGATAGCAATTATGGGTGAAGAACAACCTAAAACTTTGAAGGAATTGAATGCTCCAGATGATTACAATTCTCCATTCAGCATTCAATTCCCAGATGTTCAAGGAAACTATGAAATCAACACTTCCATCATCCAAATGCTTCCCTCTTTCCATGGGCTTAGCAAGGAAGACCTTTACAAGCACATTGACCAGTTTTTGGCCCTGCGCACGACATTCTCCATTACTGGTTTGGGACCAGAAGCCACTAGGTTAAGGCTCTTTCCTTTTTCCCTAAAGGACAGGGCCATGACCTGGTTATCCACTCTCCCAAACAACAGCATCACTTCCTGGAAAGACCTCCAGATAAGATTTCTGTCTAAATTTTTCCCAGAGACCAAGACCAGCCAATTGAGGAAGGGCATACTTTCTTTTGCTTAGTCCCCAACTGAAGATTTTAACCAATACTGGGATAGATTTAAAGAGATGCTCAAACAATGTCCCCACCACAAGATCCCTGACTGGCAGCTTGTCCAGAGCTTCTACAATGGGATTGAGGAGAAGAGTAGAGACATGATAGATGCCTCTTGTGGTGGAACGTACACGCATAAAATAGCTGATGAGGCATGGGACTTGTTCGAGGTCATAAGTGAAAATGCTTTCCAGAATATGTCCTCATCTAGAACCATCCTAAGTCAGCTTCACGAGACTTCTAAAGGAAAAATGTATGAAGTTAGGGGAAATTATGACCTGAGAATACAGATGGCTAATCTTACTGAGAGATTTGATAAACTTCTGACTGTGGTGCAGGTGTGGAGGCATGTCTGATATGCCAATCTCCACAAGACAGGAAGAGTGCCATCTATGGCAATACCCGAGTATGTAATGGAACAGTCAGCCCAATCTTTTGGACAACAATAACTGTGGCTACAATAAATAACTGATATGGATACCAAAGACCAAAATGTCAAGTTACCAATGGAGAGACCACCCAAATTTGAGGTGGAGGCAAGACAATTATGTACAGCCACAACAGATATTGGCCTTACCTCAAAGGCCACAGTAGCAGTTTAACCAGGGTTATGCCCCAAGGTCGAATTTCCAACAATGAAGCAATTGGTAGTTCCCCACCTCATTGAAGTGCTTCTTTCGAGGACCAGGTTTTGGCCCAATTGCAAAGCCTTGGACCCTTGAATCAGACTGTGACTTCTCACAGTCAAAGCATTAAGAAAATAGAAGAGCAGCTTGGCCAAATAGCCAATGCTCTGGCTAAAAGAGAAGAGGGCAGGTTGCCAAGCCAGCCAGTAGCCAACCTAAAGGGCCAGTATTCCATCATAGAAGGCTCCTCAAATTTTGAGGGGGCCAATGCCATCACAGCCTTAAGGTCTGGCAAGTTGGTAGCGAACTAGGTGGGAAAAGAACAAGGAGAGGTCTTTCCCAAGGAAATGTCAAGTGGAAGTGATAAAGACTTTGTTAGGGCACAGAGTCAAGAATTGCCTGCTACCCTTCAACAAGGGAAAAATAAAGAGGTTGTAGTTAAGCCTCAGCAGGAGATAAAAATAGATAAAAGAAAAAAACAAAAGTTCAGCCATAGGCTTGTAGCTGAGGAACCAGTAGTACCTCAGCTGCCATTCCCTCAAGCTTTAAGTGGCCCTGCCCCTTTTGATAAGGGTCAAGCATAGATCGAGGAAATGATAGAGACCTTTAAGCAGGTCAAAATAAATTTACCCCTGCTTGATGCAATCCGACAGGTCTCAGCCTATGCAAAGTTTCTAAAAGACCTCTGTACTCAGAAAAGGAAGGTCAGAGGCCATTTGTCTAAAAAGGTCTTTGCGACTGATACAATAAATTCTGTATTAACCATGACAATGCCTGAGAAGTTGCAAGACCCAGGGATATCAACTATTCCCTGTATTATTAGAGACTACACAATTGGGTGGGCCCTATTGGACATTGGAGCCAGTGTTAACCTGCTGCCATACAGTGTGAATCAACAGCTAGGTTTGGGGGAGCTCAAGCCCACCCCCATTGTTCTTTTGATGGCTGATAGGTCTGAGAGGAAACCCATGGGAGTGGTTGAGGATGTCCTAGTGGGGGTAGACAAGTTCTTCTATCCTGCAGACTTCCTTGTTTTGGACATGGGTTGCAGCAAGAGTACATCCCTAATACCTGTTATTCTGGGCAGACCATTCTTGGCCACTGCCAATGCATGCATTCAATGCAGGTCTGGGATCATGGAGGTCACTTTTGGATATATGAAAGTTGAGCTTAATGTGTACAACTGTGCAAAGTACCCTCTGCTGGACAATTAGGAATGCTTTGCAGTGGATGTACTAGAAGAAATTGTTGAAGAAGAACTACCCACTCTGCTGGAGTGGAGCAACATTGTCACGGATTTAACTGAAGTTTGGAACATGGTAGAGAAAGGAAGCCTAGCTTTAATGCCAGAAGACATACCCCTAGTGAGGTATTCTGTGGGCTTAGTGCAGCATTGCAATTGGAAACCTACATTGCAACCTTCCCCCTACCAATAATACACCAATCCTGCCATCCATCCAACAAGCCCCTGATCTGGAACTCAAGAAGCTTCCAGAGGCATTGAAGTATGCTTTCCTCAAGAATGACAAGAAACTTCCTGTGATTATCTCCTCTTCTCTTACCAGTGAGCAAGAGGAGGAATTGCTAACAGTTTTGAGGAAGCACAAGAAAGCAATTGGCTGGACCATTACTGATCTTGGAGGAATTGATGCATCAATCTGTATGCATAGAATTCATTTAGAGGAGGGCTCAACACCCTCCAGGGAAATGCAGAGGAAATTAAATCCTCACATGTAAGAAGTGGTTCTGAAAGAAATCATTAAGTTGCTGGATGCTGGGGTAATTTACCCCATCTCTGATTCTGAATGGGTGGCACCAATCCAGGTGGTACCCAAGAAATCTGGCATAATAGTGATCACAACCGACTCTGGAGAGTTGAGACCAGCCAGGGAGACCGCTGGCTGGAGAGTTTGCATCGATTATCGAAAACTCAACTCTAAGACCAGAAAAGACCACTTCCCTCTCCCTTTTATTGATCAAATTTTGGATAAGTTGGCTGGGAAAGCTTTTTACTGTTTTCTTGATGGGTACTCAGGGTAAAACCAGATCCCTGTACACCCCCTTGATCAAGAGAAAACTACTTTTACTTGTCCTTTCGGCACCTTTGCTTACAGAAGGATGCCTTTTGGACTGTGTAATGCCCCAGCCACCTTTCAGAGGTGTATGTTGCCATCTTTTCTGATATGATTGATAAATTCTTGGAAATTTTCATGGATGATTTTTCGGTTTATGGGGATAGCTTTGACCAATGTCTACAACACCTCCATCAGGTCTTACAAAGATGTGAAGAGACCAATTTGGTCTTAAGTTGGGAGAAGAGCCACTTCATGGTAACACAGGGAATTGTGTTGGGCCATGTGGTCTCTAAAGATGGAATTGAGGTAGACAAGGCCAAAGTTGACCTCATTAAAAATTTGCCCCCTCCGAGAACAGTCAAGCAAATCAGATCCTTCCTTGGGCATGCTGGATTCTACAGGAGGTTCATCAAAGACTTCAGCAAAATTGCTAACCATTGTGCCACCTGCTTTGCCAGGATGTGCCCTTTGACTTCTCTGCTGAATGTCTGAAGGCTTTTGAAACTTTAAAAGTCTGCCTCACTTCTGCCCCTGTACTCCAAACACCTGACTATACCCTACCCTTTGAGTTGATGTGTGATGCATCTGACTTGGAAATAGGTGCTGTCCTGGGCCAGAGAAAAGATAAGTTGCCTGTGGTCATTGCATATCTTAGCAAATCACTTACTGAAGCTCAGCTGAACTATACAACCACTGAGAAAGAGCTTCTGGCAGTGGTTTTTTCTGTGGACAAGTTTAGACCTTACCTACTTGGGTCTAAAATTGTCATCTTCACTGACCACTCTGCATTAAAGTACCTATTGTCCAAGAAGGATGCAAAGCCCATATTGATTAGATGGATACTCCTGTTGCAGGAGTTTGACATCGAAATCAAGGACAAGAAGGGAGTAGAAAATGTGGTGGCTGACCACTTGTCCAAAATTATGTTGGAAAAAGGTGTTGATGACCTTGCTACAAATGATGTCTTCCCGGATGAGAAACTGTTTGCCATTCAGTCTTTAGTTCCCTGGTATGCACATATTGTCAATTATCTAGTTATAGGCAAGATCCCTTCCCATTGGACAAAAATGGATAAAGACCTATTTTTCTCACAGGTCAAATTCTTTTTCTGGGAAGAACCTTGCTTGTACAAGTATTGTGTAGACCAAATCATTCGGAAATGTGTTCCCGAAAGTGATATCCCTAGTATTCTGGCCACGTGCCATGAAAATGCCTGTGGGGGTTACTTTAGTGGGAGAAAAACAGCTGACAAAGTGTTGCAGTGTGGGTTCTATTGGCCTTCTATTTTCAGAGATGCCTATACACACTGCAAGGCCTATGAAAGATGTCAGAAACTAGGAGGGCTGTCTAAACGAAATTCAATGCTTTTACAGAATCCTTATTGTAGAACTGTTTGATGTATGGGGTATTGATTTTATGGGCCCCTTTCCTCCTTCAAATGGTTTTCATTTCATTTTAGTGGCAGTAGACTATGTTTCCAAATGGGTAGAAGCCATTGCCACAAGAACTAATGATAATCAGGTTGTCCTCAAGTTCATAAAGCAAAATATCTTCTCCAGATTTGGTACCCTTAGAGCCATTATCAGTGATGAGGGGAGCCATTTCTGTAACAGAAATTTAGAGAGCTTGCTCAAGAAATATTCTGTCACCCATAGGATTGCTACTCCCTACCACCCACAAACCAGTGGGCAAGTTGAAATTTCAAATAGGGAGATCAAGCATATCCTTGAGAAGACTGTGAGGACTGATAGGAAGGATTGGACTGACAAGCTTAATGATGCACTTTGGGCTTATAGGACTGCCTATAAGACTCTCATTGGTATGTCCTCATTCAGACTGATCTATGGCAAGGCTTGTCATCTCTCAGTGGAGTTAGAACACAAGGCCTATTGGGCCATCAAACATTTAAATCTAGATCTAACTTCTGCTGGTCATCACAGGTTGCTGCAGCTATCGGAATTGAAAGAACTAAGGAGGGATGCGTATGCCAATGCCAGGATCTATAAGGAAAGGTTCAAAGCTTTCTTTAACAAAGGGCTGTTGAGAAAGAGTTTCATTGCTAGTCATAAGGTTTGGTTGTTTAACTCCAAACTTAAATTTTTTTCGGGCAAATTGAAATCCAGATGGGAAGGTCCTTACATTGTCATGCATGTTTCCCCATCTGGTGCTGTGGAAATCAAGGATCCCAAGTCTAGGAGAACCTTGAAGGTGAATGGTCAAAGGCTTAAGCCTTATTTTGAAAAACCTGCCGAACTCATGGACACCATTCATTTTCAAGGAGCTCCTTCTTCAAACTGATCCACAGGTGTGTCATTACTGTATCATATGTATGATGTTTTTAGTTGATTTATCTTGCTTGTTTCTATTCTTTAGGATTTGTTCATGGTCTTATCTAAATCTGGACCAATCTGTTTTAAACTTTTGATGCATGGTTTGAGTCTTACTGTTTTTCATTTGATAGCTTCTGTTGCATGCCCAATGTGGGAGGTCATTTTTGATTGAATGATTGAGTTTACATGTGTCTAGAGGTAGCCATTGGAGAAAGTCATGCCCAGGATCCAACCACAGCAAACAGGCAAAGGGTCAATTTTATACCTTGTTGTCGCTGGGTTAAAATGAAAGTCTGGGACACTATCGCGAGATTCAAAAGCCCTCGCAGGGTTAAAATGAAAGTCTGGGAGACTATCGCGAGATTCAAAAGCCCTCGTGAGGTTAAAAAGGAAGTCTGGGAGAATTTCACGCAGTTCACATGGACATATTCAATAGTTGTCGCGAGATTCATGCGTACCTGAGAAAGTCTCGCACGATTCACATAGGGCCATCCATTTGCTATCGCGCAATTCATTTAAACTAGCGAACCTCTTGCACGGTCCACATCGAGCTATTCAGTAGTTATCATGAGATTATCAGGCTGTCGCGAGGTACATCAGGTAAACTGGGAGACTCTCGCGCAATTCAACATAAATACTTCATTTATTGTCGCAAGATTCTAAGTTTGTCGCGAGATTCAAAATGAACCTCAGAGCTTTAAGCACAATCCAAAAGAGACCTAGGAGCCACTCACGCAATTCACATGAATTAATCTCACTCTGTTGCGCGCTCCAAGGTCAACTTGAGATATTGTCGCGCAATCCAGTTTTAATCAACACCTTCGCCAGGTTTATTTCCAAACCCGCGACCAGATGTTCCAAAGCTTGCCGAGCTTCGCGATAAGTATTTCAACCCCGCGCTTTGTCCCTTTTTCATTATTTTCATCCTTCTTCCCTTTGCAAAACCCTAGCTTCTGGAGCTCTCCTCTCTCCCCTCCAGCATCACTCCTACAGCTCATCATTCACTACATAAATCTACAGAGTTGTTCCTAATACCACCCCCATCCATTGCTCTCTGCTCAGAGATCTTGAGGTGCCTTGTGCATCAAATCATACCAAACCCTAGATTTCAGCCTCCGTTTCTCATACTATAGGACAGAGTTAGACATGGCTCCAAAAATTGCACAGAAGAGAAAAGGGAAGGACAAGGACCCTGCAGAGACCACCCCTAAAAAGGCCACGACTTCAAAGTCCCCCCAAAAAGGAAAGGATGTGGCTAAGGAGGCGGCGGTACCAACCACTAAGTTCTCTACTCCTTCTGAGCTCATGGAGTCAATTCCATTGGAGCCTGAAACAACCTTTGATGTACCATTTTTTGAGAAAGAACCTCTCTCTGCCCCTGCAGTACAATTTATGAGCAAAGCGAGCCTGGTGCCATTGATGAGAGGAATTCCAGCACTAGCCTACCCGTGCTAGTGCACAAGGTTATATCAAGGTCAAGAAGGACAATGATGGACAAGGGTGCTTGCTGGTGCTGATTGACGACTTTGATATGTTAGTGGGCCCCAAGATGATCTCTAAAGTGTAGGGCATCCCTGCAGCATTCAATCCTAGTTGTGGATATGGCCCCCCTCTGAGTGCATCGATTGATACAATTTCACGAGCCCTAACTAGAGGATTAAAAGCCACCGAAGACTCAATCAAAAGGAGGGAACTAGAACCTGAACTGCAATTCATTGACCAAGTCCTGCGGAAGAACATATATTGCTCAGGACATCAGCAAGAGAGGAGAACCCCCATTGCGGATGCTGTCTACTCCTACCACATGAGCCATGGCTTCCATGCAGCCTGGCTAATTTTTGAGGCTATGAAAGACGTAGTGGAGAAGTTAGGGTCAAACAAGAAGCCTCACACTCTACCCTATGCAAGAATCATTACCTTGCTGCTGATCAAGGGGGGCTACAAGATAGGAAGGACTGAGCAGACCACCACCCTTTCCCCTACTACCTTTGCCAAAAGGCAATGGGGAATCAGCAGGAGCTTGATGGGGCCCAAAAAAAGAAGAAAGTTGAGGCTAAGGGCTTGCCCAAGCAAGCAGAAGAGGCAGTCAGATCAGGGTCTACCCTTGCTACAAAGGAGGTGCCCCCAGAGCTTACCACTTCCATAGCTACAGCAACACCTGTTACCCCTACATCCACCACCCCTCTTGCATCCATCTCTCACCCACCTCTATTTCCATCCTCCATGCCCACTCCCCCTTCACCTGTTCTTGGTCCATGGGAGGACTCACCATCCCCTACCTTACCTTAGTACACCACCCCAATTTTACCCTCATCTCCACCTAAGCCTACCAGCCCCCCACTCATCTCCTATAAAAAACGAAAGACCACTGAGACCATCCCAACCATCTCCCAGACACCACCCTCAATCCCTTCTATCCCCATTAACACACCCCACCTTGCAGAAATCACTACCCCAGCCATATCTACTACACCCCCCTCACAGACATTGACTTGACCCTTAACACATCCATAGGCTTCCAAGCCTTTATATCTACCTTCCTTGAAATAATACCAGCCTACTACACTCCTCTCCCAGACTCCCCAACTACCTCCAAACATCACTCCCCAGAACCTCCCTCTTCCCCTCCCTCCACTTTCCATCATGTACATTCCTCACCTTTCCAACCAGTACCCTCCTCTTCACAAACCCAACCTTCTTTCCCTGACACACTACCCCTTATCCTTTCCCTTATCCAAGACATTCAAACCCAGCTATCCACCAATACCCAAAAACAGGATCAAATGCAAACTGAACTCACCTCCATCCAATCCACCCTACACACCGTAACCAACCCACCCATCCCTTTACCACCCACTTCACCCTCCCTGGTCCTGTTTACTGACAAAGACACCCAAACTGACTTCCCTCCTGACTCACAACCCCCCCCACCACCCACATTCCCTCTTACACCCCCATTTCCTTTTATTCCTTTCACCATACCCATTTTTCCCCGCCCCACCACCCCCTACACCTACTGAGCCTACCCCATTCTCATTTCCCCCTATACCCTTCATTCCACCTCTTATCCTACCACCTCCAACGTTCACTGACAAAAAGACACAGACTGACCCAGAACTTATCCCCCTGCCCCCACAATTAGACCTACCCACTGTTACCCGAACCTCCGCCCCCCAGGACCAAGCACACTTTGCTCCTTCCACCTCCTATCTTCCCATCGCCCCAAAACATCATTTTTACAGCCCTCCCTACCTCATTTTGGTGCCTCTAGTGTGCATGATTTATTTGTGTTTTGAAAACAGACTTACAAATGATGAATTGTACTGAATTTGTAAAAATAAAAAGAATAAGAAAATATCAGCACAGAGAGAACATACTTAGCTTGCAAGATCAGGGCCAATTGTAGCAAGTTTTAAATGTGAGTAAAAGATCATCCACAGGGAATTGATTTAAAATTTAAGATAAACCTTCAGATCTGAGCTACCAGATCTGACCTCTGATCCTATCTACAAAGCACATAAGATGGGAGGTTGAATTTGTCACATTAACTAAATGATAAAAGTAAAGATTAAACTAAGTGATCCAGATCTGAGTTGGGGGAATTTGATGTAAACTTATAAAAATGGAGAAATAATATCTAACTTTGATTTGGTCTTTGAAATCTAATGAGAATAACTGCAGCTCAACAGAGGTGATCCAATCTTCATCTGGCTACAAGCACAGATGTAAGAGAGATAAATTTAATTCAAGGATTAGGCTTACACTTATGGCTATGGTCTGTCCACTTTAATGGCCACAAACCATCCAATAGTCTTTACTCCAAATCCTCAATTCAAAACAAGAAATATCACTACAAATGCTGTAAGAGACTAGGTTACAAACACTAATTCTCACAGGATTAATGAATCAAGGGAAATTGCATGCAAAACAATGAATCTAAAGGAGTCTAATGTACTGAGGAGATCAGAGGGAACCCTTGACATGAGTCCAATGGAGAATGCATAGCTTACAGCAACCTTTTAAAATTCATCCTTACAATTTACAGAGCACGGCTTAACAACTCTCGGATTTACAGTCTTGGATGCAAACTCTCCTTTGAGTTACAGCAGTATCTCACAGCTCTCAAATGCAAGTACAACGTACGCTATTACAAGGATTGCAGACAAGCTGTCTGGCTAGGAAATGGGGGATTAGGAATGAAACTCAAAATCTGGATACCCAAATTGGGCAAATGGTTCGTCTATTTATAGTTTTCCCTAAGCCAGCTCAGATGTGTATCAACCAATCACAATTGGATAGATCTGTATCAACCAATAGGAGTCGAGCACAAGGATCCAGATCTATTTTGGCCAATCAGAACTGCTTGATCTGGTTCAGCCAATCAGGTGATAGAAGCATCAATTCTGTTATGTAATTCAAAAATCTGTTTGAGCTTCTAGAAGTTCCTGCCAAGTAATTTCATCTTTGGGTGTTCACATGGGGTGGAATATGCCTTTGGTTCGTGCTCAGAATCTTCCAGAATGTCCCTAGGCTTTCAAATGCATTGGGGCTCGTGCAGAGATTACTGAATTGCCCTTGCAGATGCTGAGAATCTTCAGGATATCATTTCGCACAGTTTGGAGAACTTTTCGCAAGGTACTATGGCTTCTGAAGCTCTTTTCGCACAGATTGGAGACCTTTTCGAAAAGAACTGTAACTTCTGGAGATCTATTCGCAAAGATTGGGGACCTTTTCAAAAAGAACTGTAACTTCTGGAGATCTATTCGCAAAGATTGGAGACCTTTTCGCAGAGCTTGGGGACCTTTTCGCAAAGATTGGAGACCTTTTCGAAAAGAACTGTAACTTCTGGAGATCTATTCGCAAAGATTGGAGACCGTTTCGCAGAGCTTGGGGACCTTTTCGCAAAGATTGGGGACCTTTACGAATAGCATTCTGTAGTGCATTCTTCTTTTCGAATAGCTCCAAACCTCTTTCTAGGTTGAAACCAGGCCTTTGTCCTCTTTATTTTAGGCATTTTGACAGCTAGTGAGGTTGTCCTTTCTCCTTCTTCCTCCAGATCAAGATGGGTCATCATCTTTTTGGCACTTTTAAGCTACTTTCAAGGTTAAGCCTGCCTTTATTGTTAGCTGTAAAACAAACACTTAAAACACTTATTTAGTTCTCTTAAGGGTCTATCAAGGCCCAGATTAAGGGGTGAAAAATGGTATTTTCCAGTTCTCAACACACCCCCAAACCTAAGCTTTGCTAGTCCCTGAGCAAAGACAAAATTTAAAAATAGAATGAAAAGCCATTTTTGTAGGGAGCACAGTTGCATTTAGCATATGCAACAAGCCTTTTAAACCCCTAGGTGCTCCCTAGTGGAGGGTGAAGTCTCCTGAGGGTTTTCAGTGAAGGTACCCACAAACTTCTCCAATAAATCAGTTAAGATCAATGCAGTTACATAAAGCAAACTTTCATCCAATCGAGTTATTCACACCGCATCGAGTTGTAAGAAGATTTTCAAGAAAACATCAGTTCAAAACTAAAATTCTCTGTAATTCCTTTACCATTCACTCGATTGGTGTCAAAAAGTTTTATAAGAAAAATTAATGAAAAGCTTGCCTTCTATTTGAGAATTCAGTTTTGATGTTACCCCAAATAATTTGATTTCAAACTCAACTCTCACGGTTTTCACTCACCATGCAAATATGAGGGTTGCACTATTTCACACACTCAAGCAATTACATCCTCAAATAGGATTGTAAGTGAGCATAGGCATTGCTTTTCATTCGAATTTACTACTTTTTTACCATAGATTACACAAATCCTTATCTCCATGTGTGACTCAATCCATCATTGATCGATGGACTTTAACTTGGGTTGTAATGTGGCTTATGGGTGAAATTTATCAAGAATAAAGGGTGGAATGGAGTTCAAAATTGAGAAGTCGTCAAGGTAAGGAGGTGATAGACACACCTTCTTCAATTACAATTTCATCTTCTTCTTTGAATTTTCAGAGCCAGTGGCCATCTTTTTCTCTTTCTTTTTCAAACTTCCAATGAAATGCCTTCTCCTTTTCTTTTTTTTTTTTTATTTTTTTTTTTTCAAAGCAACATTGGCTAGGATGCCACATTTCTTCTACGTCTGACATTGCCTTCAATTATTTTTTTTTACCAAAGCTGTTACCCAACTCACCTTTCTTGACTTTTCTTTCCTTTACCTTGAATTCTCGAGTGAGGGTTAGGCTAAATGAGGTTGATGAGGTTTCAAAGAAATCTTGGATTTATAAAGCTCAATTGGTGTGTATCAAGGGTAGTTTCAAAAGGTTGGGCTTTTTGAAGTTCAAACTGTCCAAAAGGAGGCCTTACATCATGTCTTTAATATCATGATTCTTTGTCAAGATATTTTAACTTGGATATGTGTAACTTCTAGTGATAACAAGCGAGTTCAAGCAGGTCCTAGAGCGAAAAATTTCCAATTTATACCTCCAAAGAATACATTTCGTGTTCAAATCTCACCTGGGTGTGGTTTCTATCAAGTTCTGGTATATCATCCGCTTTCTCTCTTTTTGGTTTACTAAAACATCAATTTTCTTTTGGAAATTTTAACATTCACTTCATGAAAGTATTAGAATTACCTAGAAATTAATTTTAAAAGTTTTAACTTCCTCATTTTTCAAAAAAGCGGTGTGAGATTACTTCATTTCAAAAATTCTCGATCATAAGTCGCACCAAGCATTAACTTATTTTATTGGCATACTGTCATACCCCCAAACCTAAGATGAACATTGTCCTCAATGTTCTAGACAACCTTGAAACGAGGGCGCAGGATAAAGAAGAAAGGAAAACTAAGCGAGAAAAAAATTTGCACTATGTGCCACGAAAATAAAGAAAATAACTGAATATATGAGCAGGAAAAGGAAAAAAAGTTATATAAATATAGGAAATTCGATAAAATAGAAAAATAACAAAACTAAGATAGAATGCTACAAAATAACATCTAAAAACTGAATATATGATCAGAAAAATAAAAGAACTGCAAAGCAAATGGAAGGAAACTAATGCTAATAACAGAGAAACAGTAAAAACAAGGTAAGGGACTGAATACAAAGTTAAAAAAAAAAAAAAAAGTGTTGATACAAAAACAGAATTTGTGAATGCAAAATAGGAAAACAAAGTTAGAAACTAACTATACTCACAGAAAAATGACGAAAATCAGTAAAACGAGGACACATTAACCTAAGAAAGAAAAAAAAATCAGCGATCTAAAAACAGAATTTGAAACTAAAATTCCTAAAACAGAAAATCTAATGCCAAATGATACATCCTAAGCCCAAAGAAAAAAAACCAAAAGCCTGAGATACTTATGAATCTAAGTGATTATAAAAATGATTAGCAGGAATACAGTGAAAAGCAAGATTCATAAGACTGACCCCTTTGTTGATGATGTGTATGAATAAAAAAGAATAATGAAGCATGGGAGCACATATTAAAAACAGGGTTCACACACAGCTGAGACCCATTTATGATGAAGAAATCTCGAAGGAAAATAAAATCAGTGGGTCCATTGAATATTCAAAACAGCCTATGATTCACTACTCATTATCCTACATGATTCCTAAAAATAAAAAAAATGATCTCAGCAGGTCCAGATGGGAAAAGTGGATGCAAATGGAAAAAAACAGCCCATCCGGAGGATATCAATATATATATATTTTTTTTGTTTTTATAATTTTCTATTTTTATTTTTTTTTACTTGTTTTAGATCAGCCTGGGCTCAACAAGAGCCCTTATTTACTACTGCTGAAAATAATGAGAAACAACTCAGAGATTTTCTATTTGTGTTTTCATTTTCTTTTATTTTGTATTTGGTTTTGTAAAAATCAAAGATGCCTAAAAGATGTGAAATTATAATCAAAACAAACATTAAACACGCAGGCTTTGGTTCTCAAGAATTTAAAAATATAAAATGAATGCAAAGGAGAAGGGATGCAAACTCAAGCGGATCTGCTCCACTTTTAGTCTAGATGCTCCTTGTTGACGTGCTCAGATCTGCAAAAATCCAAAAAGCTAAAGATTACCTTATTCAAGTATATTGACAAAATAAAAGAAAAACTTAGGACTCTTGCCCAAATTTGAGAAAAAGACAAAAGAGTGGCAGAAACACTTATTCAACTAACTAGAAGGGAAAGAATAAAAACTTAAAAATAAAAAATTCTCACAGAAAGAAACAGTTTTCTATACAAAACTGCAGTGGACATTTAATCAAGCACTTGGAATGCAAAGTGCAGGTTTAAAGCAAAAATTAAAATGAAAATCAAATCTACAAAATTGAAAAACTTAGGTCTACCAATTTTAAAATCTATTCCCCGGCAACGGCGCCAAAAACTTGTTGGTGCTTCTGGTGTGCATGATTTATTTGTGTTTTGAAAACAGACTTACAAATGATGAATTGTACTGAATTTGTAAAAATAAAAAGAATAAGAAAATATCAGCACAGAGAGAACATACTTAGCCTGCAAGATCAGGGCCAATTGTAGCAAGTTTTAAATGTGAGTAAAAGATCGTCCACAGGGAATTGATTTAAAATTTAAGATAAACCTTCAGATCTGACCTCTGATCCTATCTACAAAGCACATAAGATGGGAGGTTGAATTTGTCACATTAACTAAATGATAAAAGTAAAGATTAAACTAAGTGATCCAGATCTGAGTTGTGGGAATTTGATGTAAACTTATAAAAATGGAGAAATAATATCTAACTTTGATTTGGTCTTTGAAATCTAATGAGAATAACTGCAGCTCAACAGAGGTGATCCAATCTTCATCTGGCTACAAGCACAGATGTAAGAGAGATAAATCTAATTCAAGGATTAGGCTTACACTTATGGCTATGGTCTGTCCACTTTAATGGCCACAAACCATCCAATAGTCTTTAATCCAAATCCTCAATTCAGAACAAGAAACATCACTACAAATGCTGTAAGAGACTAGGTTACAAACACTAATTCTCACAGGATTAATGAATCAAGGGAAATTGCATGCAAAACAATGAATCTAAAGGAGTCTAATGTACTGAGGAGATCAGAGGGAACCCTTGACATGAGTCCAATGGAGAATGCATAGTTTACAGCAACCTTTTAAAATTCATCCTTACAATTTACAGAGCACGGCTTAATGACTCTGATTTGCGTCTTGATGCAAACTCTCCTTTGAGTTACAGCAGTATCTCACAGCTCTCAAATGCAAGTACAAAGTACGCTATTACAAGGATTGCAGACAAGCTGTCTGGCTGGGAAATGGGGGATTAGGAATGAAACTCAAAATCTGGATACCCAAATTGGGCAAATGGTTCGTCTATTTATAGTTTTCCCTAAGCCAGCTCAGATGTGTATCAACCAATCACAATTGGATAGATCTGTATCAACCAATAGGAGTCGAGCACCAGGATCCAGATCTGTTCTGGCTAATCGTAATCGCTTGATCCGTTCACCAATCGTGATAGAAGCATCAATTTCGTTATGTAATTCAAAAATCTGTTTGAGCTTCTAGATGTTCCCGCCAAGTAATTTGATCTTTGGGTGTTCAGATGGGGTGGAATATGCCTTTGGTTCGTGTCGTAAAATTTTGAATGTCCCTAGGCTTTTAAATGCATTGCGCGGCAGAGATTATCGAATTGCCCTTACAGATGCCGAGAATCTTTCAGATATCATTTCGCATACGCTTTGGAGAACTTTTCGCAAGGTATCTTGGACTTCAAGCTCTTTCGCATGATTGGAGACCTTTCAAAAGAATCAGAACCGAGATCTATTCGCAAAGATTGGGGACATTTTAAAAGAATCAGAACTTCGAGATCTATTCGCAAAGATTGAGACCTTTCAGAGAGCTTGGGGACCTTTTTCGCAAAGATTGGGGACCTTTTCAAAAGAACTGTAATCTTCGAGATCTATTCGCAAAGATTGGAGACCTTTCGCGGAGCTTGGGGACCTTTTCGCAAAGATTGGGGACCTTTACGAATAGCATTCTGTAGTGCATTCTTCTTTTCGAATAGCTCCAAACCTCTTTCTAGGTTGAAACCAGGCCTTTGTCCTCTTTATTTTAGGCATTTTGACAGCCAGTGAGGTTGTCCTTTCTCCTTCTTCCTCCAGATCAAGATGGGTCATCATCTTTTTGGCACTTTTAAGCTACTTTCAAGGTTAAGCCTGCCTTTATTGTTAGCTGTAAAACAAACACTTAAAACACTTATTTAGTTCTCTCAAGGGTCTATCAAGGCCCAGATTAAGGGGTGAAAAATGGTATTTTCCAGTTCTCAACACCTCACCATCCTCCATCATATGAGAGACAATGCTTACCTTAGGAAGGATGTCCTGAGGGGCATGGCCAAGCTTCGCCAATCCATTGAGACCCCCTGGCTGGAGCAGATTGATAAAATGACGGAGGAACACCGACAGCAACTTCTGGGCATCTCATTGGGGTGGACTAACATTTTGGACGCCTACCAAAAGGCCAAGGCTACAGCTACTTATCATCAGATAAATTGGGAGTATGAGAAATCCAATGCTGCTGCAGGGAATGCCCGGGCAAGAATGCTTGAAAAATGGCTTAACAATGCACAGGAAATCCAAAAAATCCCAAAGGAGATCCATGAGACTGACATCCTCAAACATCAAATCCAAATAGCCTCATTGGAATTCACATTGGCTGCTGCCAGAAATGTCCCTCTGCAGCCGACCCCCATCTCTATTCAGATGCCTGAGCCTGAGCCAACTACTACTCTAGCTCCACCTGCCCATTCTGCGGAGGCACAAGCTAAGCCCCAACACGTCAAAGGAAAAGCTCCTGCTTCACCTCCTACGGAGCAGCCTGCAACTACAGAGCAACCTACCCCTACCACGGCCTCTGCTGAACCACCACAGAAGCAAACTTATCCTCAGGAGAGGAAAGTCATTGCTAAGAGGTTTGCTCCCAAAGCTGTCCCTTTAAAAATTGGCAAAGAGCCTGCTGCCCAGTCTGAAGAGGCACAGTCCCGTGCCCAAACTGAGTCCACTGGAAAAGGGAAATCCCCAGTGGTCCCCACTGCAAAAGTAGAAGCCAAAGGCAAAGGCAACGGAAAATCCCCTGCCACCCCCCCTGCTAAGCGCAAAGGAAAAGCCCCTCAAGAACCCAAGGACCCAAAAGCTCCCAAGCCACCAAAAGTAAGGGTGAGGGCACCTAAAGCTCCAACTGCAAAGAAAACACCAGCCGAAAAGAAATAGGAGAGGGAGGAAAAGAAGAAACAGGACAGAGATGCCCTTAGGGCACATGCTAAAAAGATGGGGTGGGATTTCTACACAGATTCGAGTTCAGATTAGATCCTAGCTTCTAGATTGTATATTAGGTTTTTCTTCTTTTAAATACATTTGTAAATATTTTTTTCAAACTTTAATAGAATTTCTAGCTTTTATCTATTGCTCTGTTCGGTGTGCTTCTTTCTGTTTGTTTGCTAGTTTTCATTTTGTTCTTTTTTGCCATTCATGGGAGAGGAGTTTAGGGCGACTATGCTTCTTTTCAATAGTAATCCGTGTGGAGAATAGATGTAGATGGTGGCTATATAAATCTATGCAACTACCTGCCTCAGGGATTTCAATGGCTTCTTCTTCAAATTGATAAGCCATGTTAGGCTACCTCGCGGAGATCCCCAGCTCAGCTGCGCGAGAAATGTACTTTACTCATCACTGATTGTTCTTTGCGAGGATCCCCGCATGATACACTGACCCCTTTAAATACCATGCCTATCTTTAGACAATCAGTTAATGCTCACTCTCTTTTCCAAAGAGCCAGTTGTGTGTTTCTTCTTTCCCCACACAACGCTCATTTATTGCCAAGTTTGAAAAGGGGCACACTTTCAATTCCACCGATTCATGTTCCCTCATCCCTACCTTTTAAAACGGCCATCAGTCCCTTTTCATCTCATCCCTCCAATTCTAACCCTAGTAGTCCATACCTCCTCACACAAATGGCGGATGACAACCCCTTCGGGTTCCCAATCAAATTCTACCACATCTGGGAAGATCCCCCACCGCCAAAGGAGCCGGACCCCTTGCAATTTCTCTGGGATGAATTTGACGAGGTCCAGCGGATCCTCGCCAAGGAGGAAAAGAAAAAGAAAAAAAGAGAGAAGAGAGAAAAGAAGAAGAAAAAAATGGCACTACTTGCATCTCCCCCTCCATCTTCCTCAAACCCTCCCCCGACTACACATTGATCCCCCCCCCATTTTCTCTTTTCCATTTCAATCTTTTTGTCATATTTTCTTTTTATTTTAATGCAAGTTTCTTTTAGTTTCATATTGTTCCGTTTGCATTTTCTGTTTCTCTCTCTTCTTCTGTGTTTATTTCTGTCTGTCTGCTTGGATTCTACTATTTTTTTTATCACCTTTGAACCAGTGAGGACACTGCTCTTAAAGGTTTGGGGGTGTGGCAGTCTGCCAATAGAATAGTTAATTTTAGTGCAGTAACGGTGGTTTAACTGGGATGAATAAAGTTAATTTTCACTTAACTTGATACAATGAGGAAACATGTAAAAATTTAAATATTTTGGCAGACTTTTGGAAACAGATAAAAGTTGATCTTGACACCACCATGAAGCTAATATTAGAAAAAATTTTGAGTTAAGTACTCAGCGAGCCTAAGAGGAGAGAAACAGACGAAAATACACCCCATGAGTTAAAATTGAAGACCATACTTAGTGAGATTTTGGCCCATCATTTTCTTTTAAAGAATGTTTTTGGCATTATTTCTGCTCTAAGGACTGAGTGAATCAAGACTTTTTCATTAGAAATTGTGCAACTCCAAATCAAAACTAATTGACAGCACTCATGAGACTAAGGAAATGATCCAAGGCCCTCATTTGGATAGTTTAAGCCTAAAAATCTAACCTTTTAAAATCTGCCCTTTTGCATACACTAGTTGATCCTTAAAATCGTATTTTTTCTTTCACAAACACCAGAAAACTTGCACCTTAACCTCATTACCTGAGTCAACCTTACCCTCACTCTGAGAATTCAGAAGGTAAAGGAGAAGGAGGTAAAGATACTTAGAATGGTCCAATATTCTGTAGGAAGTGAAGAAAAGCAACTTGTGAACAGCTGTGTATCACAGGCAGTTGTGTGGCATTTTATCAAAAGAATGAATAAAGAAAATAAAAAGAGAAAAATAAAGAGAAGTCTAGAGAACATCATCATCTGAAAATTAAAAAAAAAAAGAAGAGGAGAAGCTAGCCACTTTGAGTCTGAAATACAAAAGAAAGATGAAGTTTTTACTGAAATGAAGGTTGTGAAGTCATGAGACACTCCTTACCTTGCTGATTTCTTAATTTGAACTCCCTTTTTACCCATTTATTCTGTATACCCCTCAACCATAAGCCACATTACAACCCATTCAAAATGACCTTGTGAATCCAAAGTCAAATGAGCTGTTATGTGGAGATGAAGAGTTGCCCAATCTATGGTGAAAATCCTTGAAGATGTCAGAAATTAGAAGCTTGGCCTATGCCTATGCTCATGCTTCCAAACCCATTTAGGGTCTGCAACTGCTCTTGAGCTGTTGGGATTATGAACACCCTCAGGTTATTAATGTTGAGAGATAACCCTAGTGAGAATTGGGTCTGAATTTTTACCTCATCAAGGTGCTATCCAACCTGGATCTTGAATCAAAGGCAAGCTGGGTACTGATTTTTTTTATACATTGAAATTCTAGTGTTAAATTAATGGTGGTCAGGCAAACACATGTTAACTTTTAAGTTCTAAATGGCCTACAAACATTGCTGCAGTTTCCTCTAAGTGTTAAATGGGTGTGCAATGAAACTTTAAACATTCGAATCTGTGTTGTCATTATCTACACTATACTTAACTGATTTTAATGGTGAAGTTTGTGGGTGTCTTCATTGAAAACCCTTAGGAGACTTCACTCCTCCACTAGGGATCACCTAGGGGTTTAAAAGGCTTGGTACATATGCTAAATGTATCCGTGATCCCTACGAAAGTGGCATTTAATTACAGCTTTGCTAAGGGACTAGCAAAGATTAGGTTTGGGGGTGTGTTAAGACCTGAAAAGTACCACTTTTCACCCCTTAACTTAATCTCTGTTAGACCCGTAATCATTTAATAAAAGTGTTTTAAGCAAGTTCTGTAGGTAATAAGCAGCAGCTACTAATAAACCCCTAACCATGCCAAGAGCCCGGAACTACCTCAGAACAAAGGATGAACCCAGACAGAGAGTTGGCTGAAGCATAGGCACATCCAAGCAAAAATAAATCAAGAAGAATGCCTCGCGCAAATGTCGCAGGGTTCAATTGAGCCAGAAATAATGCCTTCGCACAGTTATCACGGTCTTCTGGAGGAAGCACAACAACTGGTCGCACAGTTTACGCGTTGCTCTCGTGCAGTTTGGTGCCAGAAAGAATTGAAAAGCAGACTTCTCGAGGTCCTCGTGAGGCTCAGTCTAAAGCATTCGCGCAGTCTTGTGCACCTTAAAAGAAGAACCGTTAAGCTTCGTGCGACTCACTCAGAAGAGAAAGCTTCAGGTATTCCTACGCCCAGCTGTCGCACAGTGGCCGCGAGATACAGACCTTCAGTGAATCTCGCGCGACCCGGAAACTCTTGAACACTACTTCTTCGCGAAGATCTGTCGCAAGATTCACCAAGGGACAAACCGTGCGAGCAATCCCCGTGCCATTCAAAGCTGAAAGAGTAATCTCGCGACAACCATTAGTACCCTGCGATGACCAAGATGTAAACCCCACGACTGCATGAACTTCAAGTCAATTCAACCCCACGATGCAAACTCTACCACGCGGCCAGATCTAGAAATTTTTTCTATCCAGCGAGGATCGGGTTCTAAAATTCTCTCCACTTCTGTAAGGGCAATCTAGGAATCTTCAGCAGTTAGGGCACACACTCCAATTCTCCAATCTCCGTGCACACGCCCTGAGGCATCCAAGGGACAAGAATGGGCCGCAATTACATTAATAAATTGGGGTTTTCCTAACCCTAATGAGAGGGGAAGCCGACTGCTATATAAGCCTAAGCCAAGCTTAGGTTTAAAGGGGATCCTTTTTGGAACTTAACTTCTGTGCTTCTTCTCCAAAAAACCAACTGTAGAATTATAGTAGGCTAAGGCTAGGGTTTAGGAGTTTTCTTTTTCCTTTTTCTTTCTCTCCATAGTCCAGCACTTGCTGGCTATGCCTTTTGTATGATTATCTGGTATAGATTTTAATAGAGTTTTTGTAATAGGATCTGTTGCATGTATGGGATGTTGTTTTTGTTAGGAGTTATGCTGTACAAGGCTGCTGCCTTGAGATCCTCTATTGCTAAGTTGTTTTGTAAGCAATGGAGGATTGCGTCAAAGGTACTCATTAGATCTAAGTGACCTGTGTGTCCAGGTTAGGAACTTTGCAGGCCTTCCCCCACCACAGGACCCACTAAATCTGAATCCCCATGGGAACTTGTGCTTGTAGCCTTGTGAACATGGTGGCGGCAGCAATGTTCTTGTTCTGTATTAGCCATTTGTGAGGAGGATAATCTCTGTGGATAGTCAGTGACCATTCAAGTGGACGGATTATAGCCCTAGGGTGAGGCCAAGTCATGGAACTAAGACAGATTCTTCTTCTCTACACTTGTGCTTGTAGCCTTGTGAGAGATTGTGCAGTGACAGACTCCCCTATAGTGGATAAATCCACCATCAAATTGCACATCTGAGTTGGCCATAGAGATTGTAGGCTTGTGACTGGATCACTGCAGTTTTTCTAAAGCAGTAAATAGCCATGCTTAAAAGCTAGTACTCAAACTCTTGTTGGTCCTGTGTCTAGGCTTATGCACTTTGTAGGCCTAGCCCCATACACAGAACTTTAGAGGATGCGATTCCTATGGATTCTTGAGCTTATAGCCTGGATGAAGTAGTGCCTACAATGACAAGATCTATGGGTGGCAACTGCTTTAGAGGTTGGTGCATTCAAGGGACTCCCCGACAGGTTCAAGAGAGTTTTCAAGCTGCTTCAGTTAAAGCTGCGGGTTGGATGGGATCTTGAATGCACGTCGACAAGTTAGAAGAAGGCTGGAGGTTGGGAATCTCGACAGGTTCAGATATTTAAGTGGTCAACGGGTGTTATGGACTGGCTTGCAGCCGGAGCTTTGTTGAATGGATTGAAGTGCTGGGCTGCTGAGGAAGTCGATAAGTAGTAGGAAGCTAGGAGGCTGCTGCTGCTTTAAACTGAACCATTTGATAGATTGCCGAGGCTGTGAAGGATCCTTTCGATAGGTTGGAAGGTGCAACATGCATGAACCAATAGACAACTTGTTTTCAGCAGTTCGATAGGATGGCAGCTGCATTGCTGCAGCTTTATTCTCCAAGTGGTCGACAGGTTAGATAAAGTCGACAGGTTGGTGGTGTTTCCATGAAGATCCTATCGACAGGTTCAATGGGGTTTTGGCTACACTATTCGATAGGAAGGAAGGCTGGGGAGCTTCACTTCGACAGGTTTGAAGGCTGCATGAATTGTAAGTCGACAGTTTGGTTGGTGTAGGGTGCATGCCTTGAGGTTGAAGATGAGCTGCAGCTTCGGGCTCTACTGGTTGGGATGGTTGGATAGGATCATGAATGCGCATTGAGAGGTTAGAGGAGAACTGCAGGTTGGGCATATCAACAGATGTAGATATGTGAGTGGTCGACAGGTTCTATGGTGTGAATTGCAGCTGAAGCTTAAGAGGATGAGTTGTAGCCACATGAACCATTCGATGGGTTCATCATTGCTTCCTTTGAGGAATGTTTCGACAGGTTTGATAGCTCTGCAAAACACCTTTCGACAGGATGAGTGGTTACTACAATGGATCTGGGCTTGAATCTGCTGCTGCTTATGAGGATGCTTGCATGCTCCAACTAACAATTTGATAGGCTGCAATGGGAGATTGAGCATTTGGTTGTGGGAAGCTATGAGGCTGCTGCTGCTTTAACTTAAACACCATTCGATAGGTTGCTGAATAGAGAACTCGATAGGTACACATCTGGTTTTAAAATAGCAGCACTGCTTGACAAGTTGAATGTGGCTTGCTTCAGTTCGATAGGTTGGTGGTGTTGCTAAAGAACCATTCGACAGATTTTAAAGGCTACTGAAGTGAACTTATGATGCTGAAAGCTACTGCTCGATAGGTTGAAGGGTAGAGCTCGACAGGTTTAGCTTCAGTAATCCATTACCATTCGACAGGTTTATTGTTCCATTCGTGGAGTTGGCTTCAGCAGCTTGTATATTGCACTCTTACACCATTCGACAGGTTTAAACCTCCAAAGAGCTCTCCGAGAGATTGAAGGCTGCATTTGAATCTCACGAGCAACTGCTCGAGCTTGAGCTGCTAGAGACACCTGAAGCTTCTGTGGATTGTTGCAGCTTATTCTCTAATTTTCTGAGGTGCATGACAGGTTAAGTTCGAAGCTCCTCTTCATCACAACTGCTGGAGTTTGTGACAGATAAAGCTTATTGAAGGTTTCATGGGAGCAGCTGCTGCTAATGATGGTAAACCACATGATTGCATTAATGTGCCCATGCTGAAACTATTTTGCTCAATGTGCACCAGGCTGAAGCTCTTTTATCCTTGATAGTTTGAAACATAAAAGTGTCGGGGCTTGGGTTCTTTGTTCTATTGTTTACTCCAACAACAGCAGCTCTATTTCTGATCATGGGCTTCACCTGTTTTAGCCCCAATGAATGGCTCTATTTATGAACTTTGTGGCACTTATTAACTGGATTTCTGCACTATGCTATAATTTCTTCCTCAAACTGCAAAACAAGCTAAAATTGATTATAAATAGCTCTAAGGCTTAGCAAAAGCTAGGTTTAAAGGTGTAGAAAGTGGTAAAAATTAGTGCTTAACAGTTGGGGATTGTAGTGGGGAGCTGTGTGGGATTTCAAGGGTGTAAGGCTTATGCTCAAAGGCTTGGGCTGTGGAGGTTGGTGGTAGGCCAATGGTTAGGTCTAGTATGGCCGTGGTTTTAGGAATTGGGATGGTTTGGGATATATAGGTGGGTTGGGGTTCTATGTGGGCTTTTATTAATTTCCTTTTCTTTGTATAGGTGGCCTTCACAGCTGGGCTAGCGTAAGCTAGGTAAGTAGGTAAAGGTACATGTATGGTAGCAGTAGGTATGGGGGCTAATGAAGGTTGTGAGGCTTGGGTTGAGGGGATAGTGGCTAGCATCAAAGGTGAAGGGGTGGCTGATGAGGTAATGGCTGTAGCTGTGGAGGTGGTGCTGGCTGGCACACATGAATGGGCTGCCAGCGAGATGGTAGCAGACGGTGGAGCCACAGAGGCAGCAACATCAAAGGTTGCTAGTACCTCTGGCTTCTTCTTCTTCTCAATGAGAGTACCACTAATCTCCCATTGCTTTTTGCCACAATTTCTGAGATTCAAGGCAATGGTTTCTTCATCCATTTGAAATGGGTACCCCCCCAAATTCAGCAAGGCTGTAATGAGCCTGTAGTATGGAAGGGAATGAGGTTTCTTCCTGATCTTCACTTTCTCAGAAATGTCTATCATCCTTTTAAAAATTAACTTGGCAGCATCCAAGTAGTGGCTCTTGTGAAAGGATAAGAATGCATCAGTAATAGGAGACCTCCTCTCCAACTCATGTCCAGAGCAATATACTTTTTTTCGTAGCACCCCATCCATAAATCTGAGTTGGGGGTGCATATCTCTCTTTCTAATTGATACCCCTGATGAAGTGACCCCTCCAATAAGATCCTTAGCAATTTTTGGGATGGTGGCGGTCAATGGGGGACCCAAACCACTCATAGGGATGTCCTTGTTGAGAACTGAAAAATACCATTTTCCACCCCTTAACCTGAGCCTTGATAGACCTTTAAGAGAGCTAAATAAGTGCTTTAAGTGTTTATTTTACAGCCAACAATAAAGGCAGGCTTAACCCTGAAAGTAGCTTAAAAGTGCAAAAAAGATGAGGACCCATCTTGATCTGGAGGAAGAAGGATAAGGGACAGCCTCACTGGCTGTTGAAATGCCTAAACTAAAGAAGACAAAGGCCTGGTTTCAACCTGGAAATAGGTTTGGAGCTATTCGAAAGGAAGAATGCACTACAGAATGCTATTCGAAAGGATTCCTGATCTATTCGAAAAGTACCTGGGCATTGCGAGAAGAACTAAAGCTCCAGGCTTGGTTTTCAAAGAGCACCTGAAATCTATTCGAAAGGAACAAACTTGCTGATGATCCTTTCGAAAAGAAGAAAACTCCTTGCGAACAATACTAGTTTTGTGTGAATAGAGCTCCAGAAAGTTATAGTTCCTTTTGAAAAGGCCCCCAATCTATGCGAATAGAGCTCCAGAAGTTACAGTTCCTTTTGAAAAGGCCCCCAATCTGCGAGAAATCATATTCTAAAGATTCTCAGCATCTGCAAGGGCATTTTAGTAATCTCTACATGCGCCCCAATGCATTTAAAAGCCCAAGGGCATTCTAAAAAATTCTGAGCATGAACCAGAGGCATATTCCACTCCATGTGAACACCCAAAAGATGAAATTACTTGGAGGGAACTTCTAGAAGCTCAAACAGATTTTTGAATTACCTAACAGAATTTGATGCCTCTGTCTCCTGATTGGTTGAACCAGATCAAGCAGTTCTGATTGGCCAGAGCAGATCTTGATCCTTGTGCTCGACTCCTATTAGTTGATATGGATCTAACCAATTCTGATTGGTTGATGCACATCTGAGCTGGACTTGGGGAGAACTATAAATAGACGAACTATTTGCCCAATTTGGGTATCTAGAATTTGAGTTTCATTCCTGCTGCCCCATTTTCCACTTCAGATCAAGATAGCTTGTCTGAAACCTCTGTAATAGCCTAGCTTTTGTCTGTAACTAGGAATTGTGAGATACTTGTGTAATTCAAGTGAGAATTGTATTCAAGACTACAAATCCGAGAGCTGTTGTAAGCTGTGTTGAGTAACTGTAATGGTGGATTTGAAAAGGTTACTTTCATCAGTACGTTCTCAATCGGATTCATGTTCAGGGTTCATTGTGATCTCCTCACTCATTAGATTCCTTTAGATTTACTATTTTTAAGCAATTTCCCTTAATTCACTATCCCTGTGAGAATCTGTGTTTGTAACCTGGTTCTTACAGCATTTGTAGTGGTGCTTATGTTCTGAATCAAGACTTTGGATTGAAGAAGAAAACTATTGGATGATCTGTGTCCATGACAGTGGACAGATCATAGCCATAAGTTCAACTCAATTCTAATCCTTGAATTGGATTATTTTCTCTTACATTTGAGCTGGTAGCCAGATGAAGATTTGATACTTTCTCAACTGTGTTACACTATTTCTCATTCTGCAATCAATTACCAAGCTTAAGTTAACTGTTATTTCTCCATTCTTATTAATTTTGCATCCAATTCCCCCAACTCAGATCTGGATCGCTTAGTTTAAATTTTATCTTTAGATAATTTAGTTAATGTGACAAATTCAACCTCCCATCTTATTTGCTTTGTAGATAGGATTAGAGGCCAGATCTGGTAGCTCAGATCTGGATGTTTACCATACATTTTAAATCAATTCTTTGTGGACGATCTTTTACTCACTTACATTTAAAACTTGGTACAATTGGCCCTGATCTTGCAGGATAATTGATTTCTATCTGTGCTGATATTTCTTTCTTTTTAGTTTTCTAATTTCAGTATAATCCATAATTTGAAAATTTTGTTTTCAAAATACAAATAAATCATGAACACTTAGGAGGACAACAAGTTCTTGGCGCCGTTGCCGGGGAATCGATTTTAAAATTGGTAGACCTAAGTTTTTTTTACATCAGTGCTAACTGTTTCTATTGCTTGAATCTATGCAGTTATTCCTATACAATTGAGTTTGGAATCTACTCAGTAAGGAGTATTGAAGGTTTGCTTTGCATAATTTTTCTCTCTGTATCTGTGTTGTATGTTTGGTAGGAGGACTCTCAATCCTGAGATTGTACCTCTGAATTTAGAAGTTGAAAGGCTACTAAGAACCAGACAAACATCACAGAATTTTGCTGAGACTGCTACTATGGGTGAGCAACCTAGACTCTTGAGGGATTACTTTACACTCGATGCATATAATTCCCCATTTTGCATTCAATTTCCTACTGTTGAAGGAAATTATGAAATCAAATCATCAACTATCCAGATGCTTCCTTCCTTCCATGGTTTGAGTAAGGAGGATCCATACAACCATGTGGATGAATTCTTGTCTCTTTGTACCACATTCAACATAGCTGGACTAGATCCAGAGGCAACCAAGCTTAGGCTCTTCCCTTTTTCATTAAAGGACAAAGCTAGAGCATGGCTATCCATGTTGCCACCAAATAGTATTACTTCTTGGAATGATTTGTAGTGTCAATTTTTAGCCAAATACTTCCCTATGTCTAAGACCAGCCAGTTGAGACAAAGCATTGTCACTTTCTCTCAACACTCAACTGAAACTTTCTATGAAGCATGGGAAAGGTTTAAGGAGCTTTTAAGGTAATGCCCTCATCATCAAGTTCCCCAATGGCAGCTTGTTCAAAGCTTCTATCAGGGAATTGATCAAAAGGGTAAGAACATGGTAGGTGCCTCCTGTGGAGGCACCTATTTGTAAAGAACAGTTGAGGAGGTCTAGGACCTATTTGAAGTTATTGGTGAAAATTCAACACAATAAGAATCTCTGTCAAGAGACATTGAGAATCCTGCTCGGTTGAATAAAGAGCAGACTACCAAAGGAAAGATTTATGAGGTGAATGAGTTGGAAAGGAAGGTGGACAATTTAACCACCAAGTTTGGTAAATTGATGGACTCACTTCAAGGTCCAATGGTTGCTAGAGTAGAGGAGGCATGTCTGATATGCCAGTCCCCTACTCATTCCCATGATCAATGTCCAACTGCACCACAGTTCCCAGATCTAGTGGTGGAGCAAGCTCATGCTGCCCAATCGTTTGGACAGTTGCAATCTAATGAATATTCATGGAGAGGGCACCCTAATTTAAGGTGGAGCTAGGGCAATTATCAGCAACATCAGCAGCAACCAAAGCACCAAGTACCTTTCAAAAATTTATTCATACCAAGCCTAATTTTCAGCAGCCCATTTCCCAACAGATGGCACAACCTGTGCATCAATCTGCCCCAGCTCAGCCTCCTTCCAGATCCCCTTCTTTTGAAGACCAAGTTCTAACTTCACTCCAGAATTTAGGGTCTTTAACTCAGACTGTGAACTTTCACAGTCAGAGTATTAAGAAGATTGAAGACACATTGGGTCAAATTTCAAATACATTGACCAGAAGAGAGGAAGGCAGGTTACCTAACCAACCTTTGAATAATCCCAAAGGACAGTTCATGGTTGGAGATGCCTCTTTTTCACATGAAAAAGTAAAAGCTATCACTACTTTGAGAAGTGGAAGAGTTGTAAATAACAATGTGGATACAGAGAAGAAGAAGAAAAAAATGAGAAAACTGCTAGGAACATGCAGAAGGAGCAGCATGATTTTAGCATTGGGGGTGTTGATGTACCCCAGAAAAATCAAAAAAATGAAAAACAGAAAAATCAAAAAAATTCTGGTGATTATGCTAAGGCTGTAAATGAAGGAGTAGTTCCTCATTTACCATTTCCCCATGCCACGAAATCTGCATCCCCTTTTGATAAAGGGAATACAAAAATAGACGAAATGATGGAGACTTTCAAGCAAGTCAAGATAAATCTTCCTTTGCTTGATGCAATCAAGCAAGTCTCAGCCTATCCAAAGTTCTTGAAGGATATTTGCACACACAAAAGACAATCTAGGATCCAGTTATCCAAGAAAGTCTTTCCTGTGGAGAAAGTCAAATAGGTTTTGTCCATTGCCACACCTCCTAAACTCCAAGATCCTGGAATCCCCACAATCCCTTGCATTATTGGGGAACATACCATTGAAAAGGCTTTATTAGATTTGGGTGTTAGTGTTAACCTGCTTCCATATTCTGTATATGAGAAACTAGGTTTGGGAGAGTTAAAACCCACTCATGTGGTGTTACAACTAGCAGATAGATCTGAAAGAAAGCCAGTTGGGGTGATTGAGGATGTGCTGGTAAGAGTAGATAAGTTTTTCTACCCTGCTGATTTTCTGGTATTGGACATGGAACCTACAAAAAACATAACCTCCATTCCTATCATTTTGGGGAGACCATTCCTGGCTACAGCCAATGCTTGTATTCAATGCAGGTCTGGTATAATGGAAGTGTCCTTCGGAAATATGAAGGTGAAGTTAAATATTTACAATGCAGTTACCCAGCCTCAGTTCAGTTCTGAGGAGTGTTTTCTTATTGATTTGTTGGATGAACTAGTAGAGGAAACTCTACCCCAGTTCCTGCAGTGTAAGGATTTAATCACAGATTTTGAAGATGTTTGGAGAAATATTGTGGAAGAGACAACTTATGCCTCAAAGACTGAAGAGGTCAACGCTGTGCAAGAAACTCCTGTCCAAACAGCAAAGTTTTCTTCATGGAAACCTGCTATTTTTCCCCTTCCACAACCAGCCAAGGTACCTTTGTTACCTTCTCTTCTCAGCCCACCTGATGTAGAGCTGAAATAGTTGCCAGAAAATTTGAAATATGTGTTTTTAGGAGACCATAAAATATTGCCTGTGATTATCTCTTCCTCCCTCACTAAGGAACAAGAGGAGTTGTTGATTGTATTGAAACAACATAAGAAGGCAATTGGCTGGACTATGGAGACAGTTTCGCCCAATGTTTACATCATCTTAGCCTGGTGCTACAGAGATTTGAAGAAACCAATTTAGTTTTGAGCTGGGAGAAGAGCCATTTCATGGTCACCCAAGGCATTGTCCTTGGCCATGTTGTCTCCCATAAGGGCATTGAGGTGGATAGAGCAAAAATAGATTTAATTGCACATTTGCCTCCTCCCAAAACTGTTAAGCAAATCAGAAGTTTCTTGGGGCATGCTGGATTTTACAGGTGGTTCATTAAGGACTTCAGTAAATATCTAAGCCTCTTTGCCATTTATTGTGCCAAGATGTCCCTTTTGTTTTCAATGATGAATGCCTTAGGGCATTTGAATTCTTAAAAAACTGTTTGATTTCTGCTCCAATACTTTAGTCTCCAGACTACTCCCTGCCCTTTGAGCTGATGTGTGATGCATCAGATTATGCATTGGGAGTTGTTCTTGGGCAGAGAAAGGATAAGATGCTTCATGTCATTGCTTATGCCAGTAGATCAATGATTGATGCATAGCTCAATTACACAACAACTGAGAAAGAGCTGCTGGCAGTTGTTTGTGCCTTGGAGAAATTCAGGTCATATGTTTTGGGTTCACGAATTATGGTGTTCACTGACCACTCAGCCCTGAAATACCTTCTGTCTAAGAAGGATACCAAACCAAGATTAATCATGTGGATCCTCCTATTGCAGGAGTTTGATTTGCAGATTAAAGACAAAAAGGGCGTGAAAAATGTGGTGGCTGATCACCTGTCTAGAATTCTGACTGCTGAGATTGATAGGTTGCCTATCAATGACTCTTTTCCTGATGAGCAACTTTTTGCTATCAGTGTGCATACCCCCTGGTTTTCAAATATAGTTAACTTTTTGGCTACCGGAAGGACCCCCAACACTAGAATAAAATGGACAAGGATCTCTTCTTTTCAAAGATTAAACATTTTATTTGGGAGGATCCTTACCTGTTCAAGATTTGTATAGACCAAATCATTAGAAGATGTGTCCATGAAGAAGATTTCCACAGCATACTTTCCATGTGTCATGAGCAGGCCTGTGGAGGTCATTTTAGTGGAAACAAAACTGCTGTAAAGGTGTTACAGTATGGTTTTTATTGGCCCACACTCTTCAAGGATGCACTTTGCTGACCTGTAAGTCTTGTGAACATTTCCAAGAAAAACTCAATGCCTTTACAGCCCATTTTGGTAGTTGAATTGTTTGACATTTGGGGGATAGATTTTATGGGACCTTTTCCTCCTTCAAATGGCTTTAATTTCATCTTAGTAGCTGTGGATTATGTATCCAAATGGGTTGAAGCCACAGCCACTAAAACCAATGACCACAGAGTTGTCCGTAAATTCTTAAAGGATAACATTTTTTCCAGGTTTGGTTCCTCCAGAGCCATTATCAGTGATGGGGGAAGCCATTTTTGTAACAAGCATTTTGAGGCTCTATTGAAAAAGTACTCTGTGACTCACAGAGTAGCTACTCCATATCATCCAAAAACCAGTGGACAAGTGGAGATTTCAAACAGAGAAATCAAACATATACTGGAAAAGACTGAGGAAGGACAGAAAGGATTGGTCCTTTAAGCTGAATGATGCATTGTGGGCCTACAGGACAGCCTATAAAATCCCAATTGGCATCTCCCCATTCAGATTGGTCTATGGTAAAGCATGCCATTTACCAATGGAGTTAGAATATAAGGCCTTTTGGGCCATTAAAGCTTTAAATATGGATCTCACTGCTACTGGTAAGCACAGGAAACTGCAGCTCTCTGAGTTGGAAGAGCTGAGGATGGATGCATACACCAATGCAAGATTTTACAAAGAAAAAGTTAAGGCTTTCTATGACAAAAATCTGCTGAGAAAAGAGTTCACAACTGGCTCTAAGGTATGGTTATTCAACTCAAAACTCAAGTTTTTTCCTGGAAAGTTGAGATCCAGATGGGAAGGGCCATATACTATCATTCAAGCATCCCCATCTGGAGCTGTTGAAATTATGGACCCGAGTGATGGGAGAACCTTGAAAGTAAATGGTCAGAGGCTCAAACCATGTATTGAAAATATCTTGGAGCCTGTGATCACCATCTATCATCAAGAGCCTCCACAAATCTAATGTCACACAACTGTATCATATGTATTTTAGCTGTGTCTGTTCTGTGTTTTTGCATAGTTTTGTGTAATGGTTATTCTCTGTTTTAGTATTGTTTTAGTTAAATTTTCTTTGAGGAATCATAAGTTCTGAAAGCTTTGTGGTTTTGAATTGATTGAGAGAATAAATTCCAATAATTTTAATGTGGAGATTTTGGTAAAAATACAAAAAAAATTAGTTCTGTACTACAGAACATTTGTTCAAAAATAAATTCATGCTATTTGAAAAGTTTCACAATCATTTCGCAAAAGAAAATTAAGTTCGAACAGAAAAAAGTCCTTTTCGAAAAGGATTTGAACTTGTAGCCACAACTGTTCAAAAAGAATGGTAAACCTTATGAATGGATGCAGATCTTTTCGAATAGATGTTTCTGAAGCCATTTGCTTTACGAAAGGTACTGATGCCTTTCTCCTTTTCAAATAGAATTTTTTTTGAACTTTTTGAAAGAATCAATAATGCTTTGTGAAATCGATTTAAACATATTTAAAACCCTTCGAATAGAGGTTTTTATATTCAAAAGCATTTCCAGCATTGTCCTGCTTCGCAGGAAACCTTTCTTTTTCCATCCCTGGGTTCTTTTGGAATCCAGATCCAATTTTCTTCATTAGTTTTTCGTTGATTAAGCTTGAAGAGAAGGATCTTTTGCCTCTGACTCCTGTGGATTTGATCAAGCGGTCAAAAGTTTCGAGCAAACCCTAGGTTTTGGTATTTTCCTCTCCATATCCTTTGTCTGTTCTTTAAAATTTTGATTTCTGTTTAAGCATACATTGTCTGGGATTCAAAAGAGTTGTTTGTTAATTTTTGATAGAAGGAGGAATTATTTGAACGAGTTTTTAGAAATTTTTAAAATGGGGAAAGCTGAAAAATCGTTGGCTAAGATGTTCCCTAAGTCTTCTACTAAGAAAGCTAGCAAATCCTCCACCAAAGGAAAAGCTAAAACCTCAGCCAAGAGAAAATTGTCGATGGATAAGGTTGATAGGATTGTGAAGGGAAAGAGGGTTAGAATTGAGGAACCCATCCCTGAAGCTGACCCTATTCCTGAGACTGAGTTTCCTCCTCTTCCTAATCATTTGGTGCTTCCAAACCCTTTCATTGAAGCTCAGAAGCTGATTCGAGAGCTTAATGTGGATGAGAATTTTTTCTTGAACAAACCATAATGTAAGCTATCCCTGACATACATCAGGGATGCTTCACTGAGTAATATCTTGACCCCTCTTCCAGAGAAAATTTATCCAAGAATGGTGAGATTATGGTACCAGAACATGGTGAAAGTGAGTGACAATGTTGCTGATGTCCCAACTCTGGTAATTTTTATTGATGATTGTGCTTTAACCATCACGTATGAAGATATTGGAAATGCCTTGGGGATACCATTTCAGTATGATCCTGCTGGCCCTTTGGCTGCACCAAAGACAACCTCTTTTAGAGATATGGCTGCCCATCTAACCCAAGGCATAGTTGGAACTAGGCAATCCATCATGAGGAGAGACTTAGCACCCCAATTTTTGCTGATAGATTCCATTTTGAGAGGGAGTTTGTATGTCACTGGGCACAGTCAGGAAAGAAGGACACCCATTCTGGAGGCCCTCTTTCACTTTTCTAAAGGGCAATTCTTCAATGCCCCCATGCTGATATTTGAAGCAATGGCTGACATCAGTGCCAAGTTCAAGAAGGAACAGAAAGTGGCTAGAATACCATTTGGAAGGTTGATCATAGCCCTACTAAGGGCTAAATTTGATATTGATGAGCTAGAGCCTTTTGAGATTGTAACTCCTCATACTTTTGGGAAGAGGGCTTGGACTACAAGCCAAACTATGTTGAAAAGAATGAGGGAAACATTTTGCCACTCTTCAAAGGGCTATAGAAGGGAACCCTTACATCTCTAGCGATGTCCTTAAGGGGATTGCAAATCTTCAAGCTTACATAAAGACTCCTTATGAGGACAAGATTAGGAAGTTGGAGCTGTTTATGAAATTTGAGAGAGATAAGATGCAGGACCTGCTGCACCAAACCTATCAGATGGTTAGGGGTGAGAAGCACACAGCTGCCATGTTACAAGAAGAGCTTGTCAATGAAAAGCTGAGGACAGTTAGAGAAAAAGAGAGGGCTGATAGACTTGAGAAATATATTGGCCTCACCAGAAAGATCAAGTCTGAAGAGTACACCGAACTCCAAGCCACAATCCAAGAGAAAGCTGAATCAAGTTCAGACTCTAATACTGACTCCAGTTCTGACCCCATTGAACCAACTTATGATACAGATTTTGACCCTAGTTATTAGACTACCTTGTACATTTTTTGTTGTAGTTTGTTTACTGTTAATTCCTGTTTATTGTTTACTTCTGTTGATTTGTCCTTTACTGTGCAATTTTTTTTCTATATCATTGTGCTTCAGTTTTTTTTTTACTTTGCTTATCCACTTCTGGACCAGTGAGGACACTGCTCCTCATAGGTTTGGGGGTGTGGCAGAGATGCCAATAATTTAGTTAACATTAATGCAGCTTATGATATGCAGAATTTTTAAAAATGAAGTGATTTCACACCTGTTTTTGAAAAATGAGGAAGTTAAAACTTTTTAAAATTGATTTCTAGTCTGATTCTAATACTTTCATGAAGTGAATGTCAGAAAAATTTCCAAAAGAAAATTGATGTTTTAGTAAACCTAAAAAGAGAGAAAACAGTGATGATATACCTCAGGAATTTGATAGAAAACTACACCGAGTGAGATTTGGGCCTGAAATGTATTCTTTAGAGGATGAATTGGCAAATCCTTTTGCTCTAGGGACTGTTTGAACCTGCTTGTTATCACTAGAAGTTACACATATCCAAGTTAAAATAGTTTGACAGCAATCATGATATTAACGACATGATGTAAGGCCTCCTTTTGGACAGTTTGAACTTCAAAAATCCCCACCTTTTAAAACTGCCCTTGGTACACACCAGTTGAGCTTTATAAATCCAAGATTTCTTTGAAACCTCATCAACCTCATTAAGCCTAACCCTCACTCTGAGAATTCAGATGGTAAATGAAAGAAAGCTGAAAAAGGTGAGTTGGGTAACAGTTTGGTAAAAGAAAAAGAAAAATAAGCGAAGGCAATGATGTATCAGCAGAAGAAATGTGGCATTCCAGTTAATTTTGTTCAAAAAAAAAAAAAAAAAAGAAAAAGGAGAAGCCATTTCATTGGAAGTTTGAAAAAGAAAGAAAAAGATGGCTACGTTGGCTCTGAAAATTCAAAGAAGAAGATGGAATTGTGTTGAATGAAGAGGGTGTGTATACCACCTCCTTACCTTGACTGACTTCTAAAATTTTGAACTCCATTCCACCCCTTTATTCTTGATAAAATTCACCCATAAGCCACATTACAACCCAAGTTAATGTCCTTACTGATCAAAGATGGATTGAGCTGTCACATGGAGATAAGGATTTGTGTAATCTATGGTGAAAACAGCAGTAAATTCAGAACTGAAAAGCAATGCCCATGCTCCCTCGCCATACCCCTATTTGAGGGTCAGAACGCCTTGAGCTGTGTGAAATAGTAAAACCCTCCTACTTGTATGTTGAGTGACAGCCCTGGTGAGAGTTGGGTTTGAAATCAACTTATTTGAGGTAACATCATAGCAGGATTCTCAAATAGAAGGCAAGCTTTTCATTATTTTTTCTTTTAAAGCTTCTTTACACAAACTGAGTGAATGGCAAAAGAATTACAGCAGAATTTCAGTTTTGAACTGATGTTTTCTGGAGAATCCTCTTACAGTTTGACTGATGCAGGTGTGAATAATCTGTGATTTGATGAAAGTCTGTTTTAATAAAACTGCATTAATATTAATTGATTTATTGGAGAAGTTTGTGGGTACCTTCACTGAAAACCCTCAGGAGACTTCACTCCTCCACTAGGGATCACCTAGGGGTTTAAAAGGCTTGTTGCATATGCTAAATGCAACTGTGCTCCCTACAAAAGTGGCTTTTCACTTTGTTTTTAATTTTGTCTTTGCTCAGGGACTAGCAAAGCTTAGGATTGGGGGTGTGTTGAGAACTGGAAAATACCATTTTCCACCCCTTAACCTGGGCCTTGATAGACCTTTCAGAGAACTAAATAAGTGCTTTAAATGTTTATTTTACAGCTAACAATAAAGGCAGGCTTAACCTTGAAAGTAGCTTAAAAGTGCTAAAAAGATGAGGACCCATGTTGATCTGGAGGAAGAAGGAGAAAGGACAGCCTCACTAGCTGTCGAAATGTCTAAACTAAAGAAGACAAAGGCTTGGTTTCAACCTAGAAATATGTTTAGAGCTATTCGAAAGGAAGAATGCACTACAGAATGCTATTCGAAAGGATTCCTGATCTATTCAAAAAGAACCTGAACACTGCGAAAAGAACTAAAGCTCCAGGCTTGGTTTTCAAAGAGCACCTGAAATCTATTCAAAAGGAACAAACTTGCTGATGATCCTTTCGAAAAGAAGAAAACTCCTTGCGAACAGCACCAGTTCTGTGCGAATAGAGCTCCAAAAAGTTACAATTCCTTTCGAAAAGGCCCCCAATCTATGCGAATAGAGCTCCAGAAGTTACAGTTCCTTTCGAAAAGGCCCCCAATCTGTGCGAAATCATATTCTAAAGATTCTCAGCATCTGCAAGGGCATTGTAGTAATCTCTGTACATGCCCCAATGCATTTAAAAACCCAGGGGCATTCTAGAACTTTTTGAGCACGAACTAGAGGCATATTACACTCCATGTGAACACCCAAAAGATGAAATTACTTGGTGGGAACTTCTAGAAGCTCAAACATATTTTTGAATTACCTAACAGAATTTGATGCCTCTGTCTCCTGATTGACTGAACCAGATCAAGCAGTTCTGATTGGCCCAAATAGATCTAGATCCTTGTGCTCGGCTCCTATTAGTTGATACGGATTTAACCAATTCTGATTGGTTGATGCACATCTGAGCTGGACTTGGGGAAAACTATAAATAGACGAACTATTTGCCCAATTTGGGTATCCAGAATTTGAGCTTCATTCCTGCTGCCCCATTTTCCACTTCAGATCAAGATAGCTTGTTTGAAACCTCTGTAATAGCGTAGCTTTTGTCTGTAACTGAGAACCGTGAGATACTTGTGTAATTCAAGTGAGAATTGTATTCAAGACTACAAATCCGAGAGCTGTTGTAAACTGTGTTGAGTAATTGTAATGGTGGATTTGAAAAGGTTGCTTTCATCAGTAAGTTCTCAATCGGATTCATGTTAAGGGTTCATTGTGATCTCCTCACTCATTAGATTCCTTTAGATTTACTGTTTTTAAGCAATTTCCCTTAATTCACTATCCCTGTGAGAATCTGTGTTTGTAACCTGGTTCTTACAGCATTTGTAGTGGTGCTTATGTTCTGAATCAAGACTTTGGATTGAAGAAGAAAACTATTGGAATGATCTGTGTCCATGACAGTGGATAGATCATAGCCATAAGTTCAACTCAATTCTAATCCTTGAATTGGATTATTTTCTCTTACATTTGAGCTGGTAGCCAAATGAAGATTTGATACTTTCTCAACTGTGTTACACTATTTCTCATTCTGCAATCAATTACTAAGCTTAAGTTAGCTGTTATTTCTCCATTCTTATTAATTTTCCATCCAATTCCCCCAACTCGGATCTGGATCACTTAGTTTAAATTTTACCTTTAGATAATTTAGTTAATGTGACAAATTCAACCTCCCATCTTACTTGCTTTGTAGATAGGAATGGAGGCCAGATCTGGTAGCTCAGATCTGGAGGTTTACCATACATTTTAAATTAATTCTCTGTGGACGATCTTTTGCTCACTTACATTTAAAACTTACTACAATTGGCGCTGATCTTGCAGGCTAATTGATTTCTCTCTGTGCTGATATTTCTTTCTTTTTAGTTTTCTAATTTCAGTATAATCCATACTTTGAAAAATCTATTTTCGAAATACAAATAAATCATGCACACTTACGAGGACAACAGTACTGGGCAGGTATCCCACGTATTCTAGCAATGACAACCTAATTGAACAACATCTCAAATTTGTCTATGAGCACCAACAATGCTAGTTTCCCATCATCACCAGTCTTGATCCTGATATTTTGGTAAAATAATTGCACTAGTCTAGGGAAGACTAGTTGCTTTGGGGGCCTCAGTAGGGGTAGCAATGTTACTTTGGTGAGGTACTCCATGGAGGCAGCTGTCTCAAGTAGCTCTTCAAAGAAGGCTTTATGAAAAATTGTTTCAGCCTCTAGCTTAATTGCTGCAATAAATTCAGATGGGACCCTGAGGTATTCATTATCTTCTTCCTCTTCATCCTCAGGGACCTCAGGGGCTACTTTCTTACCCTTTTTCTATTTCTAATTTGATTTCTTAGGGCTTTTGGTAGGTGGGTGCTCTCTGGCCCTCTTCTTAGGAGTAGATTTCTTTTTGGTACCTTGGGCATTAGAGGTCACACCCTTTCCCTTCTTTACAAATAGCTCAATTTAGGGCTCCTCAGCGGGTGCAGTTACCATAGGGGTCTCCACATTGGAGGCCTCTGCTATCCTTGTAGGTTTCTGAGTGACCACAGGGCGTCCAATAGGTGGTGGGGTTACCAAAGCAGACAAGGTGTCTGTGAATTTTGAAGCTATGGCCATAGCTGTTCAAATACTTCAAATGAGGGCTTGAAACTCTCAGCAGGTGTAATGCACTCTTTCAAATTAAAACAGACCTCAAATTGCTCTCTACTTAGACTAAAGTGCTGCCCAATTAAATCAATTGAGAGAGAGTGAGAAATCTTATCAAATGACAGCTAGGGTTTCACCTCACACGTTGTACAATTATTCAAATCCCCCCAAACCTAGGTCAAAGTGACCAGGAGGTGATTGGGAGCAAAATGGTATGAGGAAATTAGTTGAGGTTGAGTGGAAAAGGTAGTATAGAAGAAAGAAGAAAAGGGGGAGCTCAGGAATGTGCAGTAAAAGCTAGGGCAAAGAGAAATGAAATGAGAAGAATGGAGAAATTGCTGGGTTTATAGGGCTGAACCCGTGGTTCGCGCAGTTGTCGTCAGGTTCTCGCGCAGTACAATTCTCGCATAGTACACAGCTAACTACGCAAGAAGTGCGGTCGCAAACCAGAAAAGAGCCTTACGAGAATAGATTTAGAAGATTTATGTGCCTCACGGGGTACTTCACAGAGTTAAATTGGCGCCATAACGTGCGAAGCAGTTTCTCATCTCTCGTGCAGCTTAGCTTGTGATCTACATGAGGAACATCCATTTGGAGTATCAGGAACTTTGCGAGGCAATTTAATGGTGTGGCCTTCAGAATGTTAGCTCGTGAGGCTCTCATGCAGTACAAAAATGTGAATTCAGTTTTTCATGCAGTTCCCTATTGCTGACAGGATAGAGCCTCATGAGGCTCAATGTCAGGCTTCAAAAGGTGCCTTTTTCTCGCGAAGCTCTCGCACAATACAAAATATCCATCAAAACTCTATGAGAAAGCTTCAGGTGGCTCGCGAGCTTGAAATTTAGGCCATTTAGCCTCACAAGAAAGTAACATTTAACCTTTACTTTCAGTTTGTGCCCTGGCCTGTGCATGTGCAATATCATACACCAATTTAGTGTGCATCAACACAACTCCTTGATATGTACTCCATTTAATCATAACAGTTTATTTACCCTTTATCAACATTAAAACATCACAAATTCAGAATTGCAAAGATAATCTCTCAGATCAAATTCATGACATGTGTTGTGAGAGCATCTCAACCATCACCAACAGACTTGAACATCAAATTCAGATGATAGATATGCACATGTACTCAAACAGAACATAACAAAAGAAAATCATAAACACACAAGCAAATCATTATCCTAAAAGCAGTAAATGAAGATTTCTAAGCCACACAAAACAAAACAAAGCATTCAACTCATATGGTACATATGTTACAAAGTTGTGGGTCACTGAGTAGTGGGGAGTCATGTAGGTGAGTGGTCTGAGGAGGCTCTACTGAATTTTCTACATAAATTTTTAGCCTCTGCCCATTCACTTTCATGATCTTCCCAGACATAGGATCCGGGATCTCCACAGCACCAGATGGGGAGGCATGAATGACAGTGTAAGGTCCATCCCATTTGGATTTTAACTTCCTTGAAAAAAATCTTAGTTTGGAGTTGAAAAGCCAAACCTTAGTGTCAGCATTGAAGTCCCTTCTCATTAGCTTCTTGTCAAAGAATGCCTTTGATTTCTCCTTGTAAATTATGACATTTGAATTGGCTTCCAGCCTCAGCTCATCAAGCTCTACCAGCTGTAATTTCCTATGAGAACCAGCAGAAGTTAGATTGAAATTCAAAATTTGATAGCCCAATAGGCTCTGTGCTCTAACTCCATTGGTAGGTGGCAGGCCTTTCCATAAACTAGCCTAAATGGGGACATGTCAATAGGGGTCTTATAGGCTGTCCTATAAGCCCACAAAATATCATTCAGCTTCTGTGCCCAATCCTTCTTATCACTCTTCACAGTCTTCTCCAAGAATGCTTGATCTCCCTATTGGAAATTTCAACTTGCCCACTGGTTTGTGGGTGGTAGGGAGTTTCAATTTTGTGGTTAACAGAGTACTTTTTGAGGAGGTTCTCAAAAGGTTTGTTACGGAAATGACTCCCCCCATCACTAATGATAGCTCTGTGGGTGATAAATCTTGAGAAGATATTGTCCTTCAAAAATTTAAGGACAACTATGTGGTCATTGGTCCTTATGGCAATGGCTTCCACCCATTTGGACACATAGTCCACTGCCACAAGTATGATGTTAAAACCCATAAGAGGAGGAAAGGGGCCCATAAAATCAATGCCCTAGATGTAAAAAAGTTTTACCCCAAGGATGGGCTGTAATGGCATAAATTTTTCTCGGAAATGCCCCCCAACCTTTGACATCTCTTACAGGCTTTGCAATGTATACATGCATCTCTGAACAAAGAAAGCCAATAAAAATCACATCGTAGCACTTTTACTGTAGTCTTATTGCCATTGAAGTGACCTCCACAGGCTTGCTCATGGCACACAGAAAGAATGTTGTGAAACTCACTTTTTGGTACACATCTCCTAACAACCTAGTCTGCGCAATGCTTATATAGGTATGGATTCTCCCACAGAAAATGTTTGACCTAAGAGAAAAATTGGTCTTTATCCATCTTGGATTAGTGAGGGGGAATCTTACCAATAGTAAGAAAATTAACAATATGTGCAAACCAGGGCACACTAGACTGTAAGGAAACTAGCTGCTCATCAGGGATCAACTCATTAACAGGTACTGCTACACATTCTTTCAAAATAATTCTAGAGAGGTGGTTAGCCACCACATTCTCAACTCCCTTTTTATCTTTGATCTCAAGATCAAACACCTGTAACAGAAGGATCCATCTGATCAACCTTGGCTTGGCATCCTTCTTAGTCAATAGGTATTTCAGGGCTGAGTGATCAGTGAAAATAATAATTTTAGACCCAAGCAAGTAGGGTCTAAACTTATCCACAACAAACACAACAGCTAGTAGCTCCTTCTCAGTAGTGGTGTAGTTGAGCTGAGCTTCAGCTAGTGATTTGCTGGCATAATAGATCACTGCAGGCAACTTATCTTTCCTCTGTCCTAAGACAACACCTATGGCCAAGTTTGATGCATCACACATCAGCTCAAAGGGGAGTGAGTAATCTAGGGCTTGGATTACAAGAGTAGTGGTATGACACTTTTTTAAGACCTCAAAGGCCTCAAGGTGTTCAATAGAGAAGTCAAATGGCACATCTTGACAAAGCAGGTGGCACAATGGATTTGAAATTTTGCTGAAGTCCTTAATGAATCTCCTATAAAATCCAGCTTGTCCTAAAAATGATCTGATTTGTTTGACAGTCCTGGGTGGGGGCGGGTGTGAAATCAAGCCCACTTTAGCCTTGTCAACCTCTATTCCTTTGTGAGAGACCACATGGCCTATTACAATTCCTTGTGTCAGCATAAAGTGACTCTTTTCCCAGCTTAGGACCAAATTGGTCCCCTCACATCTTTGTAAAACCAGATCAAGGTGACTCAAGCACTGGCTAAAGCTATCCCCATAAACTGAGAAATCATCCATGAAGATTTCCAAGAATTTATCAATCATATTAGAAAAGATTACATACATGCACCTCTGAAATGTGGCTGGGGAATTGCATAGTCCAAAAGGCATCCTCCTGTAAGCAAAGGTGCCAAAGGGACATGTGAAAGTAGTTTTCTCTTTATCTTGAGGATACACAGTGATTTGATTATACCCTAAGTATCTATCAAGAAAGCAGTAAAATGCCTTTCCAACCAGCTTATCTAGAATTTGGTCAATGAAAGGGAGGGGGAAGTGGTCTTTTCTAGTCTTAGAGTTGAGTTTTCTATAATCAATGTAAACTCTCCAACCAATGGTCTCCCTGGCTGGCATCAACTCTCTAAAATCAGTATTGATTACTATTATGCCTGACTCATTAGGTACCACCTGGATAGGTGACACCCATTCTGAATCTAAAATGAGGTAAATTACCCCTGCATCCAATAGTTTCACTATCTCCTTGAGGACCACCTCTTGCATGTGAGGATTAAGCTTCCTCTACATCTCCCTTGACGATTTTACACCCTTATCCAGGTGAATTCTGTGCATGCAAACTAAGGTATCAATGCCTCCAAGATCAGTTATTATCCACCCTATTGCTTTCTTGTGCTTCTTGAGAACACTCAATAATTCCTCCTCCTGCTCACTTATGGGAGAGGAGGAGATAATCACTGGAAGCTTGCTGTTCTATCCCAAGAAGGCATATTTTAATTTGGCTGGGAGCTATTTCAGCTCCTGCTCAGGGGGACTTTCAATTCAAGGCAATAAAGGTGCCTTAGTGGTTTGGGGAAGGAGCAACAATGTAAGTTTCCAGCTGGAATGCTAGACTAGGCCCACAGAAGACTCTATTTTTGTGGGGTCTTTTATCATGAAAACTTAGGCCTCCTTTTGAACAGTACGCCAAATATTTTCCAGGTCATTAGCAACATTATCCGAGTCCAGCAGATTGGATAATTCTTCTTCCACTAGGCCATCTATTACATCTATTACACACCAGTCCTCCATGTCCATCTGAGGATGCCTAGCAGTATGGTACACATTTAATTAGGCCTTCATGTTCCCAAAGGTCACCTCCATCACCCCTGACCTATATTGTATGCAACCATTTGCAGTGGCCAAGAATGGTCTCCCAAGGATGACAGGAATTGGGGCTTTACTTTTGCAAAGGTCCATGTCGAAAATAAGGAAATCAGCAGGATAGTAAAACTTGTCCACCCCCACCAAAACATCCTCCACCACACCTACAGGTATCCTCTCAGACTTATCAGCCAGTTGGAGCACAACTGATGTGGATTTCAATTCCCCCAAACCTAACTCCTCATACACAAAGTATGGGAGCAGGTTCACACTGGCCCCTAAGTCCAAGAGGGCTTTACCAATAGTGTGGTTTCCAATTATGCAAGGGATAGTAGGTACCCCTGGATCCTGTAATTTCTCAGGTGTGTCAATGGACAGAACTAACTCAACATGCTCAACAGTAAAAGCCTTTTTAGACAACTACACCCTTTCTTTCCTTTTCTGTGTGCAGAGGTCTTTCAAGAACTTGGCATAGGCAGGGACCTGTTTTATGGCATCAAGCAAGGGCAAATTGATCTTGACTTGTTTGAAGGTCTTCATCATCTCCACCATCTGAGCATTCCCCTTACCAAAAGGAGAAGGGCCAGCTAATGCATTAGAAAATGGTAGTTGTGAGACTGTTGGTGCCACAGCTGTATGCCTAACCACATCATGGTCAAATTTTTATTTTTTTCTTTTTTCTTCACTAATTGGTTGCTATTGAGCCTCAACCTCAACCCCTTTATTTTGCTCTTACTGATCCACAGTAGGGGATGACTTCTTTGGTTCTTCACCACTCTCATTCCTTTCAATTTCCCTTTCTATGACCTCCTCAGTAGCTCTATCCACTAAATTATCAACCACCTTACCACTCCTCAGGGTAGTGACTACATTAGCTTCCTCATGGGCAGAGGATGCTTCTCCAATCATAAACTACCCTTTTAGGTGAGCCAAGGGTTGACTAGGTAGTCTACCCTCTTCTCTCCTATTCAGAGCATTACAGATTTGACCCAAATGGTCTTCTATTTTCTTAATGCTTTTCCCATGAGAGTTCACAGTTTGGACCAAATTCCCCAAATTCTGCATAGATGCCAGCATTTGCTCTTAAAAGAAGAGGATCTAGGCTGTTATGGGGGCAAGGCCAACTGGTTGGGCTCCATAACAAAATCAGAGAATTGGTTGGCTGATAAACAATCTTCGAGTGAATGTGTGGGAGATTGGCATATCAGACATACTTCCTCCACTTGTGCAATCATTCTAAGCTACATCACATTCATTAATTTGCCAAACTTTAAGCTCAGATTGTCTACCTACCTCTCCTACTCACTTTGCACCCTAACCTCATACAATCCTCCTCCAGGGATGGACTCTTTCACCAACTTAGTAGGGGTCTGACTGTCATTGCGAGACAGTGACTCCTGCTACATGGAATTTTCTCCTATGATGTCAAACAGCTCCCAAGCCTCATCAACTGTCTTTTAGAGATAACTACCACCACATGAGACATCCACCATATCCCTACTCTTGGGATTAATTCCTTGGTAAAATACTTGCACTAGTTGCCACTATGGAATTTTGTGGTGGGGGCATTATTTTAACATCTCCTGAAATCTCTCCCATGCTTCATAAAAATGCTCAGTTGAGGAGTGAGTAAATGATAAAATAATTGTCCTCATCTGGCTGGTCTTGTTCATGGGAAAGAATTTATCCTAAAATTGGCTCTGGAGGCACTTCATGTTTGAATGCTATTGGCCAAGAGCTTAGAAAGCCAGGTGCTGGCTTTGTCCTTTAGGGAAAAAGAAAAAAGCCTCAGTTTGGTGGCTTCAGGCTCCAAGCCAGCAATATTGAAAGTGGTGCAAAGTGTCAAAAATTGGTCAATGTGCTTTTAAGGATCTTCTTTACTAAGCCCATGAAAATATGGAAACATGTTGATGGTAGAGGACTTGATTTCATAGGTTCCTTTCACAGAAGGGAATTGTATGCAAAAGGGAGATGTGTAATCCCTAGGTACATTATACTCCTTCAGGGTCCTTTGCCTCTCAGCCATGACAGCTGGTTCAGTTTTAACAGTAGGGCCTTGTGTATTGTTTCTTTGTCTAAGGACCCTTTCAACCTTAGGATTTGGAGGTTCCAACTCAGGGTTAAGGGACCTTCTTCCAAGCATACACACAAACTCAGCAAGTAAGGAAAATGCTTACAACACACAAAAAATTTGCAAACTAAATTAACAACTAAACTAATTTACACTAAACTAAATACAGAGAATTCAACATCAAGGGACTAAGTTTTAGGGTAAAAGAAGTGCAAACAGAGCTAGCTAAACTCCAGCTACAGCTCTAGCTTTTCCCTTCTGCTGTTGTCAAATTCTATAAAATTATGAAAAGAATCAATAGCACTTTTTATTCTATTTATGGCACAGCTACAAAGAATTTTCTAACCTAAAATATGATACAACTCAGGTCTAATAAAAAGATCAATATCTATGACAGCGGCACCAAAAACTTGTTTATTACCCTGGGTAGTTAAATGTTGATGTTTATTTAAGTGATGAGATGGTAAAAATCAAAATACAAAGGTGAAATAAAATGGCTATAAAATCAGCAACCTAAAGTACACACAGCCTGCAAGATACAGGGTTATTATAGCAAGTTTTGATAAGTAGGAGTTTATCCCACAGAGAAATTGATCTAGAACCAAAAATGAGCTATAATAGTAGGCCTCCAGATCGGGCTACAGATCTGACAATCCTAAAAAAAGGGAGTTGGGTATCACAACTACACTAAATTACCTACAAAAAAGAATAGAAATAAAGTACAATCCTATCCTAAGAAAGGGTTATGAAGAAGGTGGTGATGGTGTGTTAAAATAAAGATAAAAGGATGGAAAGTAAGTAGTTTAAGCTAAGGTTCATTCAATTACGTAACTCAGATTTAGGGTTATCTCTTTAGCAAATCCATACTGAAGTGCTATAAAAAACCTTAGCAAGGTAGAAGAATTTAACTTAACCCATGCCATTTAGACTGCTCTTAAGGCTATAACCTGTCCACTTAAATGGTCACAGACTATCCAATAGAGTTTGTCAAATCCTATTGATTAAATCAGAAAAGCTAACCTAATCCAAAGGAATGGACTGATCTTAAGGCTATAATCTGTCCACTTAAATAGTCACAGAATATCCAATAGATTTCCTCCAACCTAAGAATCAAATCAGGCCATGAATACCATTTGTTGAGAACTGGAAAATACCATTTTTCACCCCTTAATCTGGGACTTGATAGACTCTTGAGAGAACTAAATAAGTGTTTTAAGTGTTTGTTTTACAGTTAACAATAAAGGCAGGCTTAACCTTAAAAGTAGCTTAAAAGCGCCAAAAAGATGATGACCCATCTTGATCTGGAGGAAGAAGGAGAAAGGACAACCTCACTGGCTGTCAAAATGCCTAAAATAAAGAGGACAAAGGCCTGGTTTCAACCTGGAAAGAGGTTTGGAGCTATTCGAAAAGAAGAATGCACTACAGAATGCTATTCGTAAAGGTCCCCAATCTTTGCAAAAAGGTCCCCAATCTTTGCGAAAAGGTCCCCAATATTTGCGAAAAGGTCCCCAATCTATGCGAAAAGGTCCCCAATCTTTGCGAATAGATCTCCAGAAGTTACAGTTCTTTTCGAAAAGGTCTCCAACTGCGCGAAAAAGAGCTCGAAGTCACAAGACTTTTGCTAAAAGTTCTCCAAACTGTGCGAAATGATATCCTGAAGATTCTCAGCATCTGCAAGGGCAATTCAGTAATCTTTGCATGCACCCTAATGCATTTAAAAGCTCAGGGACATTCCGGAAGATTCTGAGCACGAACCAAAGGCATATTCCACCCCATGTGAACACCCAAAGATGAAATTACTTGGCGGGAACTTCTAGAAGCTCAAACAGATTTTTGAATTACATAACAGAGTTGATGCTTCTATCACCTGATTGGCTGAACCAGATCAAGCAGTTCTGATTAGCCAAAATAGATCTGGATCCTTGTGCTCGACTCCTATTGGTTGATACAGATCTATCCAATTCTGATTGGTTGATACACATCTGAGCTGGACTTAGGGAAAACTATAAATAGACGAACCATTTGCCCAATTTGGGTATCCAGATTTTGAGTTTCATTTCTAATCCCCCATTTCCCAGCCAGATAGCTTGTCTACAATCCTTGTAATAGCTTTCTCTGTACTTACATTTGAGAGCTGTGAGAAATTGCTGTAACTCAAAGGAGAGTTTGCATCCAAGACTGCAAATCCGAGAGCGGTTAAACCGTGCTTTGTAATTATAAGGATGAATTTTAAAAGGTTGCTGTAAACTATGCATTCTCCATTGGACTCATGTCAAGGGTTCCCTCTGATCTCCTCAGTACATTAGACTCCTTTAGATTCATTGTTTTTCATGCAATTTCCCTTGATTCATTACTCCTGTGAGAATTAGTGCTTGTAACCTAGTCTCTTACAGCATTTGTAGTGATGTCTCTTGTTCTAAGTTGAGGATTTGGATTAAAGACTATTGGATGTTTTGTAGCCATTAAAGTGGACAGACCATAGCCATAAGTGTAAGCCTAATCCTTGAATTAGATTTATCTCTCTTACATCTGTGCTTGTAGCCAGATGAAGATTGGATCACCTCTGTTGAGCTGCAGTTATTCTCATTGGATTTCAAAGACCAAATCAGATTTAGATATTACTTCTCCATCTTTGTTTCAATCATTCCCCCAACTCGGATCTGGATCATTTAGTTTAAATTTTTCTTTGTTTTTAGTTAGTTAAACGTGACAAATTCAAACCTCCCATCTTATGTGCATTGTAGATAGGAGCAGAGGTCAGATCTGGTAGCTCAGATTTGGAGGTTTATCGTAAATTTTAAATCAATTCCCTGTGGACGATCTTTTACTCACTTACATTTAAAACTTGCTACAATTGGCCCTGATCTTGCAGGCTAATTATGTTCTCTCTGTGCTGATATTTTCTTATTCTTTTTCATATTCAGTACAATGCATCATTTGCAAGTATGTTTTCAAAACACAAATAAATCATGCACACTTAGACCAACAACAAGTTTTTGGCGCCGTTGCCGGGGAGTAGATTTTAAAATTGGTAGACCTAAGTTTTTCCATTTTGTAGATTTGATTTTCATTTTAATTTTTGCTTTAAACCTGCACTTTGCATTCCAAGTGCTTGATTAAATGTCTACTGCAGTTTTGTATAGAAAACCTGTTTTACTACAACAGAATTTTTTTTATTTTTTTGAGTTTTTATTCTTTGCCTTCTAGTTATTTGAATAAATGCTGCTGCCACTCTTTTGTCTTTTTCTCAAATTTGGGCAGTAGCTTGAGTTTTTCTGTTTATTTTTTTCAATATACTTGAATAAGGTACTGCTGCAGTTTTTGGATTTTTGCAGATCTGGAGCAGCCGTCCAACAAGGAGCATCTGGACTAAAGCTGGAGCAGATCTGCTTGAGTTTGCATCCCCTTCTCCTTTGCATTCATTTTCTATTTTTAAATTCTTGAGAACCAGCACTTCTGCTGTGTTTAATGTTTGTTTTGATTGTAATTTCTACTGTCTTTTAGGCATGCTGATTTTTTTTTACAAAACCAAATACAAAATAAAAGAAAATGAAAACACAAATAGAAAATCTCTGAGTTGTTTCTCATTATTTTCAGCAGTAGTAAATAAGGGCTCTTGTTGAGCCCAGGCTGATCCAAAACAAGTAAAAAAAAAAAAAATTGAAAATTATAAAAACAAAAAAAATAAATATATATTGATATCCTCCGGATGGGCTGTTTTTTTTTCCATTTGCATCCACTTTTCCCATCTGGACCTGCTGAGATCATTTGTTTTATTTTTAGGAATCATGTAGGATAATGAGTAGTGAATCATAGGCTGTTTTGAATATTCAATGGACCCACTGATTTTATTTTCCTTCGAGATTTCTTCATCATAAATGGGTCTCAGCTGTGTGTGAACCCTATTTTTAATATGTGCTCCCATGCTTCATTATTCTTTTTTATTCATACACATAATCAACAAAGGGGTCAGTCTTATGAATCTTGCTTTTCACTGTATTCCTGCTAATCATTTTTATAATCACTTAGATTCATCTTAGGCTTTTTTTTCTTTCGGCTTAGGATGTATCATTTGGCATTAGATTTTCTGTTTTAGGAATTTTAGTTTCAAATTCTGTTTTTAGATCGCTGATTTTTTTTCTTTCTTAGGTTAATGTGTCCTCGTTTTACTGATTTTCGTCATTTTTCTGTGAGTATAGTTAGTTTCTAACTTTGTTTTCCTATTTTGCATTCACAAATTCTATTTTTGTATCAACACTTTTCTATTTTTTTTAACTTTGTATTCAGTCCCTTACCTTGTTTTTACTGTTTCTCTGTTATTAGCATTAGTTTCCTTCCATTTGCATAGCAATCCTTCTATTTTTTAGATTTTATTTTTTTTAGCAGTTCTAGCATTGTTTTGTTGATTTTTCTTGCATTTGTATATCATGTTTTCCATTTCCTTGCTCATATATTCAGTTTTACATTTTTATTTTCTCACGCATATAGTTTAGATTTTTTGCTCGTTCTTAGTTTTCTTTCTTCTTACCTCACGCCCCTAGTCTCTCATTGTCTAGAACATTGAGGACAATGTTCATCTTAGGTTTGGGGTATAAGGTATGCCAATAAAATAAGTTAATGTTTGTGCGACTTATGACGTAAATTTTGAAAATGAAGTAATTTCACACCGTTGTTTTGAAAAATGAGGAAGTTAAAACTTTTAAAATTGATTTCTAGTGTAATTCTAATACTTTCATGAAGTGAAAAATTTAAAAAAAAAAATAATTGATGTTTTAGTAAACCTAAAGAGAAAGAGAAAGATGATGATTTACCTCAGGAATTTGATAGAAAACCACACCCAGTGAGATTTGGACCTAAAATGTATTCTTTGGAGGTATAAATTGGAAATTTTTTCTGCTCTAGGGATTGTTTGAACCTGCTTGTTATCACTAGAAGTTACACATATCCAAGTTAAAATATCTTGACAGCAATCATGATATTAAAGACATGATGTAAGGCCTCCTTTTGGACAATTTGAACTTTAAAAAGCCCAACCTTTTGAAACTGCCCTTGATACACACCAATTGAGCTTTATAAATCCAAGATTTCTTTGAAACCTCATCAACCTCATTTAGCCTAACCCTCACTCTGAGAATTCAGAAGGTAAAGGAAAGAAAGCTGAAGAAAGGTGAGTTGGGTAACAGTTTGGTAAAAGAAAAAGAAAAATAATTGAAGGCAATGATGTATCAGCAGAAGAAATGTGGCATTCCCAATGTTGATTTGAAAAAAAAAAAAAAAAGAGAAGTCATTTCATTGGAAGTTTGAAAAGAAAGAGAAAAGATGGCCACTTTGGCTCGAAAATTCAAAGAAGAAGATGAAATTGTGAATTGAAGAAGGTGTGTCTATCACCTCCTTACCTTGACTGACTTCTCAATTTTGAACCCCATTCTACCCCTTTATTCTTGATAAATTTCACCCATAAGCCACATTACAACCCAAGTTAAAGTCCTTACTAATCAATGATGGATTGAGCTGTCACATGGAGATAAGGATTTGTGTAATCTATGGTGAAAAAAGTAGTAAATTCAGAATCAAAAGCAATGCCTATGCCTCGCCATAATCCTATTTGAGGATTGTAATTGTTGAGTCAGTGTGAAATAGTGCAACCCTCATATTTGCATGGTGAGTGAAAACCTCGTGAGAGTTGAGTTTGAAATCAAATTATTTGGGGTAACATCAAAATCAATTCTCAAATAGAAGGCAAGCTTTTCATTAATTTTCTTGTAAAAACTTTTGACACCAACCGAGTGAATGGTAAAGGAATTACAAAGAATTTTAGTTTTGAACTGATGTTTTCTTGAAAATCTTCTTACAACCCGATCGATGGTGTGAATAACCTGACTGGATAAAAGTCTGCTTTAACAGAACTGCATTGATAATAACTGATTTATTGGAGAAGTTTGGGTACCTTCACCAAAAAACCCTCAGAGACTTCTCCTCCACTAGAGATCAGCTAGGGGTTTAAAAGCCTTGTTGCATATGCTAAACGCAACTGTGCTCCCTAGAAAAATGGCTTTTCAATATATTTTTAAATTTTGTCTTTGCTCTGGGACTAGCAAAGCTAGGTTTGGGGTGTGTTGAGAATCTGAAAATACCATTTTTCACCCTTAACTGGGCCTTGATAGACCCTTGAGAGAACTAAATAAGTGTTTTAAGTGTTTGTTTTACGCTAATAATAAAGGCAGGCTTAACCTTAAAAGTAGCTTAAAAGTGCCAAAAAGATGATGACCCATCTTGATCTGGAGGAAGAAGGAGAAAGGACAACCTCACTGGCTGTCAAAATGCCTAAAATAAAGAGGACAAAGGCCTGGTTTCAACCTGGAAAGAGGTTTGGAGCTATTCGAAAAGAAGAATGCACTACAGAATGCTATTCGTAAAGGTCCCCAATCTTTGCGAAAAGGTCCCCAATCTTTTGCGAAAAGGTTCCCAATCTATGCGAAAAGGTCCCCAATCTTTGCGAATAGATCTCCAGAAGTTACAGTTCTTTTCGAAAAGGTCTCCAATCTGTGCGAAAAGAGCTTCAGAAGTCACAGTACCTTGCGAAAAGTTCTCCAAACTGTGCGAAATGATATCCTGAAGATTCTCAGCATCTGCAAGGGCAATTCAGTAATCTCTGCACACGCCCCAATGCATTTAAAAGCCCAGGGACATTCCGGAAGATTCTGAGCACGAACCAAAGGCATATTCCACCCCATGTGAACACCCAAAGATGAAATTACTTGGCGGGAACTTCTAGAAGCTCAAACAGATTTTTGAATTACATAACAGAATTGATGCTTCTATCACCTGATTGGCTGAACCAGATCAAGCAGTTCTGGTTGGCCAAAATAGATCTGGATCCTTGTGCTCGACTCCTATTGGTTGATACAGATCTATCCAATTGTGATTGGTTGATACACATCTGAGCTGGCTTAGGGAAAACTATAAATAGACGAACAATTTGCCCAATTTGGGTATCCAGATTTTGAGTTTCATTCCTAATCCCCCATTTCCCAGCCAGACAGCTTGTCTGCAATCCTTGTAATAGCCTACTTTGTACTTGCATTTGAGAGCTGTGAGATACTGCTGTAACTCAAAGGAGAGTTTGCATCCAAGACTGCAAATCCGAGAGCTGTTAAGCCGTGCTCTGTAAATTGTAAGGATGAATTTTAAAAGGTTGCTGTAAGCTATGCATTCTCCATTGGACTCATGTCAAGGGTTCCCTCTGATCTCCTCAGTACATTAGACTCCTTTAGATTCATTGTTTTGCATGCAATTTCCCTTGATTCATTAATCCTGTGAGAATTAGTGTTTGTAACCTAGTCTCTTACAGCATTTGTAGTGATGCTTCTTGTTCTGAATTGAGGATTTAGATTAAAGACTATTGGATAGTTTGTGGCCATTAAAGTGGACAGACCATAGCCATAAGTGTAAGCCTAATCCTTGAATTAGATTTATCTCTCTTACATCTGTGCTTGTAGCCAGATGAAGATTGGATCACCTCTGTTGAGCTGCAGTTATTCTCATTAGATTTCAAAGACCAAATCAAAGTTAGATATTATTTCTCCATTTTTATAAGTTTACATCAAATTCCCCCAACTCAGATCTGGATCACTTAGTTTAATCTTTACTTTTATCATTTAGTTAATGTGACAAATTCAACCTCCCATCTTATGTGCTTTGTAGATAGGATCAGAGGTCAGATCTGGTAGCTCAGATCTGAAGGTTTATCTTAAATTTTAAATCAATTCCCTGTGGACGATCTTTTACTCACATTTAAAACTTGCTACAATTGGCCCTGATCTTGCAGGCTAAGTATGTTCTCTCTGTGCTGATATTTTCTTATTCTTTTTATTTTTACAAATTCAGTACAATTCATCATTTGTAAGTTTGTTTTCAAAACACAAATAAATCATGCACACTAGAAGCACCAACATGAGGTAGGGAGGGCTGTAAAAATGATGTTTTGGGGCGATGGGAAGATAGGAGGTGGAAGGAGCAAAGTGTGCTTGGTCCTGGGGGGCGGAGGTTAGGGTAACAGTGGGTAGGTCTAATTGAGGGGGCAGGGGGATAAGTTCTGGGTCAGTCTGTGTCTTTTTGTTGGTGAACGTTGGAGGTGGTAGGATAAGAGGTGGAATGAAGGGTATAGGGTGAAATGAGAATGGGGTAGGCTCAGTAAGTGTAGGGGGTGGTGGGGGGGAAAAATGGGAATGGTGAAAGGAATAAAAGGAAATGGGGGTGTAAGAGGGAATGTGGGTGGTGGGGGGGGTTGTGAGTCCGGAGGGAAGTCAGTTTGGGTGTCTTTGTCAGTAAACAGGACCAGGGAGGGTGAAGTGGGTGGTAGAGGGATGGGTGGGTTGGTTAAGGTGTGTAGGGTGGATTGGATGGAGGTGAGTTCAGTTTGCATTTGATCCTGTTTTTGGGTATTGGTGGATAGCTGGGCTTGAATGTCTTGGATAAGGGAAAGGATAAGGGGTAGTGTGTCAGGGAAAGAAGGTTGGGTTTGTAAAGAGGAGGGTACTGGTTGGAAAGGTGAGGAATGTACATGATGGAAAGTGGAGGGAGGGGAAGAGGGAGGTTCTGGGGAGTGATGTTGGGGAGTCTGGGAGAGGGGTGTAGTAGGCTGGTATTATTTCAAGGAAGGTAGATATAAAGGCTTGGAAGCCTATGGATGTGTTAAGGGTCAAGTCAATGTCTGTGAGGGGGGTGTAGTAGATATGACTGGGGTAGTGATTTCTGCAAGGTGGGGTGTGTTAATGGGGATAAAAGGGATTGAGGGTGGTGTCTGGGAGATGGTTGGGATGGTCTCAGTGGTCTTTCATTTTTTGTAGGAGATGAGTGGGGGGCTGGTAGGCTTAGGTGGAGATGAGGGTAAAATTGGGGTGGTGTACTAAGGTAAGGTAGGGGATGGTGAGTCCTCCCATGGACCAAGAACAGGTGAAGGGGGAGTGGGCATGGAGGATGGAAATAGAGGTGGGTGAGAGATGGATGCAAGAGGGGTGGTGGATGTAGGGGTAACAGGAGTTGCTGCAGCTATGGAAGTGGTAAGCTCTGGGGGCACCTCCTTTGTAGCAAGGGTAGACCCTGATCTGACTGCCTCTTCTGCTTGCTTGGGCAAGCCCTTAGCCTCAGCTTTCTTCTTTTTCTGGGCCCCATCAAGCTCCTGCTGATTCCCCATTGCCTTTTGGCAAAGGTAGTAGGGGAAAGGGTGGTGGTCTGCTCAGTCCTTCCTATCTTTTAGCCCCCCTTGATCAGCAGCAAGGTAATGATTCTTCCATAGGGTAGAGTGTGAGGCTTCTTGTTTGACCCTAACTTCTCCACTACGTCTTTCATAGCCTCAAAAATTAGCCAGGCTGCATGGAAGCCAAGGCTCATGTGGTAGGAGTAGACAGCATCCGCAATGGGGGTTCTCCTCTCTTGCTGATGTCCTGAGCAATATATGTTCTTCCGCAGGACTTGGTCAATGAACTGCAGTTCAGGTTCTAGTTCCCTCCTTCTGATTGAGTTCCCTCCTTCCGCAGGCACAATGTTTGCCACACTACAAGCTCCCTAGATCTACTACAAATCTGACAGATATTCATAGGAGTTCCAACACATAAAATCCTATGTGTGTGACAAAGGCCATCAGCACAATGCTTTGACACATAGGAAAAGCAACAGGTTGAATAGGGACATAAATACAGCTAATCATTGCTACAAAAGGCCTATAATGACTCAGCCGATAAGTCTATAATCACTACAGAGAAGTTAGATCTAACATCAGATAGTGGTTAAATAAAATAGAGGGGAGCTTATTCCTACACACCCTCTCACTAGGCTACAAGCTCAAGTGTAGAGGAGAAGAATCCTTCTCAGATATGAGACCAAGACCTATCCTAGGGCTATAGTGTATCCACTCAAATGGTCATAGGCTATCCACAGAGGTTGCCTTACCCCCAGATGATGAGATGAAACATATAAACTGCTGCTGTCACCATAGTCCCAGGGCTATTAGCTCAAGCTTTCATGGGCCTTTCAATAAGCTCAAATCTTAAATGCATGCTATAACCTGAACAAAACAGTAGGCAAATAGGAAAATAATAGATTAAATAAACATTTAAAGTACAAATTCCATTGATCTAAAGTACCAACAATGAAATTTCTCAAGGCAGCAGCCTTGTGCACCACAACTCTTCACAAAAATCCTAATGTTTAAATGACCTATTATAAAACTAAATGAAACTACACCTAATTGCTTACCAAAAATTTAGCCAGCAAGTGTTGGGCTAAGAGAGAAGAAAAAAATAGAAAAAGTAGTGATCAAACCCTAACCCTAACCCTAATCTGCTTGAGCTCTCAGCTGACAGAGGTTGAAGGAGAAAGTGATTGATCAATTCTAGGTTACAAGCACAACTTATATACTCAGTCCTACTGCCTTCACTAAGAGAAGAATAAACCTTAATTTTTCTAGTAGATGTGGCACTGTTACAACCCTTGGATTTCATGGGGCGTGTGCCCTAGACTTGGGGAAATCCCTAAAAGGTTCTTGAGTTAAGATTGAGAAGTGGAGAGCCTGTGCTTTGCGAGGTTGCTTTCTACATATCACTTCTGTCGCACAGATAATTGTGCTCTTTAGTTACTTCGCGCAGCTTGCAAAGTCTTTGTGAGGTAGAATTTTGCTTTGAATGTTGTTGTTTCATGCAAAAGGACTTTGGATGATTTCATAGCTATTCTGGTGTTGAATGCACTCACGCGGAAGGATTTACAGTGCTTGACTTACTCGCACAATAGAGCTTTAGAAATTCCTATCACAAGGTACTCACGCCGATGGACTTTACATCTCGCTCGGCAAAAGGGTTGAGCTTCCAATCGTACGAGAGTTGTGCAAGAGAACTTTTGAGCGTCTCTATCTTTCAGAGCCACGTGAGAACTTCGCGAGGTTGTGGCTACTGTTCGCACAAATTGGTCTCGTGAGGTAGCGCACGCAGCTACTTTAAAGCTTGATCCTCGCGAGAGCTTCATGAGCTCCATTCCTGGAGACATAGTGCGCAACTACTTCACCAGTTCATTTATGTGTTGATTGCAGCTAAGTGCGCGACTGCTGCACGAGAGGCTGCTTTGTGATAACCCCTTCATTGAGCTGCGTGACTTATTCGCGAGCTCTATTATGCTGCATGTCTTAGCTACATAAGAAAGCCTTTGCCAGTGAATTGCACAGCGTGAGGCAGCACTTCAACTGTGTGAGATAAGTCTGTTGTTCCTCTGTTGCTATGCACATGCTTATATTACAGCTTCCTCCACTCTCATCTATGCTTGGTTCATCTGCTAGACTTTCTTGGTCCATCATGACATTTAAAATAGTCACCATGGTGTGTACCACCATGGTGTTTCATTACTCTTTGGCTCAGCTGTCATTATTTGCGTGAATTCTCCCTCTTCTTGGCACCAAAGGCATGGACCTTGTGCTAAGCTGTATAATTTATTACTAACTACAAAAGAAGCTAAAAAGGAGTTATTAGTCAGCTTCAAGGTCCAACAAAGGCTAGGTTAAAAGGTGAAAAGTGGTACTTTTCAGTGAATAACACTCATCTCCACATAACAACTCATTCAACTTAGGATCACAAGGTCTTATGATTGGGTTGTAATGCGGCTTATGGGTGTAGGTTATAAAGAATGGAAGGGTGAAAAGGATGCAAAATTGAGAAATCAATAGGTGAAGGAGGTGATTCATGACTTCACCTTCTTTAGTTCAACACATTTCATCTTCTTTGACATTTTTCAGACTTGAAGTGGCCACCTTCTCCTCTTATTTTTACTTTTTCCAATGAAATTTCCTCTTGACTCCTCTCTCTCCCTTTTCATTATATTTTTTTGTTTTTCTTTTCGATAAATTTTTCTTTTCCTTTTATTTTTATTTTTCTGAAATGCCACGCTCTCCCCAGCTGCTACATTGTTGTCCTCCTTTTGCGTTTCTTTTCCATTCACCCAATGTTAATCATGGCTTGTCCATCTTCAACTCCTTCTCTTTTACCTTCTGAATTCTCAGAGTGGGAGTAGGTTTGAATCAGGACCACACATTCGGTACAAATACTCAGGTATATTTTGATGAAAACTAGAAATCAAGGCTCAAAAGGTGTGTGCACAAGGGCAATTGACTAGGTTTTGTATGTTTAGGCTCAAACTGTCCAAGAGAAGGCCTTGATCCTTTCCTAAATGTCGTGGGTGCTGTTAGCTATTTCAACTTGGAGATGCCTAACTTCTAGTGAGAACACTGACTTAGCCAGTCCTTAGAGCAAAAAGAATTGCCTCAGTCACTCCTCAAAGAAAAAAAAAAAAAAAAAAAAAAAAATTGTAGGCCCAAATCTCACTAGGTATGGTCTTCCATTGAACTCTTGGGCATGTCCTTAACTTTTTCTCTCTTTAATGGTTCACTAAGTACTAACACCAGTGAGTTTTTTTTATGTTCACCTTATGGAAATGTTTAAAATTTAAAAGTTTTTAAAGGCGTAATGTCTACAAAATTTTGAAATTTTCTCATTTTTAATATTTCTTAGGTGAACATAGCTTTATATCTATCTCACTCACTTGATTCTGCTGCACTTAGATTAGCTATATCATTAGCAAAACTTGCCACACCCCCAAACCTATGAGGAGCAGTGTCCTCACTAATTCAAAGATTAAAGGTGATTGTGCAACAGGTTAAAAACAGACAGAAAATAAAGGAATTAACAGCATTAAACAAGGCACACACAAACAATTAAAACATACAAACAAACAAACATAAAGACATAAAGTAAATCACACAAAATTAGCTAAAGAGAAATTTGATTGATAGCACAAAGATTTGTACAGTGCAAGGGAAAGTAATCTACAAAAAGATTATACAAAAAAAATCCTAACTAAGTACATGTACAAATATAATCATTTGAATATTCCGCTGGCTCAGCCTTGACTTCGACTCTTTTTCCTTTTTCTTTTTCTTTCTCCAAAGTAGCAGCAGTTGAACTGGCTGGAGCGGCAGTCTCAGCTGCATGTGCAGGCTCTCTGGCAGTTATTTCAGCCATTCTCCTTTCAAGTATTTTTACGTTCTTTTCAGTAAGCAGAACTCTACTTTTAAAGAATTCCCTGGTGGCCTTTGTGACCTCTTTGGAGGCAGCTAATCTTTTCTCTAGTGCCTCTACTCTCATTTTCTCAGTTGCTACAATATTCTTCTGAGCTTCAAATTGAATCAAAATCTTTTTCCAACCCATTGATATTTTAGCAACTCAACTATGTGATCCAGCTCCATTCAAGTTATCTTCTCTTCATAGGGAATCTTGATGGAGGTTCTAATGTCAGTCATGCCTCTAATGACATCCTTTTTAAGGTAAGGGTTATTTTGCATGGTATGGAGTAGGGTTGAGTATGGAGGTATGGCAAAAGAAGATGCAGGGAGTAAGGGCTGCTCATCACTTGAAGAAGGGTCAACCAGCAATGGAGAGGGAATGGATGATGGCATGGTTGGGGTGGGAGTAGAGGGATTGGGCTGGGGGACTTCAGATTCAGGGTCAGGGTCTATTTGGGTTGGGATTGAGGAGGTGGGGATTAAGTCTTCCACATCTGTGGCAGCATCAGAGGTAGCTATAGCAGGAGAGATTTCTGGTTGGGGTTATGGGTAGGTGAGTGGCAGGGGTAGGGGAATAATGGGCAATTGGAAAGGGTCGGGTTGAGGTGTTGGTTCAAGTTTAAGTTCATGGTCAGTTTGTGTGGAGGCATTGGTGAATGTAGTAGAAGGGATATGGGGAACAGATTCAATGGTTGTAGGTGTGGTTACAGCTGCAGTTAAGGGTTGGGGGGAAGAGGGTGGAGTAGGTAAATGGGTGGGTGTAGGGATAATTGGCTGTTATGATGGTTGGGTTAAAAAGTACAATGTGGATTAGATGGCTTGTAGGCTAGTTTGAATTGAGGCTTGGTTTTGAAGGGAGGAGTTCATGCCTTGAAGTGTGGCCTCTATGGATGTTTGGGAGTGGGTGTTGTCCAACACTTGGGATTGAAGGGAGAGGAGGAGGTTAAGGATTTTGGGTAGGAAATCAGGTATGACAGGGGCAGTGGGTTGGATGGTTGGAATTGGTTAAAATGGTGATGTGGGTGCATGAGTGAAGTTGGTGGGCTATGGCAAAGTGGGAGGATGAGGTGAGTTTGGGAGAGGGGTGAACTCATAATTGATTTCCCCTATAATAGAGGTCTTCACAGCTGAGTAACCCTCAGATATAAAGGGGTCATGGTCATGGAAGGGAGAAAATGGGATGGATTGGTCCAAAGGTGTAAGTGGATCAGGTTCATAGGCTTGGGTTGGTGAGGGTGGTGGTATTTTAATAGTTGGGTCTGGTATAGCTGTGGTTTCAGGAATTGGAATGGTTTGGGAGATATAGGTGGGTTGGGGTTCTATAGAGGCTTTGGTTAGATTCCTTTTCTTCTGGTAGGTCACTTTGACAGGTAACCTGGTATGGGGGATATAGGCACAGGTGTGGGTAAGGATAAAGGAAGGGTCTCAGTATGAATGGTGGATCAAGGAGATGCAATGATGGCTGAGGTGGTAGGGAAAATAGGCTCAGGTGGAGGTGATGGAACTATGGGAGGTTGTGAGGCTTGGGTTGAGGTAGGACTTGGCAAGGGGATGGAAGGGCTAGCTGGCATAGCAGAGGTTGCTACTTGAGAGCTGGCAACAATAGAAGCTGCCAAGTCAGCAGCAGCAACTTCTTGAATAGTGGGAGCTGCTAGCCTAAACTTCTTCTTCTTACTTTCTATCAAAGAACCAGTGACCCCCCATTGCTTTTTTCCATAGTTGCTGGGAGCTAAGGTGATACTCTCCTCATCCATTTGAAATGGGTATCCTCCTAACTGTAGCAAGGTTATAATGAGCCTGCAGTAGGGGAGGGAGTGGGGTTTCTGCTCTTTCTTCACCTTCTCATGTATATCCTTCATTCCCTCAAAGATCTACTTGGCAGCATCCAAGTAGTGGTTCATATGGAAGGAGTAAATTACATCAGTAATGGGAGACCTCCTCTCCTGCTGATGTCCAGAATAGTAAACATTCTTCCTCAGCACCCCATCTGTAAATCTCAGGTTTAGGTGCAAATCTCTCTTCCTTATGGACACCCCTGAGGCAGTGATCCCTCCAGTCAACTCTTTTACAATTTCTAGGATGGTAGCTGTCAAAGGGGGACCCAAGCCACATTTAAGGTTGTACTTGGCTAGTATCCCAAGTATCTTAGGTATGGATGTTTGGTTGAAGAGCATTTCAAACTTTTCTATCAATACCAGCAATGTTGGGTTCCCACCATCCCCAGTCTTAACTCTAATATTATGATAAAATAACTACACTAGTCTAGGGAAGACTAGCTGCAGTTGGGGCCTCAACAGGGGTAGGAGTTTTACCTTGGTTAGGTACACAATGGAGGTTGCTGTCTCACGTAGGTCCTCAAAGAACACCTTATCAAAAATGGTTTTCAGCATCTAGATTAATAGCAACTACAAATTCAGAAGGGACCCTGAGGTACTCAATATTTTCCTCCTCCTCAGTGGCAGCTTCAGGGGCCACTTCATTGCCCTTCTTCTGCTTTTTCTTGGATTTTTCAAGGCTTTTGACAGGTGGGTGCTCTCTGACCATCTTCTTAGGAACAGACTTTTTCTTTTGAGCTTGGGCATCGGAGGCCACACCCTTGGCCTTCTTCACAGGGGCTGCCTTTTTCTTAGTTGGTTCCACTTGGGGCTCAACAACCTGAGCAGGTACATCAGAGGTCTCCATTGTGGAGGCCTCTCAAATCCTCACTGATTTACGAGTTGCCACAAGGCTTCTAGATGGTGGGGGGCTCAACATGGCAGCCAAAGTATCAATAAATTTTGAACCCGTGGCCATTACTACTCAACTTCTCAAAATTAGGGTTTTAAACTGACAGGTAGAGATAACTCGCACTTAAATGGAGGTAATGCCACAAATCCCTCTCTTCTTAACTCTAAAACAACAGTAAAAGATATCAAATAAGAGGATGAGAGATCTTACCACCAATTTTCTAGGGTTCCTCCTCACATGTTGGACAATAGTTTAAATCCCCCCAAACCGAGTTCACAATGACCTAGAGGTGTTGGGGAGTAAAATTGTAGGAGGAAACTGGCTGAGGTGGAGTGGGGTAGGTTGTAAAGAAGAAAGAAGAAAGGACGGAAATCGGTCTTGGGCAATGGAAGTTAGGGTAATGGGAGATCAAATGAAGAAAACAAAAAAATCGCATGGTTTATAAGGCTGATCCCATGCCTCATGAAACTGCCGCCAGGTTCTCACGGGGTACATTTCTCATGTACTAAAAGTTCAATCTCGTGAGAAGTATTATCGCAAAGAAAAAAGTTGCCTCGCGAGGACAAATTTAGAAGCTTTATTTGCCTCGCGAGGTTAGTTCGCAGAGTTGAATCTGAGCCTTAGCGCGCGAGGCAGTTTTGCATCCCTCACGCAGCTTAGTTGGTAAACTTCGTGAGGAACATCCATTTAGAGTAACAGGGACCTCACGAGGCAATTAATGGTGTGGGCTTCAAAAATATGCTCGCGAGGCTCTCGTGCGGAATAAACCTTCCTTTAAAACTCCGCGAGAAGGCCTACAGGTGGCTCGCGAATTTAAAATTGAGGCCATAGACCTGCAAGAAAGCACCATTTAACCTTTTTCTCATTGTTTCACATTTGCCAGTGCATCCATACTATCATACACTTATCCATTGTGCATCAGCACCAACCCCTTCACATGTACTCCATTTCATCATGCTAATTGTATGCCCATCACCAACATATGTATATCATAAATTTAGAATGGTAAAATATTCATTTAAATCAAATTCATGATATTTATAATGACAGCACCTCAACCATACAACAACAATAGACATGCACCTAATCATCGAGTTCATGCACCCTAAATTTAGATGACAAATATGCATATAACATCATTAACACATAATTCAAAACAAAACAGGCAAATCATCACAATAAAAACACTACATGACAGATTTGAAACAAAATAAAACACACCAAAATTTTCAACAAATATGATACACATTTTACAAAGCTGTGGATCACTAAGCAGTGGAAGGTTCATGGAGGTGAATGGTTTGAGGAGGCTCCACTGAATTTTCTACATAAAATTTTAGCCTTTGACCATTCACTTTCATGATCTTTCCAGACATAGGGTCCATGATCTCCACAGCACTAGATGAGGAAGCATGGATGATAGTGTAAGGCCTATCCCATCTGGATTTTAACTTCCTTGGAAAGAACTTTAATTTGGAGTTGAAAATCCAAACCTTAGTACCGGCATTAAAATCCTTCTTCATTAGTTTCTTGTCAAAGAATGCCTTTAATCTCTCCTTGTAAATTCTGGCATTTGTATAGGCCTCTATTCTCAATTCATTCAGCTCTGACATTTTCAATTTCCTGTGATAACCAACAATAGTTAGATCAAAATTCAATGTTTTGATAGCCCAATAGGCTTTGTGCTCTAACTCCACTGGTAGGTGGCAGGCCTTGCCATAAACCAGCCTAAATGGGGACATGCCAATAGGGATCTTATAGGCAGTCCTATAAGCCCACAAAACATCATTCAACTTTTGTGTCCAATCCTTTCTATCTGTCCTCACAGTCTTCTCTAAGATATGCTTGATCTCCCTATTGAAAATTTCAACTTGCCCACTGGTCTGTGGGTGGTAGGGAGTTGCAATTCTATGTGTAACAGAATACTTTTTGAGCAGGTTCTCAAAAGGCATGTTATAAAAATGACTCTCCCTATCACTAATGATAGCTCTAGGGATGTCAAATCTTCAGAAGATATTGTCCTTCAAAAATTTAAGGACAATTGTGTGGTCATTAGTCCTTGTGGTAATGGCTTCCACCCATTTGGACACATAGTCCACTGCCACAAGTATGAAATTGAAACCCATAGAAGGAGGAAAAGGACTCATAAAATTAATACTCCAGATGTCAAAAAGTTCTACCATTAGGATGGGCTACAATGGCATTCAATCTTTCTTGAAAATGCCTCCCAACCTTTGACATCTCTCACATGCTTTGCAATGCATGTGTGCATCTCTGAATAAAGAAGGCCAATAAATATCATATTGCAGCACTTTTGCTGTAGCCTTTTTATCACTGAAGTGACCTCCACAAGCTTGCTCATGGCACATAGAAAGAATGTTGTGGAACTCACTTTCAGGCATACATTTTCTAACAACTAGATCTGCCCAATGGTTGTAAAGGTATGGATCCTTCGCAAAAAATATTTGACCTGAGAGAAAAATAGGTCTTTGTCCATCTTGGACCAATGAGGGGGGATCCTACCAACAGTAAGAAAATTAACAATGTGTGCAAACCAAGGCACACTAGACTGTATAGCAAATAACTGCTCATCTGGGAATAATTCATTGACAGGTGTTGCTGCACATTCTTCCAAAATAATTCTAGAGAGGTGGTCAGCCATCACATTCTCAACTCCTTTCTTATCTTTTATCTCAAGATCAAACTCCAACAATTGGAGGATCCATCTAATCAGCCTTGGTTTCGCATCCTTCTTAGCCAATAGGTATTTCAGGGCTGAGTGATCAGTAAAAACAATAATTTTAGACCCAAGTAATTAGTGTCTAAAGTCCACAACAAACACCACAGCAGGCAACTCCTTCTTAGTGGTGGTGTAATTGAGTTGAGCCTCTGCTAATGTTTCACTTGCATAATAAATCACTGCAAGCAACTTATGCTTTCTCTATCCTAAGACAACACCTATGACCAAGTCTGATGCATCATATATTAGTTCAAAGGGGACTGAGTAATATGGGGTTTGGATTACAGGAGCAGTGGTAAGCTACTTTTTAAGACCTCAAAGGCCTTAAGGCACTCAGCAGAGAATTCAAATGGCACATCCTGACACAACAGGTAGCATAATGGATTTGCAATTTTATTAAAGTCCTTAATGAACCTCCTGTAAAAACCAGCATGTCCTAAGAATGATCTTATTTGCTTGACAGTCCTGGGTGGGGGCATGTGTGAAATCAACTCCACTTTAGCCTTATCAACCTCTATTCCTCTGTGAGAGACCACGTGGCTCAACACAATTCCTTGTGTTATCTAAAGTGGCTTTTTTCCCAGCTCAAGACCAAATTGGTCTCCTCAAATTTTTATAAAACCAGGTCAAGGTGACTCAAAAATTGGCTAAAGTTGTCCCCATATATAGAAAAATCATCCATGAATATTTCAAGGAACTTGTCTATCATATCAGAAAAAATTACATACATACACCTCTAAAATGTGGCTGAGGCATTGCACAGTCTAAAAGGCATCCTCCAATAAGCAAAGGTACCAAAGGGATCTGTGAAAGTAGTTTTTTCTTGATCTTGGGGATGCACAGGGATTTGGTTATACCATGAGTATCCATCAAGAAAGTAGAATTAACAACATGTTTTTGGCGCCGTTACCGGGGAATTTATTTTAAAATAGGTAGACCTAAGTTTTTATTTTGTTTTTATTTTATTACATCAATGCTAAACTCTTCTATTGTTTAAATCTGTGCAGTTATTCATATACATTTTGAGCGTGGAATCTACTTTGAAAGAAATACTGAAGGTTTGCGGTGCATAATTTGATTCTCTGTTCTGTGTTGTATGTTTGGTAGGAGGACTCTTAGTCCTGAGATTGTCCCTCTGAATTTAGAAGTTGAAAGGCTACTGCGAACCGGACAAACATCATAGAATTTTACTGAAACAGCTACTATGGGTGAAGAACCTCGACTTTTGAGGGATTACTTTGCACCTGGTGCCTATAATTCTCCATTTTGCATTCAATTTCCTACTGTTGAAGGAAATTATGAGATCAAATCATCAACTATCCAAATGCTTCCTTCCTTCCATGGTTTGAGTAAGGAAGATCCATACAAGCATGTGGATGAATTTTTATCTCTTTGTACCACATTCAACATAGCTGGACTGGGTCCAGAGGCAACCAAGCTTAGGCTCTTTCCTTTTTCATTAAAGGACAAAGCTAGAGCATGGTTGTCTATGTTGGCACCAAATAGTATCACTTCTTGGAATGATTTGCAGTGTCAATTTTTAGCCAAATACTTCCCTATGTCTAAAACCAGCCAGTTGAGACAGTATTATTTCCTTCTCACATCACTCAACTGAAACTTTCCATGAAGCATGGGAAAGATTTAAAGAACTTTTAAGGCAATGTCCTCATCATCAAATTCCCCGATGACAGCTTGTTCAAAGCTTCTATCAAGGAATTGATCAAAAGGGAAAGAATATGGTAGATGCTTCCAGTGGAGGCACCTACTTACAAAAAATAGTTGAGGAGGTTTGGGATTTATTTGAAGTAATTGGTGAAAATTCAACTCAACAAGAATCTTTGTTAAGAGACATTGAGAATCCTGCTAGGTTGAACAATCAGCAAACCACCAAAGGAAAGATTTATGAGGTGAATGAGTTGGAAAGGAAGATGGATAATTTAACCACAAAGTTTGATAGATTGATGGACTCACTTAAAAATCCAATGGTTGCAAGAGTAGAGGAGGCATGTCTGATATGCCAGTCCCCTACTCATTCACTTGATCAATGCCCAGCTGCACCACAGTTCCCAGATTTAGTGGTGGAGCAAGCTCATGCTGCCTAATCATTTGGACAGATATAGTCAAATGAATATGCATGGAGAGGGCACCCCAATTTAAGGTGGAGTCAGGGCAATTATCAATCACAACAGCAGCAGCAACCAAAGAACTAATTACCTTTCAAAACTGCTCAGCCTTATCAGCAGAATTTTTATACCAAGCTAAATTTTCAACAGCCCATTCCACAATAACCTGTACAACAATCTGCTCCAGTTCAAACCCCTTTCAGATCCCCTTCTTTTGAAGATCAAGTTCTAAATTCACTCCAGAATTTAGGGTCTTTAACTCAGACTATAAACTTTCACAGTCAGAGCATAAAGAAGATTGAAGAAACATTGGGTCAACTTTCAAATACTTTGGCCAAAAGAGAGGAAGGCAGGTTACCCAGCCAACCTTTGAACAATCCCAAAGGACAGTTCATGGTTGGAGAGGCTTCTGTTTCACATGAAGAAGTAAAAGCTATCACTACTTTGAGAAGTGGAAGAGCTGTAAATAATAATGTGGGTACTGAAAAGGAAGAAGAAAAAATTGAGGAAACTGCTAGAGATATGCAGCAGGAGTAGCATGATGTTAGCATTGGGGGTGTTGATGTACCTCAGAAAAATAAAAAAAATGAAAAACAGAAAAATCAAAAATATGCTAATAATGATTCTAAAGCTGTAAATAAAGGACTAGTTCCTCATTTACCATTTCCCCATGCCATGAAATCTGCATCCCCTTTTGATAAAGAGAACACAAAAATAGATGAAATGATGGAGACTTTCAAGCAATTCAAGATAAATCTACCTTTGCTTGATGCAATCAAACAAATCCCAGCATATGCAAAAATTTTGAAAGATATTTGCACTCATAAAAGACAATCTAGGATACAGTTATCCAAGAAGGTCTTTGCTATGAAAAGAGTTAATCAGGTTTTGTCCATTACCACACTTCCTAAACTTCAAGATCCTGGAATCCCCACAATCCCTTGCATTATTGGGGAACATACCATTGAAAAGGCTTTATTAGATTTGGGTGCTAGTGTCAACCTGCTTTCATATTCTGTATATGAGAAACTAGGTTTGGGAGAGTTAAAACCCACTCATGTGGTGTTACAACTAGCGCAGATCCGAAGAAAGCCAGTTGGGATGATTGAGGATGTGTTGGTAGGAGTAGATAAGTTTTTCTACCCTGCTGATTTTCTGGTATTGGACATGGAACCTACAAAAAGCAAAACTCTCATCCCTATCATTTTGGGGAGACCATTCCTGGCTACAGCCAATGCCTACATTCAATGCAGGTCTGGTATTATGGAAGTCTCGTTTGGAAATATGAAGGTGAAGTTAATTGTTTACAATGTAGTCACACAGCCTCAATTCAGTTTTGAGGAATGCTTTCTTGTTGATTTGTTGGATGAACTGGTAGAAGAAACTTTACCACAGTTTTTGTAGTATGAAGATTTAACCACAGATTTTAAAGATGTTTGGAGAAATGTTGTGGAGGAAACAGTTTGTACCTCAAAATATGAGGAAGTTAATGCTGTGCAAGGAACTCATGATCAATCAGCAAGGTTCTACTCATGGAAACCTGTTATTCTTCCTCTTCCATAAACAGCCAAGGTACCTTTGTTACCTTCTGTTCTCAATCCACCTGATGTAGAGTTGAAACAGTTGCCAGAAAATTTGAAATATGTGTTTTTAGGACACCATAAAATATTGCCTGTGATTATTTCTTCCTCCCTCACTGAGGAGCAGGAGGAAGAGCTGTTGATTGTATTGAAACAGCATAAGAGGGCAATTGGCTGGACTATTGCTGATTTGGGAGGAATCAGTCCAGCTGTTTGCATGCATAAAATTCATTTGGAAGAAGATGCAAAGCCTTCTAGGGAAATGCAAAGGAGGTTGAATCCTCATATGCAAGAAGTGGTCATGAAAGAGGTTGTTAAGTTGTTGGATGCAGGGTCATTTACCCCATTTCAGATTCAGCTTGGGTGACACCTACACAGGTGGTACCTAAGAAATCTGGGATCCTTTATTGTAACCTCGATTCGGTGAGCTTATGCCAACCGGACAAACAAGCTGGTTGGAGGGTCTCAGATGATTGAAGAAAACTAAACACAATGACCAGAAAAGACCATTTCCCTCTTCCATTCATTGATCAAATTTTAGATAAGCTAGCAGGAAAAGCTTATTACTGTTTTCTTGATGGTTACTCTGGTTACAACCAGATTCCTGTGTATCAACAAGTTCAAGAAAAGACCACATTCACTTGCCCCTTTGGCACTTTTGCCTATAGGAGAATGCCTTTTGGTCTTTGTAATGCTCCTGCTACCTTTCAAAGATGCATGTACTCCATTTTCTCTGATATGATTGACCAATTTATGGAGATTTTTATGGATGATTTTTCAATATATGGAGACAGTTTTGCCCAGTGTTTACATCATCTCAACTTAGTGTAACAGAGATGTGAAGAAACCAATCTAGTTTTGAGCTGGGAGAAGAGCCATTTCATGGTCACCCAAGGCATTGTTCTTGGCCATGTTGTCTCCCACAAGGGCATTGAGGTGGACAGAGCAAAAATTGATTTAATTACACATTTGCCACCTCCCAAAACTGTTAAACAAATCAGAAGTTTTCTGGGGCATGCTGGATTTTACAGGAGGTTCATTAAGGACTTCAGTAAAATATCCAAGCCTCTTTGTCATTTATTGTGCCAAGATGTCCCTTTTGTTTTCAACAATGAATGCTTGAAGGCATTTGAATTCTTAAAAAATTGTTTGATTTCAGCTCCAATACTACAGTCTCTAGACTATTCACTGCCTTTTGAACTGATGTGTGATGCATCAGATTATGCTTTGGGAGCTGTTCTTGGGCAGAGAAAGGATAAGCTGCATCATGTCATAGCTTATGCAAGTAGATCAATGATTGATGCACAGGTCAATTACACAATAACTGAGAAAGAGCTGTTGGCAATTGTTTTTGCTTTGGAGAAATTCAGGTCATATGTTTTTGGTTCACAAATTGTGGTGTTTACTAACCACTCAGCCCTGAAATACCTTCTGTCTAAGAAGGATACCAAACCAAGATTAATCAGGTGGATCCTCCTATTACAGGAGTTTGATTTACAGATCAAAGATAAAAAGAGTGTGGAGAATGTGGTGGCTGACCACTTGTCTAGAATTTTAACTACTGAGATTGATAGGTTACCTATCAATGAATCTTTCCCTGATGAGCAACTTTTTGCTATCAGTGTACACACCCCTTGGTTTGCAAACATAGTCAACTTTTTGGCTACTGGAAGAACTCCTCAACACTGGAATAAAATGGATAAAGATATTTTCTTCTCAAAGGTTAGACATTTTATTTGGGAGGATCCTTATCTGTTCAAGATTTGTGCTGACCAAATAATAAGAAGATGTGTCCGTGAAGAAGACTTTCATAGCATACTTTTCATGTGTCATAAACAGGCCTGTGGAGGTCATTTTAGTGGAAACAAAACTACTGCAAAGGTTTTGCAGTGTGGATTTTATTGGCCTACACTTTTCAAAGATGCTCTGTAGCACTGTAAGTCTTGTTAGAATTGCCAGAAATTGGGCAGCATTTCTAAGAGAAACTCAATGCCTTTACAGCCTATTTTGGTAGTTATATTGTTTGATATTTGGGGGATAGATTTCATGGGTCCCTTTCCTCCTTCAAATGGTTGTAATTTCATCTTAGTAGCTGTGGATTATGTATCCAAATGGGTTGAAGCCACAACCACTAAAACCATATCATAGAGTGGTTCTTAAATTTTTAAAGGATAACATCTTTTCCATGTTTGGTTCCCCCAGAGCTATTATCAGTGATGGGGGAAGCCATTTTTGTAATAAATATTTTGAAGCTTTATTGAAAAAGTACTCTGTGACTCATAGAGTAGCTACTCCATATCATCCACAAACCAGTGGACAAGTGGAGATTTCCAATAGAGAAATCAAACATATACTGGAAAAGACTATGAAGAAGGACAGAAAGGATTGGTCCTTTAAGCTGAATGATGCATTATGGGCATATAGGACAGCCTATAAAACCCCAATTGACATGTCCCCATTCAGATTGGTCTATGGCAAAGCATGCCATTTACCAGTGGAGTTAGAATATAAGGCCTTTTGGGCCATTAAAACCTTGAACATGGATCTTACTACTACTGGTAATCACAGGAAACTGCAGCTTGCTGAGTTGGAAGAGCTGAGGATGGATGCATACACCAATGCAAGTTCTTACAAAGAGAAAGTTAAAGCCTTCTATGACAAAAATCTGCTGAGAAGAGAGTTCATAGCTGGCTCTAAGGTATGGCTATTTAACTCAAAACTTAAGTTTTTTCCTGGAAAGCTGAGATTCAGATGGGAAGGGCCATATACAGTCATTCATGCATCTCCTTCTGGGGCTGTTGAAATTTTGGACCCAAGTGATGGGAGAACCTTGAAAGTAAATGGTCAGAGGCTCAAACCATGCATTGAAAATACCTTGGAGCCTGTGCTGACCATCTATCATCAAGATCCGCCCCATATATGAGGATAAACAACTGTATAATATGTATTTTACCAGTGCTTGTTTTGTAGTTTTTGCATAGTTGCTTTCTCTCTGTTTTTAGTCATGTTTACTCTTAATTCGAGAAGTTTAAATATGTGAAAAATTAATTCACAAAGAAAAAAGAAATTCTTTTCGAAAAGTTTAATTTCCTTTTCAAAAAGGATCTGGACCTTAACTAACTGCTCGAAAAGAATGATTTGCTTTTCGAATAGTTAGTTCTGAATGATTTGCTTTTCGAATAGTTAGTTCTGAAGCTATTTGCTGTTCGAATAGTTGGTTCTGAAGTTATTTGATGTTCGAAATATTATTTCGGAAGCCATGTGCTTTTCGAATGGTACTGATGTCATTCTCTTTTGTAAAAAGGACTATTTTGAACTTTTCGAAAACTTCAAAGATACTTTGCGAAAATCATTTTGAGCATATTTAAACCCTTTCGAAGCAAGGGTTTCATATTCGAAAGCCTTTCCAGAGCGTCCTGTTTCACAGAAAACCCTTTTTCTTTCCTTCCTTGCGTGTTTTTATAATTCAACCCCAATTTTCTTCATATTTGTTTGACGGATTACACTTGAAGAGAGGGACTTTTTGCTTCTGATTCTGGTGGACTTCATCAAGCGATCAACGAGTTCAACCAAAACCCTAGATTTCGGTATTTTTATGTGCATTTCCTCTGTTTGTATTTTGCAAAGTTTAATTTGGTATCAGCATTCATTGTGGGAGATTCAAACAAAGTTTTACATGGGGAAAGCTGAAAAATCACTGGCTGCAATGTTCCCAAAATCTTCTACTAAGAAAAGTAGCAAATCCACCCCAAAAGGAAAAGCAAAAACCTCAGCTAAAAGGAAACTATCGATGGATAAAGCTGACAGGATTGAGAAAGGGAAGAAGGTTAGATATGAGGAACCCACCCCAACAGCTGCTGCTAGTCCTGAGCCTGAGCTTCCTCCTCTGCCTATGCATTTGGTACTGCCAAACCCATTCATTGAAGCTCAGAAGCTAATTCCAGAGCTTATTGTTGATGAGAACTTTTTCTCCAACAAACCTGAATGTCAGCTATCTTTGAAATACATTAGGGATGCCTCACTGAGCAATATCCTAACCCCTCTTCCAGAGAAAATTTTTCCACGAATGGTGAGATTATGGTACCAAAACTTGGTAAAAGTGACAGAGAAGGATGCTGATGTCCCTACTCTTGTAATTTTCATTGATGATTGTGATTTAATTGTCACTTATGAAGACATTGGAAATGCTTTGGGGATGCCATTTCAATATGATCCTGTTGGTCCATTAGCCGCACCAGAAACAGCCGCTTTTAGAGAAATGGCTGCACATTTAACCCAAGGCATAGTTGGAACTGGACAATCCATCATGAGGAGAGACTTAGCACCTCAATTTTTGCTGATGGATTCCATTTTGAGGGGATTTTTTATGTCACTGGGCACAGCCAGGAAAGAAGGACACCAATTTTAAAGGCTCTCTTTCATTTCTCTAAGGGGCAATTCTTCAATGCCCCTATGTTGATTTTTGAAGCCATGGCTGATATTAGTACCAAGCTGAAAAAGGAGCAGAAATTAGTTGGAATACCATTTGGTAGGCTGATCACAGCCCTGCTAAGAGCCAAATTTGACATTGATGAGCAAGAGCCATTTGAAGTTATATCTCCTCATGCTTTTGAAAAAAGGGCTTGGATTATAAGCCAAACCATGTTGAATAGAATGAGGGAGGAAGCAGAGCCAGCCCCTGCAACTGCCATTGAACCTGCCATACCTAAACCAGCCAGCCTATCGCCCAAGAATCGCTTTACAGACCACAGGTGACCAGCTCTTTAGCTGCACCTATTTTAACTGCAGCTGACAATGAACAAGTTGTCCTTCCTGTGGTGACCAGTTCTTTAGCTGCACCTATTGTTGAAGAAGTTATCATCTTACCCACTTCACCTAGCACAGCTCCTATTCCTGCAACCATTCCAGCAGTCCCATCTCCCATAACCAACATAATCCCAATTGCAGACTCCCCCTCTATACCAACCACTCCAGCCATACTCACACCACCAATTTCTCCCAACAATGTCCAAAATGTAGCCCCAGATTTTGTTGAGCAATCTCCTAGCACTTCCCTTCTCCAAAGCTTCTCAGGTTCACCTGCTCATTCAACTCATACACCTGAAGTAACTCATACCCCTGAACCTGAGATATTCACTACAGAGGCCTATTCATCATTGATGGGGTCTATTTTGGAGAACTGAATCTATACCTATACCTGATCCTCCTCATTTCACCCATTTGGCTACTTCCCCCTTTACAACCATTTCACCCATTGCACCTCAACCATCTACTTCAATTTTACCAGCCCCTACTCTGCATACCACACCCACACCTGAATCAATTAGCCAAATATTTACCTTTCTCCAATCCATCCAAGCCCAACTACAGATCAACATAGACAATCAGTCTGTGACAAATTCCCTTCTCCAAACCTTAGCCTCCACATCTCACACAACCACCTTAGCCACTGTACCTGTTGTTGCTGACCATGCTACCCAAACAGAACCTTAGGTAGTATTTGTCGATCCATCAATCCTCACCACTGCTGACAATGCTACCCAAACAGAACCTCAGGTAGTACTTTTTGATTCCCCTTCACCTCTCCTCAGTTTCTCTGATCAAGCCACTCAAACTGACCCTGAGGTCATACTTTTAGACTCCTCTTCTCCCACCTCCACTACTGGGATACCTTTGGTCCCTTACCACTCCATTCCCATTCCCAGATTTGCCACTCTCAAAAGGGCTATGGAAGAGTATCCTTATATCTGTCGCGATGTCCTCAAGGGGTTAGCTGATCTGCAAGCTTACATTAGAACCCCTTATGAAGACCAGATTCAGAAATTGGAGTTGTTCATGAGATTTGAGAGAGAGAAGATGCAGGACCTGCTGGGTCAAACTTTTCAGATGGTTAGGAGTGAGCAACACAAGATGACCATGTTGCAAGCACAACTTGAACAGGAAAAATTGAGGGCTACTAGACTTGAAAAGTATATTGGCCTCACCAAAAAGATCAAATCTGAGGAATACACCGAGCTGCAAAACACAATCCAGGAGAAGGCTAAATCGAGTTCAGACTCCAATACTGATTCTAGTTCGACTCGGCATGACTCGATTGATCCCATTGAACCAACTTATGATACAGATTTTTACCCCAGTTATTAGATTACATTGTACACGTTTGTTTTGTGGGTCTGTGATATGTACCTCTGGTTTTCTGTTAAAATTTTGTTAATTTGTAATTACTGTGCATTCCTTTTCTTTCTTCTCTATCATTATGCTTATTGTTTGATTGCTTCTTTGCTAATGTATTTCGGACCAGTGAGGTCACTGCTCATCCTTGGTTTGGGGGTGTGGCAGCCAATAAATTAGTTAAAATCAGTACAGCCTATGATCACAGAAGAATTTTTGAAGATAAAATAATTTCACATATGTTGTTTTGGAGATAAAATAATTAGTTAAAACTTTTTAAAACTGATTTTTAGTGTAATTCCAATACTTTCATGAAGTGAATGTCAAAAAATTTTCAAAACAAAAGTTGATGTTTTAGTAAACCTAAAAAGAGAGAAAACAGTGATGATATACCTCAAGAAGTTGATAGAAAACTACACCCAGTGAGACTTGGGCCTGAAATGTATTCTTGGGAGATATGAGTTGGCGATCTTTTTTACTCTAGGGACTGTTTGAACCTGCTTGTTATTACTAGAAGTTACACATATCCAAGTTAAAATAGCTTGACAGCAATCATGATATTAAAGACATGATGTAAGGCCTCCTTTTGGACAGTTTGAACTTCAAAAAAGCCCCACCTTTTGAAACTGCCCTTGATACACACCAGTTGAGCTTTGTAAATCCAAGATTTCTTTGAAACCTCATCAACCAACCTCATCACCTCATTTAGCCTAATCCCCACTCTGAGAATTCAGAAGGTAAAGGAAAGGAAGCTGAAGAAAGGAGAGTTGGGTAACAGTTTGGTAAAAGAAGAAGAAAAATAATTGAAGGCAATGAGGTATCAACAAAAGAAATGTGGCATGTCAGTAAATGTTGCTATGTCAGGAAATGTGGCATGTCAGTAAAAAATAAAAATAAAATAAAAAAACAAAAAAAAGAGTCATTTCATTGGAAGTTTGAAAAAGAAAGAGAAAAAGATGGCCAATTTGGCTCTGAAAATTCAAAGAAGAAAATGAAATTGTGCTGAAATGAAGAAGGTGTGTCCACCACTTCCTTACCTTGACTGACTTCTCAATTTTGAATTCCATTCCATCTCTTTAGTTTTGATAAATTTCAGTCATAAGCCACATTACAACCCATGTCAAAGTCCTTACTGATCAATGATGGATTGAGCTGTCTCATGGAGATAAGGATGTGTGTAATCTATGGTGAAAAGAGCAGTGATTTCAGAACTGAAAAGCAAAGCCTATGATCCTGCTTATAGTCCTATTTGAGGACTGTAACTGCTCTTGAGCTGTGTGAAATAGTACAACCCTCCTATTTGCATTATGAGTGAAAACCCTGGTAAGAGTTGAGTTTGAAATCAAATTATTTGAGGTAACATCAAAACTGAATTTTCAAATAGAAGGCAAACTTTTCATTGATTTTTCTTATAAAGAACTTCTTGACACAAACTGAGTGAATGGTAAAAGGAATTACAGCAGAATTTTAGTTTTAAATTGATGTTTTCTTGAAGATCTTTTGACAGCTTGACTGATGCAGGTGTGAACTATTTAACTGGATAAAAGTCTACCTTAACAGAACTGCATTGATATTAACTAATTTATTGGAGAAGTTTGTGGATACCTTCACTAAAAACCCTCAGGAGACTTCACTCCTCCACTAGGGATCACCTAGGGGTTTAAAAGGCTTGTTGCATATGCTAAATGCAACTGTGTTCCCTACAAAAGTGGCTTTTTTTTTTCATTTTGTTTTTAAATTTTATCTTTGCTCAGGGACTAGCAAAGCTTGGGTTTGGGGGTGTGTTGAGAACTAGAAAATACCATTTTCCACCCCTTAACCTGGGCCTTGATAGACCCTTGAGAGAACTAAATAAGTGTTTTAAGTGCTTGTGTTACAGCTAACAATAAAGACAGGCTTAAACCTGAAAGCAACCTAAAAGTGCCAAAAAGATAATGATCCATGTTGATCCGGAGGAAGAAGGAGAAGAGACAATCTCACTAGCTGTCAAAATGCCTAAACTTAAGAGGACAAAAGCCTGGTTTCAACCTGGAAAAGAAGTGTGGAGCTATTCGAACAGAAGAATGAGTACAGATTGCTTTTCGAAAAGACTCTGAACTTTTCGAAAAGAATCTGAACTTTTCGAAAAGAACCAAAAGCTCCAGGCTTAGCTTTCGAAAAGCACCTGAACTCTTCGAAAGGATTTCTGACCTATTCGAAAAGAAGAGAACTCCTTGCGAACAACATCAGAACTGTGTGAAAAGAGCTTCATAAGTCACAGTACCTTGCGAAAAGTTCCCCAAACTATGCGAAATGGTATTCTGAAGATTCCTAGGATCTGCAAGGGTAATTCAGTAATCTTTTGCACGCGCCCCAATGCATTTAAAAACCGAGGGACATTTCGGAAGATTTTGAGCACGAACCAAAGGCATATTCCACCCCATGTGAACACCCAAAGAAGAAATCACTTGGCGGGAACTTCTAGAAGCTCTAACAGATTTTTGAATTACATAACAGAATTGATGCTTCTGTCATCTGATTGGCTGAACTAAATCAAGCAGTTCTTATTGGCCAAAACAGATTTGGATCCTTGTGTTCGACTCCCATTGGTTGATACAGATCTAACCAATTCTGATTGGTTGATACACATCAGAGCTAGACTTGGGGGAAACTATAAATAGATGAACCATTTGCCCAATTTGGGCATCCAGATTTTGAGTTTCATTTCTATTACCTCATTTCCATTTCAGATCTCTTGTCTGAAACCTCTGTAATAGCTTAGCTTTTATTTGTACTTGAGATCTGTGAGATATTTTTGTAATAAAAGTGAGATTTGTATTCAAGACTACAAATCTGAGAGCTGTTTAAGCTGAGCTCTGTAATTGTAATAGTGAATTTGAAAAGGTTGCTATGAACCGTACGTTCACAATTGGATTCGTGTTAAGGGTTCCCTGTGATCTCCTTATTTCATTTGATTCCTTTAGATTTACTGTTTTATAAGCAATTTCCCTTAATTCATTATCCCTGTGAGAATTGGCGTTTGTAACCTAATTTCTCACATCATTTGTAGTGGTGTTTCTTGTTCTGAATCAAGGATTCGAATTGAAGGCTATTGGATGATCTGTGACCATTAAAGTGGACAGACCATAGCCATAAGTCCAACTTAATTCCAGTCCTTGAGTTGGATTACTTTCTCTTGCATCTATGCTGGTAGGCAGATGAAGATTGGATAATATCTCATTTGTTTTATATTTAGTCTCATTCTGCAATTAAGTGTTAAATCAAAGTTAGATATTATTTCTCCATTCTTATTAATTTTCATCAAATCTCCCCAACTCAGATCTGGATCATTTAGTTTTAATTTTTACTTTTATCATTTAGTTAATGTGACAAATTCAACCTCCCATCTTATGTGCTTTGTAGATAGGATCAGAGGCCAGATCTGGTAGCTTAGATCTGGAGGTTTATCTTACATTTTACATAAATTCCCTGTGGACGATCTTTTACTTACTTACAATTAAAACTTGCTACAATTGGCCCTGATCTTGTAGGCTAATTAACTTCTCTTTATGTTGATATTTCCTTTTTCTTTTTAACCTTCTAGATTCAATATAATTCATCATTTGCAAATTTGTTTTCAAATTATAAATAAATCATGCACACTTAGAATCAACAACAGAAGGTACTTGAATATTTCGACAGGAGTGAGAGCAATCCTATCAAAATGCCGACATGCAGAGCTGAACCTGTCGAAAAGCTTTCCCAACCTATCGAATGCTCCAGACAAAGGGGCAGAGAACGCTAAAGCTTCAAGAGAAGGCTCATCCTATTAGGACCTATCAAAGAGATTTGAGAACCTAGCGAAAGGACCAAAAAGCTCTATTTAAACCTATCAGAAGCTTCCTCAACCTGTCGAAATCGTGTGAAGAACTTCTCAGAAAATAGGTTGTTCACACGCTGCAACTTGGTGACCTGCTGCATGCAACCCAAGGCACTTTGGTGACTGGCACGACGTTCCTGAAGATGCCCTAGGAAACCCTAACCAACCCCACGTGCTCTGACAGAACTCTAACGAACTCTGAGGACATTCTAGAAGGGAATAATGGTAGCAAAAACGAGAGGGAAAAGCTATATAATGAGATCCCCAATTATATAGAAGGGAATAATGGCAGGAAAAACGAGAGGGAAAAGCCCTAATCGAAATCTGACGATTAGGGCTTGCAATAAAATTCTGTTTTCCTTGCTTTAACTCAATGATGGTTGGCTAACTCCCTCGGAGCAGCAAGGGGTGAGGTCTGACCTATAATTGGGTAAGGTTGAGAGTGTTATTTGTGGGTCAATTGCTGCACAGACTACAGATCTGAGAGCATTTCATTATAGAATGAGTTTTATGTAATGTAAATGTTGATTTTATTGTTTTAATTAGATCTATAGTTTCCTTGATTTCATTTGGTGCTCAATCGAATTTGTGTAGAGGAGTTTGCTGATCAGCTCACCCACTTAACTGGTAGACCTCTTAGATACCATTTGATCTCCCTAGATCTGATATTCCTACAATTGCCTATGTCTGTGACCTGGTAATTGCAACATCTATAGTGGTTTTAATGCTCTGACTGAAACCTTTGAGTTGGAGGAAATCTATAGGATGGTCTGTGACCATTGAAGTGGATAGACCATAGCCTTAAGATCAGTTGAATCTCTGATTTCACTTGGATTCTTCCACCTTAAACCTTTGGGTCAGATGAAGTCTATAGGATGGTTTGTGACCATTGAAGTGGATAGATCATAGCCTTAAGATCAGTCAAATCCCTTAGTTTATAGTAGATTCTTCTACTCTGCAGCTGTGCTTGTAGCCAGCTGAGGGATTGGTGTGCTCTAAATCTCTTGTAACACGATCAATTCAACCCAATTGCAGTAAGTCCAAACTCCAAGCTGTTATTCTCTATTTTCTATTTTTAATCCATTCCAATTATTCTGCATTTTATTTGTAGTTTAGTTTATGTGACAACCCTTTAAAATCTCCCCCCTTTCTTTTACTAACCTAGTATTATGTAGGGTGCCAGATCTCTTTCAGATTTGGAGATTTACCATATTTTGAACTCACCTCCCTATGGGCATTCCCTTACTTACTCTTTTAAAACTTGCTACAATAGGCCCTAAATACTTGCAGGTCTGTGTGTGTGATTTGCCTTGAATTGAGTGAATTTAAACCCCTTTTTGAAAGCAAGGCAGTTCCCCAACAAGTTTTTGGCACCGCTATCGGGGAGGTGTGCTTTTAAATTGGTAGATCTAAGTTTGTTTTAGTTTAGATCATAGATCTGTGATAGTTTGTTTGATTTTTACTAACTGTGTTTGTAAGTCTTGTTGTTTTCTAGTTCCTTTTATCATTTCATCAAATCTGAAGCTGCTGCTAAGGAAGAACATTGTGCTAGAGGCTGCTCTTGAGTTTGCTTCCCTCTACCCCTGTTAATTTGTCAGATCTGTTGATTTTGTTTTAGATTCATTGGTCATTTGTTTTTGTTCCAGATTATTGTGTTTGAAGATTTGCTCTGCAGTAAGATTATGAATGGTGTATGTTTGGAAGGAGAACTTTGAACCCTCAAATTGTTCCATTAAATCCAGAGGTTGAAAGAATTCTCAGATCTAGACAAATTTCACCCACATCTATTGCAGCTAAATCTGTTGAAATGGGTGAGCAATAGCAGCCTAGAACTCTAAAGAAATTTAATGCACCACGGGTTTACAATTCCCCCTTCTGCATTCAATTCCTACTGCTCATGGAAATTATGACATTAAGTCTTCCATAATTCAGATGCTACCCTCATTCCATGGCCTGACCAAAGCGGATCCATATAAGCACATTGATGAATTCTTAGGACTGTACACCACTTTCAATATCACAAGTTTGGGGAAGGAGGCAACCAGGATGAGCCTCTTTCCTTTTTCATTGAAGGATAGAGCTAGGACCTGGTTATCCATGCTTCCCCCCAACAGTATTCAGTCCTAGAGTGATCTTCAATGTCAATTTTTGGCCAAATTATTCCCCATGTCCAAGATAAGCCAGTTGAGGAAGGGCATTATCTCATTTGCTCAAGATCCAACTGAGGATTTTCACCAATCTTGGGAGAGATTCAAAGAACTCCTGAAGAAATGTCACCATCATCAAATCTCTAAATGGCAACTTATCCAAAGTTTCTATCAAGGGATTGACTTCAAAAGCAGGGATATGGTTGATGCCTTTTGTGGTGATACTTACCTCCACAAAACTGCTGAGGAGGCTTGGGAATTGTTTGATATCATTAGTGAAAACTCCATTCAAAGGGAGACTTTGTCTAGGGATTTAGATCCTCCTTGAATGGTGAAGGAGAATACTATCAGAGGGAAGATGTATGAGGTAAATATGCATAGTGATTTGGAGAAGAAAGTGGATAGTTTGGCATTGAAATTTGATAAGCTCATGGGAACAATGCAGTCACCCATGGCTGCTAGAGTGGAGGAGGCATGTGCTATATGCCAGTCCCCCACTCACTCCCTTGAGGAATGCCCCTTAGCTGTCAAATTTTTAGATTTTGTTCTAGAGCATGTGGCTGCCACCCACTCCTATGGGCAACAGCCTGCTGCTAGGTACCAATGGAGAAACTACCCCAACTTGAGGTGGAGACAAGATGCCTACCCAAACTAGCAGCAGCAGCCACAACAACCCATGCCCTACAAAAATGCTCAACCCTACCACCAAAGTTATGTTCCCAAGCCTCATTACCAGCAGCCCATGACCCAACCTGTGGGCCAGCCTGTGCAGCAACCTGCACCCCCTCTAGCTATGAGATCACATTTTTTTTAGGAACAAGTTCTGGCCTCATTATAGAATTTGGGTCCCTTATCTCAAACTGTGCACTCTCACAGTCAAAGCATTAAAAAGATAGAAGACCATCTTGGTCAGCTATCTAATGCTTTGACTAAGAGAGAGGAAAGGAGGCTGCCTAGCCAATCATTGGATAACCCAAGGAGACAGTTTGTAGTGGGCGAAGTTTCCTCCACCCATGAGGAAGCTAAATTTGTTACTACATTGAGAAGTTGAAGGCTGGTGGATAATCAAGTGGGCTGTGAGCCTGTAAGAGATTTGGAAAAAGAAAAAGAAGTGGTTTTCGAAAGGACACAACAAGAGCCACCAATGGTGGACAACCAGGAATAACCCAGCTTGAATAAGAAAGAGAATGAGGATTCTCAAGAAAATAAAAAATTTAAAAAGAAATATGACCAGTTGGCTAAGGCTGCAAATGAGGGAGTAGTCCCACATTTGCCATTTCCCAAGGCATTGCAAGCACCTTCCCCTTTCGATAAAGGGCAAGGTAAAATAGAGGAAATGATGGAAACTTGTAAGCAAGTGAAGATCAACTTGCCTTTACTTGATGCAATCAAGCAAATTCCAGCCTATGCCAAGTTTCTTAAGGAGATATGCACCCATAAAGGACAGTCTAGGATACACTTATCCAAGAAGGTCTTTTCAGCAGAAAAGGTAAAGCAAATTCTGTCTATTGCTACCCCAACAAAACTTCAAGACCCTGGAGTGCCCACTATCCCCTGCATCATTGGGGATCATAAAATTGAGAAAGCCTTATTGGATCTGGGAGCCAGTGTGAATTTACTACCATATACAATATATGAGAAGTTCGGCTTAGGAGAGTTGAAGTCCACCCATGTGGTTTTGTAATTGGTCGACAGATCTGAAAGGAAGCCTATGGGGGTCATTGAAGATGTCCTGGTGGGAGTTGACAAGTTCTTTTACCCTACTGACTTTTTGGTGCTAGACATGGAGCCAAGCAGATGTGTTTCTTTCGGACCAGTGATTTTAGGCAGGCCCTTTTTGGCCACGGCTAATGCCTGCATTCAATGCAGGTCAGGATTCATGGAAGTCTCCTTTGGCAACATGAAAGTAAAGCTAAATGTGTTCAACGCAGCCCATCAACCCCCTCTAGATGAGGCCTGCTTTTCCATTGATATACTAGAAGAGGTTGTGCCTGAAAACCCACATCAACTGCTGCAGAGCAATGGTTGGTCTACAAAGGCAAAGTATCACCCAGGGGATGGACATCTGCTGCAGAAAAGATCCACAAAAGGTGACAAGTTTGATGAGCCGGAGGAGACCGTTGACATTCCAGATCCTCCAAGCTAGCCCCTGATTTCAGTATGTATCATCTATACCATATTTTGCTTTTATTTTAGGTGTTTACTTTGTGTTTTGATTAATGTTCTTTTGTAATAAAAAATGCCATGATAAATACTAGGCCATCATTTCAATATTGCCAGCTGTCCTGAGATAATGGGAGCTTGTCCACAAGGGAAACAAATCGTAGAAGACAAAGAATAAAGCACAGTGATCTTTGAGGCGAGAATTCACCCTTCGTTAGGTCACATGGTGATTTTGACAAGATATTTGATGGTTTCGATAGTCACTGAGGCTTTTCGACAGGTGAAACCAACTTGTCGATAGGTAAAAAGGGGTAAAACGAAAAGAAGAATCGTGTACCATTTAAACCTATCGGAAGGATGGTTCCACCTATCGGGATCCTATCGAATCATCCCTTTTGAAAGCTTTGTCTGCTAAGCTTTCGATAGGACACATTAACCTATCGAAACTGTCCATTTCATCCTATCAAAATCTCATTTCACCCTTTATATACCTGACGATAGGTCATTTCCGCCCCAATCGATACCTTTTGCAAAACCCTAGCTCTCTTCCTCATCTTTCGCCTTCCTCCTTCTCCACTAAATCCTCACAGAACCTTCAGTTATCCAGTCTGCCATTTCGTAAGTACATTGAGTTTGCGTAGAGGAGCATTTTGCACATAATTTTGGAGAAATTGGAGCTGTGCATTGCGATATCTATAAAACCCTAAGAGTTTTAGGGAAAGTTGCCTTCCCACCGCCAATCTGTTGTTCTAATTATTAACCTTTGAATTTCATTATAAGTTGGTGAGTGAGCAATCCCTAAGAGTAAAATGGCTGAGCCTGAGGAAACCCTAGCAAACCTACTCCGAAGACTAGCTACTTCTACCCCCAAATCCTCCAAGAAATCTAAGCTAGCTACCAAACCACTTGTGAAGAGGAAGCTTTCTGAGGAGATGCCTAAGAAGGCTCCTAAGGCCAAGAAAGCAAAAGCTGTCAAAATTCAGGAGCCTGAGGTAGAAACACCCTTAAAGAGGGCTGCTCCAGCTGCGGAAGCCCCTTTTGCCCACCCTTGACAGGCCACCTACAGTAGAGCTTCCAGCTATGTTAACCACCCCCAATGAGTTTGTGGATAATTTAAGTCTTGTCCCTGAGACAGACTTTGATCTGGCATACTTTGCCAACATTAGGGAGTGTCAGGGGACACTGGAATATTTGAAGAAGGAAGGTTTGCTACCCTTACTTATGCCCTTGAAGGAGAATGTGTACCCTAGGCTGGTTAAATTGTGGTACCAGAATTTGAAAAAGAAGGTGGTGCCTGGGAAAGAGGCTGTGATGGAGATTTTGATTGATTGGCAAATCATAATGAATAGCGAGGATATTGGGATGGCTTTGGAAGTTCCACACAAATTTGACTTCAATAGATCTGAGGGAGCACCCAAATGGGTTACATTCAAAGAAATGGCTAAGGAGCTCACTAATGGAATTATAGGATCTGGTAAATCCTTGATGAGAAGAGATCTCCAACTCAGTCTCAGATTCATTGATACCATTTTGAGGAAAAATGCTTATGTCACTGGGCACCTGCAGGAGAGAAGGTCCCCCAATTGTAGATGCCTTGTACTACTGTTCACAATGGCAATTTTTGAGTGCACCTCAGTTGATTTTTAAGATAATGGTGGACATCAATGACAAAGTACTGAAAAGACGAGCATTTGCTAAGGAGGTGGAATGCCTTTTAGCAGGCTCATTACATACTTGCTGAAGGCTGGGAAGTATGTGGTCAAGAGGAATGAGCCAATGGAGAAGCTGACCATAAAAGTGTATGAGAAGCGGGAATAGTTCACCAGTCTCACCTTAATTAAGAAGAGTAAGTCAGCTGGAATGGAGGAGGCTGAGGAGGTGGCCACTACCATGGCAGCAACTCTTCCTGCTGCGATACCACCATCCATCCCTTCACCTTCCCTACCTGTCCCATTACCCACACCTCCACCCATGTTGTTTTTTCCCTTTATATCTGTCCCTCTTCCAGCAGACCTCTTTCCACCCACTTCTAGACCAGTTTTACTTTCACCCACCACTCAGGTCTTCCAACCTGAAGTCCTTGCACCTCCTACATTCTCAAAGCCCACCCCTACCATGTCTTCTCCACCCATTAACCAACCCATTTCGGATTGCTCCCCTCCTCAACCCTTTCTGCATACACAGAGTATGAACTAGTTAACCACCACTAGGTTCACTGCCCTCATGACTTCAATTGTAGAGGATGTTGCTCATTAGTACACCCCACTTCCTGACTCCCCACACCCCACTCCCCCTCATTTTAACCATGTACCCTCTTCTCCTTTCCATCCCATCCAAACACCTGTCCCCTCTACCCCCACCATGCCTGACACTTTCACCCAAATTCTCTCTCTTACAGTCCATTCAAACTCAATTGACAATCAATACCGACAACCAAGCCCTCATGAGCTCCTGCCTTCAATCCATTCAGTCCACCCTCTCTAACTCCCCAACCCACTCACACTTCTCCACTCTCCCCGGTTCCTTCACCTCTCCATTTATCTCCTCCGTCTTCCCCCATTGCTTCACCTTCCACAATAGCTACCCAGTCTGTGGAGGTAGCAGCTCCACCTTTTCCCATACCTCCTTCCTCACCATCCTTTACTCCTTCCTCCCCAGTAGTAGTAGCTACTGTAGCTGCTGCGTCACCCATCACCCATTCACCCACTCTTGTCCCCCTGTATTTAAAGAGGCCTCCACCCAAAAAGAGCTTTGTTAGGATTTGGTTTCCTCCACCCACTTCCTTGCCCATTATCCCCAGGTCCCACATCTACATTCCCCCTTACCTCACCCTGCTATATGCAATGTGGGACAACCCCTTCATCCATAGAGATGTCCTGTGTGGTATGGCAGCCCTCCGCATTTCCCTGGAGGTTTCATATGAGGAAAGGATTGCTCTCCTGGAATTGGCGAAGAGGATTCAGCTGCGTGATATTTCTGAAGGAAGGAAATCCTCACTCGTTATCAGTCGGCCAAACTCATTGCTGAGGCTCAGACTCGTATTGCCGAGTTTGAAAAGAAGAATGCTGACAATCTTTAGAAACTATTAGCCAATGCCAAGGACATCATTAAGGCCACTCAGGAACTCACTGAGACCACTCAACTCTATGCTGCGAAAAAAATTGACATGCTGGAGAGAAGGATTGCCTTGATGACTTCTCAACCTTATCAACTAGCTCCTCTTGCTTCAGCCCCTCCAGACAATCCTACCTCCACCCAACCTTGTCCACCTTCTTCCACTCAGCCTACTCCTCCACAACCTGTAGATGTCCCCCCTCAACCTACTCCTACCCCACCTGTAACTGTTCCCCCACCTTCGTCCCAAGTTCCTCCTCCTATACAACCTACCCCTCCAAAACCTAAGAGGACTTATACAAAGAGGAAGGTCACTGCAACAAAAAATGTGTCCCCTGCTTCTGCTCGCAAAAAAGGGAAGCAGCCTGCTACCCAGTCTGAGGAGGTAGCCCCCAAGCAGTCCCCACATGACACCTCCCCACTCTACTCTCCACAGAAGAAAGAAGACAGACTGCTGCTGCCCTTGCCTTGGACTCAATCCTACTGTCCTCTTCCCATATGATTCTGATTCAGATTATTGGTCCATTCCTCTTGTTGCCTCTGCAAAGAAAAGTATGAAATCTGCTGCCCAATCTGAGGAGGCCCCCAAGCAGTCAACCATGAAGTCCCAACCACAAAGTAAAACTCCTTTATCAAAGGATGATTTGAAAAATCCACAAGATTTATATGATTGGCTTGTGATGCGTGTAAATAAATGTAGTTTAGTTTTTCTATTTTTCCCTTTGAACATATTTTTGCTGATTAAATAGTCATTTCTTTTTGTGTTTTCCCTTTCTGTGTACTACCATGCTCCCCACAGTGAGGACATTGTTTAGTTTAGGTTTGGGGGTGTGGCAGGTGTGCCAACCAATGAAACAAGTTAATGCTAGTGCAGCTATGTTGAAAAAGTTTTTGAAAATAAAGTGATTTCCCACCTGATTTTTTGGAAAAAGAGGAAATTAAAAACTTCTTAAAGCTGAAATAAGTTGTAGTCTAATAGTCTTCATGAAGCAAATGTCAATAATTTTTGAAAAAATTTTGATATGTAGTAAACCTAAAATGAGAAAAAACTGTGAGGATGTCCCCCATAAATTTTTGATGGTAGGCCATACCCAGTGAGATTTAGGCCTAAAAGAAAAAAAAATAAAATTTGAAGAGTGTCTTCGCAATTTTTTCTGCTCTAAGGACTAAGACAGATTGGATCTAGTTTCGATCACTAGAAGTTAGGCAAATCCAAGTTGAAACAACTTGACAGCATTCATGACATTGAGGACATGAAGTAAGGTCGTTCCTTGGACAGTTTGAGCTTAAAATGTCCCACCATTGAACTGCCCTTGATACACACCATTTGATCCATAAAAACCCCAGTTTTCTTTGATGAAAACTAGAAAATTTGAACCCAAAACCTTTTGAACTATTTCAGTTCACCCTCAATCTGAGAAATCAGGAAAAATGAGAAGCGAGGTTAAAGGAGCAAGGTTCGATGATTGGTTGAAAAAGAAGGAAGCACATTTGGTAGTATTGTGGCATTCCTGCCCATAAAAAGAGAAATGGAGAGAAATACACAAAAAAGAAAAACATACAAAAAAAAAAAAAAAAAAAAATCAAGCAAAAAGAATAACAAAGAGAAGTCATTTCATTTGATATTTTGAAAAAGAAGATTAGAAACTGATCACTTCCAATCTGAAAATTCAAGAAGCAGATGAAATTATGCTGAGATGAAGAAGGCCGAGTTGCAAATCAGCTCCTTACCTTTACCGATTTCTCAATTTGAATCCTTTTTACCCCTTTATTCTTTTGTAAATTTCACCCATAAGCCACATTACAACCCAATAAAAAGACCTTACTGATCTGAAATGGATTGAGTTGTCATGTGGAGATGAGGATTTGTTTGATATATGGTGCAAAGAATTAGAACATTTCATAAATTAAAGAAATGCCTATGCTCATGCTTGCATTCCTATTTGAGGGCTGTAATTACTCTTGAGCTGTGTGAAATGATGCACCCTTCTATTTTTATTATGAGTGAACAGCCCAGGTGAGACTTGGGTCTGAAATCCAATTTGATGGGGGTAGTATCAAAACAGAATTCTTAAGTGAATGGTGAGCTCTGCATAATTTTTTAGGAGAAAGGCCTTGACATGAACTGATTGATGATGAAGGAATTACAACAGAATTTCATGTTTTGAACTGGTGATTTTTATGCTGAAAATCTTTTTAAATTGAAGGTACAAGGTGTGGAATTTATTTTATTTACTTAAACTCTATTTTAGCGTGCTGCATAAGTATTAACTGATTTTATTGGAGAAGTTTGTGGGTACCTTCACTGAAAACCCTCAGGAAACTTCACTCCTCCACTAGGGATCACCTAAGGGTTTAAAAGGCTTGATGCATATGCTAAATGCATCTGTGATCCCTACGAAAGTGGCATTTTAATTTTCTTTATTTTTCCTTTACTCATGGACTAGCAAAGCTTAGTTTTGGGGGAGTGTTAAAGTAGTGAAAAATGCCAGTTTTCACCCGTTAACCTAACCTTTGATGGACCTGTGAGCACACTAATAAACACATGTTGAGTATGTTTTGTAGATAGCAATAAAAGACAGGAATAGTGCAAAAAACCACTCAAAAATATTGCGCAAAGAAGTCCATCTCTCAGCATAGTGCAGACCCAGTAATGGCACATAAGAGGGTTGCACACCATTGGTCACTTGGGGCATGTGGCAACAACAGGGCAGAGTTAAGGAAGTGAAAGCAAGCAGAAAACATCCTACCAAGAGGTTATCTGAAGGCTTCGATAGGAGCTGAGGGCTAAAAATGGAGGAATTCCTGAGATTGAGAAGTCGATAGGATCCAAGAACCTATTGAGCAGCTGAAAGAAAGAAAGAAATCATCCTATCAGAAGCCTGCCTGAGGTGTAAAGGGAACCTATTGGATGGTTGTCCAAACCTATCGAGATGGAGAAGCTGGAGCTCAGACCTATCGGAAGGTACTTGAACATTTCGACAGGCGAGAGAGCAATCCTATCAAAATGCTGGCATGCAGAGCTGAACCTGTCGAAAAGCTTTCCCAACCTGTCGAACACTCCAGACAAAGGGGTAGAGAATGCTGAAGCTTCAAGAGAAGGCTCATCCTATCGGAACCTACAAAGAGATCTGAGAACCTAGTGAAAGGACCAAAAAACTCCATTTGAACCTGTCGAAAGCTTCCTCAACCTATCAAAATTATGTTAAGAACTTCTCAGAAAATAGGTTGTTCACACGCTGCAACTTGGTGACCTATTGCATGCAACCTGAGGAACTTTGGTGGCCGGCACGACAATCCTAAAGATGCCCTAGGAAACCCTAACCAACCCCACGTGCTCTGACAGAACTCTAACGAACTCTGAGGACCTTTTAGAAGGGAATATTGGTGGGAGAAATGAGAGGGAAAAACTATATAATGAGATCCCCAATTATAATTGGGGGAAATCGAAATCTGGAGATTAGGGCTTGCAACAAAATTCTGTTTTCCCTCCTTTAGCTCAATGATGGTTGGCTAAGTCCCTCAGAGCAGCAAGGGGTGAGGTCTGATCTGTAATTGGGTAAGGTTGAGAGTGTTATTTGTGGGTCATTTGCTGCATAGACTACAGATCTGAGAGCATTTCATTATAGAGTGAGTTTTATACAATGTAAATATTGATTTTATTGTTTTAATTAGATCTATAGTTCCCTTGGTTTCATTTGGTGCTCAATCAGAATTGTGTAGAGGAGTTTGCTGATCAGCTCACCCACTTAACTGGTAGACCTCTTGGATTCCATTTGATCTCCCTAGATCTGATATCCCTGTAATTGCCTGTGTCTATGACCTGATAATTGCAGCATCTGTAGTGGTTTTAATGCTCTGATTCAAACCTTTGAGTTGAAGGAAATCTATAAGATGGTCTTTGACCATTGAAGTGGACAAACCATAGCCTTAAGATTAGTTCAATCTCTGGTTTCACTTGGATTCTTTCACCTTAAACCTTTAGGTTGGATGAAGTCTATAGGATGGTCTGTGACCATTGAAGTGGACAGATCATAGCCTTAAGATCAGTCAAATCCCTTTATTTATAGTAGATTGTTGTACTCTGCAGCTGTGCTTGTAGCCAGCTGAGGGATTGGTGTGCTTTGAATCCCCTGTAATACGATCAGCTCAACCCAATTGCAGTAAGTTCAAACTCCAACCTGTTCTTCTCCATTTTCTATTTTTAATCCCATCCAATTGTGAGATCTGAACTCTGGACTAGATCTCAGTTAATTCTACATTTTATTTGCAGTTTAGTTTAAGTGACAACCCTTTAAAACCTCTCCCCTTTCTTTTACTAACCTGGTATTAGGTAGGGTGCCAGATCTCTTTTAGATCTGGAGATTTACCATATTTTGAACTCACCTCCTTGTGGGCATTCCCTTACTTACTCTTTTAAAACTTGCTACAACTGGCCTTGAATACTTGCAGGTCTGTGTGTGTGATCTGCCTTGAATTGAGTTAATTTAAATTACTTTTTGAAAGCAAGGCAGTTCCCCAACAGTGATACTCATTCTGAATCTAAAATGGGGTAAATCACCCCTACGTCCAACAGTTTTACTATCTCTTTGAGGACCACCTCTTGCATGTGAGGATTAAGCTTCCTCTGCATCTCCCTGGAGGGTTTTGCACCCTCATCCAAGTGAATTTTGTGCATGCAAACAGAGGCATCAATATTGTTAAGAAGTAAACAATACAATTTTTCACCTCCTAACCTGACCTTTGGTGGACCCTCGAGTTGACTAATAACGTGTTTTGAGTGTATTTTATAGATAAGCAATAAATTGCAGTCTTAGTATAGACATCCACCTAAAATGGCCAAAGAGGGAATTTGCTGCTCAACATGTGATCTTGCAATCCAAAGGCCAGCCAATCAAATAATCTGCAGAGCCTTAGAAGATCATGAAAATGTCATGGGCCCAACTGGGAATGCTTGGGACCAAGTTAAGCTACAAGGATTGAGGAATGAACCCACCAAGAAACTACTAATGGGCTGACAGATGAAAGACAACACACTAAAGATGTATACCAACTGAGGAATCACAAAGCAGAACCTGTCGAGAGGTCCTGATGCTCAAAAGCCAAGATATCGAGAGGTTTCATGAAGCTGTCGAGAGGTTGGATGTTAAACATGAAGTTATCGAGAGCTCTCCAGTACCTATCGAGAGGTTTTGCAAGTGTACTAGAACCTGTCAAGAGGTATTGAAGAAGGAATGTGAAGAATTCGAAAGGTTCATAGAACCTGTCGAGTTGCATAGAGCAGCCTATCGAGAGGTTGGAGGTACAGTTATGGATCCTATCGAGGGGATACTTGGAGGTGCAAGGGAAGTCGAGAGGTTTCAGATACTTATCGAGAGGTTCAACTGAACCTGTCAAGCAGTGTAAGACAACCTGTCAATAGCTTACCTGAAGCTATGCTCTTCCCGTAAGGATTGAGCCAGCCTGTCGAGCCCTCCACAGAAGGCTGTATAACAAGTCGACAAGTTGATTATAACCTGTCGAGAGGATGAATGAAGAACTGGACAGAAGATTAAAATGAGCTTCAATCCTATTGACGAGTGCAAATCAACATCTCGAGAGTCCCCAATCCTGTCGAGAAGTCTTTAGAACCTATCGAGAGCTACCCCATCTTGTCGAGATGAATGCCCAGTAGACTAAGATCCTGTCGAGAGGTTCCCTGAACCTCTCGACACTCGAATCAGGAACTTCTCAGTCCCTTTCTCAGCAGTTGCCAACCTCATAATTGTGTGCAAACATTCCAAAGCACATCAACGACTCTTGGGGGTATTTTTGGTACACAACTGAGCACGAATGGGAATCCGAACTGCCACACAAGTACTTACCAGTTGTGGACTAATGGGAGAAGAGCTTCTTGAAGAAAAATCAGCCATATAAGCATAACAGAATTATTCTCTTGAACTCTAATTGGCTGAAATAGATCTGAGGGCAGAGGAGAAGAGTATGAAAGCTTAAAGAAATTACAAAGCTAGCATCCAGAAATTGAGAGAACCAGAGCCTAATTCGAGATCCATTTTCTCTCTCAATTCTCTCTCTCTTCCTTCTTCTCCCATTCTCTCTTTAGATAATCATGGTTGGCTAAACTCCTTTCAGTAGCTATGGTGAGGTCTAGAGCTGTAAATCGAGAGTTTCAGAGGCTTATAAGGGATTGTATATTACGTAGATTGTAGATCTGAGCACAATAGGATTGTAATTTGTATTATTATAATATAATTATCATTTTTAAAGGTAATTCTGATCTACATTTCACTTTTTTATATTTGATTTCCCTGGATTGGATATCCCTATGGATGCTTGAGCTTGTAGCCTGACACCCACAACATCTATAATAGTTTACCAATTCTAATCAAGATCTTTAGACTGGAATAATCTCTAGGATGATCTGTGGCCATTCAAATGGACAGATCATAATCTTAGGATTGCTTCAATTCATTGGTGGAGATTGGATTCTCATACCTTGCATCTGAGCTTGTAGTCAGATGAAGGAAATTTGTAGATCTATCCTCTACGTTGCCTTTGATCCCTTTGATTTTCAGTAAAAGACCAAAAACCCCTAGCTTTTGTTCTCCATCTTTCAAATTTAATCTTTTCTCTATTTCCCATCATCTCTGTGTTTGATTAGATCTGAATCACCTGCATTTAATTTTTGTAGTTTATAGAAAAGTGATAAATCTTAGAAACCTCTCCTCCTTCCTATTTTGATTTAGCTTAAATTAAGATAGAGTGCCAGATTTGCCATATATCTGGAGGTTTACCATAGTTTAAATCACATTTCCCTGTAGACCTACCCTTACTTACCTATTAAAACTTACTGCAACATCCCTGGTTCTTGTAGGACTGCTTGCTTACCTTGATTCCTCATCTCGGTGATTTTGCCCTTTTAATTGGCTGTTTTCACCATTTAATAATAATGAGGTAAGCAGGACAACAAGTTTTATTGGATATAAGTTTTTCTCATTTTAGATTAAAATTTTTAAGTGCCTGCTTATTGTTTGACTAATTGCTGCTGTAGCTTTTTATAGTTTAATTTTGTGTCAGATCTGGATCTATGGTGTTGAAAGGAGCATTGTTCCCTTGGAGGAGCAAGCTTTGCTTAAGTTTGCATTTCCTAACTCTGTTTACATTTCTAAATCCGTAGTTTTATAGATCTGCATCATTAGTTTTTTATTTTGTGATTGTTTTGATTGAATTCTGTGTTGTTATTTTCTGTGATGTTCTGAGTTCCTTGGTGTGTATGCTTGGGAGGAGATCTCTTAATCCTGAGATTGGCACCTTTAGATCTTGGAGTTGAAAGACTTCTCAGACCTAAGCAACCCATACACACACCTGTGATTGATTGTGATAGTTCTGCAATGGAGCAACCTGGGACATTGAATGAATTCAATGCACCAGGGGTTTACAATTCTCCCTTCTACATTCAATTCCCTGCTGTCTAAGGGAACTATGAGATGAAATCCTCCATCATACAGATGTTACCTTCATACCATGGCCTGAGTAAAGAGGACCCCTACAAGCACATTGATGAATTTTTAGGACTGTGCACTACTTGCAACATTGCAGGTTTGGGGGAGGAAGCAACCAAGTTAAGACTCTTTCCTTTTTCACTAAAGGATAGAACCAGAACTTGGTTGTCAATGCTCCCAACCAATAATATTCAGTCCTGGAATGACCTTCAATGTCACTTTTTGGCCAAGTTCTTCCCCATGTCCAAAACAAGTCAGTTGAGGAAGAACATTAATTCATTTGCCCAAGCCCCAATTGAAGATTTTCACCAAGCATGGGAGAGATTCAAGGAGCTCTTGAAGCAATGTCCCCATCATCAAATTCTTGAATGGCAACTTGTTCAAACTTTCTATCAAGGAATTGATCCTAAAAGTAGGTACATGGTTGATGCCTCTTATGGTGGTACTTACCTCCACAAGACAGCTAATGAGGCTTCGGAGCTGTTTGATATCATTAGTGAAAACTTCATGCAAAGGGAGACTTTTTCAAAGGACTTTGAGACCCCTGTGAGATTGGTGAGGAAAACTACTACAAGAGGGAAAATGTATGAGGTGAGTGGATACAATGACTTGGAAAGGAAAGTGGACAGCTTAACTCAAAAGTTTGATAAGCTCATGGGAGTAATGCAGTCTCCAATGGTTGCTAAAGTGGAGGAGGCATGTGTGAGTGGAGGCAATGTAGTCCCCCACTCACTCCCTTGAGGAATGTCCTTTAGCTACCTAATTTCCAGACCTTGTGATGGAACATGTGAATGCTACTCAGTCCTATGGACAATAGCCTACTGCTGGTTATCAGTGGAGAAACTACCCCAATCTAAGGTGGAGACAAGATACTTTTCAAATCCATCAGCAACAGTCCATGCCTTTTAGGAATTCCCAGCCATACCAACAGAACTACTTTCCAAGGTCCCAATACTAACAGCCTATGGCCTTGCCAATGGCTCAACCTGTGAGGCAAAGTGCACCAGCCCTAGCACCCTCTAGATCCCTCACATTTGAAGAGCAAGTTCCAGCTTCACTTTAGAATTTGGGCTCTCTATCCTCCCATAGTCAAAGCATCAAGAAGATAGAGGACCACCTTGATCAGCTATCTAATTCTTTGACTAAGAGAGAGGAGGGAAGACTGCCTAGTCAGCCCATGAATAACCCAAAAGGGCAATACATGGTGGGTAAGACTTCTTCCCATGAAGAAGCCAAATCTGTCAGCACCTTGAGGAGTGGGAGGCTGGTTGATAACCAAGTTGGTATTAAACCTGATGAGACAAGTCCAGGAAAGGAAGGAACAACTCAATAGAATATGCAGGAGAAGTAGCATATAAAAAGTAAGGGGAGAATTGATGTGCCCCAATAGAAAATTGAAAACAAAAATAAAAAAATATCTGAGGAACTTGCTAAGGCTGCAAAAGGGAGGTCAGCCCCCCATTTGCCATTTCCCAATGCATTGAAAGCACCTTCTCCTTTAGATAATGGGAATGCTAAGTTGAGGAGATGATGAAAACTTTCAAACAACTAAAGATCAACTTGCCTTTACCTAATGCCATCAAGCAAGTTCCAGCCTATGCAAAATTTTTGAAAGAGTTGTGTACCCATAAAAGACAATCTAGAATACACCTATCCAAGAAGGTCTTTTGTACTGAGAAAGTGAACCAAGTGCTGTCTATTTCAACTCTAACCAATCTTTAAGACCCTGGAGTTCCCACAATCCCCTGCATCATTGGGGATCATACATTGAGAAGGCCTTATTAGATCTGGGAGTTAGTGTAAACCTACTTCCATATTCAGTTTATAAGAAATTAGGCTTGGGAGAATTGAAGCCCAAACATGTGGTGCTACAACTAGCTGACAGATCTGAAAGGAGGCCTGTGGGAATGATAGAGAATGTGTTAGTTGGGGTTGATAAATTTTTCTATCTAGCAGATTTTCTAGTTCTTGACATGGAGCCAAACAAGTGCACCACCTCTATTTATGTGATTTTGGGCAAGCTTTTCTTGGCCACTGCCAATGCTTGTATTCAGTGTAGATCAGGAGTAATAGAGGTGTCTTTTGGTAACATGAAAGTAAAATTGAATGTCTATAATGCAGCAAACCAGCCTCACTTGAATAGTGAGGATTATTTTTCAATTGATGTATTGCATGAGCTTGTGGAAGAGACTTTGCCCAAGCTGCTGCATTGCGATGATTTGAGTGATGATTTTTGTGATGTTTTTGAGAATGTGTGGAGCGAGATTATGGAAGAGAAGGCCCCAACACCCAGGGTTCAAGAGGTGAAAACCTTAATTTCTGATGTGGGACTAGTAATAAGGTATTCTCCTTGGAAACCTGCTGTGTTGCCTCTTCCACCACCATTAAAGGCACCTTTGTTGCCTTCACTCATATGTCCACCAGATGTGGAGTTGAAACAGCTGCCTAAGACCTTGAAGTATGCTTTTCTGGGGGCAAACCAGAAGTTGCTAGTGATCATTTCTTCCTCTCTCACTGATGAGCAAGAGGAAGAGTTGTTGTGTATTTTAAAGAAGCATAAGAGAGCAATAGGTTGGACCATTGCTGACCTTAGAGGCATCAGCCCTGCTGTATGCATACATAAAATCTACTTAGAAGAGGGTTCCAAACCCTCTAGAGAAATGCAGAGAAAATTGAATCCCCACATGCAAGAAGTGGTAATGAAAGAAGTGGTCAAATTGTTAGATGCTGGAGTCATCTATCCAATTTCAGATTCTGAATGGGTGGCACCTACTCAGGTGGTACTTAAGAAATCTCGAATCACTATGATTAAAACTGATTCTGGTGAGCTTGTTCCAACTAGGAAAACCACAGGTTAGAGGGTATGTATAGACTATCGGAAGCTCAATTTGAAAATTAGAAAAGACCACTTCCCTTTGCCCTTCATTGACCAAATTTTGGATAAGTTAGCAGGCAAGGCTTTCTATTATTTTCTTGATGGATATTTAGGGTATAACGAAATCCCTGTGTATCCATAAGATCAAGAGAGGACTACTTTTTTATGCCCATTTGGTACCTATGCTTATAGAAGGATGTAATTTGGATTGTGCAATGCCCCTATAACTTTCTAAAGATGCATGCATGCTATTTTTTTTGACATGATTGATCAAATTTTAGAGATATTCATAGATGATTTCTCTATCTTTGGAGACAGTTTTAGCCAATGTCTACACCATCTCAGCCTTGTGTTACAGAGATGTGAGGAAACCAACTTGCTTTTGAGTTGGGAAAAGGGTCATTTTATTGTCAATCAAGGCATTGTCCTTGGCCACGTGGTTTCCTATAGAGGCATAGAGGTAGACAAGGCTAAGATTGATTTGATTGCACATTTGCCCCCACTAAAAATTGTGAAATAAGTCAGATCTTTCTTGGGGCATGCTAGCTTCTATAGGAGATTCATCAAAGATTTTAGCAAGATTTCAAAACCTCTTTGTCACCTGTTGTGCTAAGAGGTCCCCTTTGATATCAATGATGAATGTCTTTAGGCCTTTGAGCTTTTGAAAGGTTGTTTAGCCTCTGCACCTATCCTTCAAGCACCGAATTTTTCTTTGCCATTTGCGCTGATGTGTGATGCATCGAATTTTGCTATTGGTGCAGTTTTGGAGCAAAGGAAGTATAAGGCCCCTTGTGTGATTTCTTATGTAAGAAAAATCAGGATTGATGCTCAGTTAAATTACACCACAACTGAGAAAGAATTGTTGGCAATTGTCTATGCTTTAGAGAAATTCAGGTCTTATGTGTTGGGATCTAGGATAGCGGTCTTCACAAACCACTCAACCCTAAAGTACCTTTTGTCAAAAAAGGATGCTAAGCCAAGATTAATCAGATGGATCTTTCTATTACAGGAGTTTGATCTTGAGATTAAAGACAAATAATGGGTTGAAAATGTAGTTGTAAACCACTTATCCCAGATCCTAGTAGAGGAGTTTGATAGGCTACCTATTAATGACTCTTTTCCTGATGAACAGCTGTTTGTTATCAGCACTTCTACACCTTGGTTTGCAAATATTGTGAACAACTTGGCAGTGGGTAGGATCCCCCCACATTAGAACAAAATGGACAAAGAGTAGTTCTTTTCACAGATTAGACATTACATGTGGGAGGATCCATACCTATTTAAGCATTGTGCAGACCAAGTGGTGAGGAGATGTGTCCCTGATGATGAGTTCCATAATATACTAAGTATGTGTCCTGAGTAGGCTTGTGGAGGTCATTTCAATGGGAACAAAACTGCTGCCAAGGTGCTCCAAAGTAGATTTTATTGGCCCACTCTCTTCAAGGACGCATGACAGCATTGTAAAGCTTGTGAAAGATGCCAAAAGATGGGAAGATTCTCCAAAAGAAACTCAACACTTTTTCACCCTATACTTGTGATTGAATTTTTTTATATTTGGGAGATTGACTTCATGGGTCCTTTCCCTCCTTCCTATGGATATAATTATATTCTTGTGGCTGTGGACTATGTGTCTAAATGGGTTGAGGCCATAGCCTCAAGAACCAATCATCACAAAGTTATCATCAACTTCTTGAAGGACAATATTTTCTCCAGGTTTGGCACCCCCAGAGCTATCATTAGTGATGGGGGGAGCCATTTCTGCAATAGATAATTTGAGAACCTACTTAGAAAGAACTCTGTGACACACAAAGTTGCCACCCCATACCACCCACAAACCAATGGGCAGGTGGAAATTTTAAATAGAGAGATCAAACACATTTTAGAGAAAACAGTGAGAATGGATAGGAAGGATTAGTTCCTGAAGTTACCTGATGCACTTTGGGCTTATAGGACTACCTATAAGACCCCAATAGGGATGTCTCCCTTCAGGTTGGTTTATGGCAAGGCATGTCATTTACCAGTAGAGCTCGAGCACAAGGCTTATTTGACTGTTAAAGCATTGAATATTGATTTAACTTTTGCTAGCATGCACAGGAAACTCCAGCTGTCAGAGCTGGAAGAGCTAAGATTGGAGGCATATTCTAATGCAAGGATCTACAAGGAGAAAACCAAGGCTTTCTGTGACAAGCATTTGTTGAGGAAGGAGTTCACAGCTGGCAGCAAGGTATGGTTGTTCAACTCTAAGTTGAAATTTTTTCTAAGAAAACTGAGATCTAGATGGGAAGGACCTTACATGGTTGAACATGTATCTCCATCTAGAGTTGTTGAAATCAAGGATCTAAAAGTTGGTAGGATCATGAAAGTAAGTGGTCAAAGGCTCAAACTTTTTGTTAAAAATGTGATAGAGCCTATGATGATCATCCACCTTCATGAACCTGCAAAACATGTCTGAGTTTCAACAATGTATACTATGTATAATAGCTATTGTGTTTGGCTATTTTTACTGCTATTTCTGTTTTTGTTTCATTACTGTTTGGCATTGTAGATAGACGTTGCCATATGTATGTGTTTAGTGCCTCATGTAGGATAATAAGTAAGATCTGTGGAGTAGACAGAGTTGGAGTGTCAAAATCTGTATGGGGAATAAATTGGGAACTGGTTAAAAACCTTTTAAAACTATAATAGAACCTGTCGAGAGGTATAGAGTATATGTCGACAAGTTCTGAGAGTTCCCAGTGTGCATTTCGACATGATCTGGAACATGTCGAGAGGTTTGAGTCAATTCTCGACAGGTTCTGAAGGTGTAAAAATGGTTGTCGATAGGATCCATGAACATTTTGATAGGTTTTGAAGGTTTTTAGCTGCATTATCGAGAGGTTCAAATTACCCATCGAGAGGTTCTGAAGGTTTTTGGTTTTATTATCGATAGGTTCAGAGTACTTGTCGAAAGGTTCTGTGAACCTCTCAAAGTGAATTTTTTTTGGAGCCTAGAACCCGTCGACAGGAGTCAGTGAACCCCTCGAGAGGTTGAGAGGTTCAGTGGTTTTTACTCTTCGACAGGTTGTATCAACCTGTCGACAACTTTCCCCCAATCCTGTCGAAACTCGATTTCCATCTTTTTAAACATATCGACAACTTAGTCTAGCCATTCGATAGCTTCTGGGTGTGAGTCTGAAGCCTCTCTGCTGATTTTTAGTTCCTTCTTCTTCCTCCACTTCACTGGTTGTTACTCCAAGCACCTTGACATTTTTCCAAGTACCTTAAATTCACAAAGGCTACATTTCACACCTGGTCTGATCTGGTTTGGTGTCGTGCATATCAAGATCTGAGAAAGCCTAGGTTTCTGTTGGTAAGCTTTTCTTCTGCTCCACTTCGTGTTTTCCAAGCTTCGCACCTCATTTTCAAATTGTGTGGTTAATTTGATTGATCAAAGGAGTTTGTGTGATTATTGTGATTGATTTTAGGGGATTGAGCGACTAATGGCAGACCAAGAGGATACCCTGGCTAATCTTTTCAAAGCCCCTTCTAAATCTGCCACCAAAGCTACTAGGAAGTCCAGTAGGCTCACTACATAATCCAAGGAAACCCCACCTGCAAAAAGAAAGCTGGTCATGGATCATGCTGAGAAAGCTGTCAAGCCCAAGAAAGCCAAGAAATCCAAGAAGGCCCAAATCAATGAAGAATTTATTGAGGAAGCCCATGAGACAGAACCTAACCCTGTGCCTGAAATTTCAGAGCCTGAGTCTAACCCTGGGGCTGAGCCTGAAGTCCCTATAAACCAATCCACCCCCAATGAATTTGTAGATGCTCTAGGCATAATCCCAGAAACAATTTTTGACCTCCCCTATTTTTCCAAGGAGGAGGAGTGCAAGGATACTTTGGATTACATGGTGAAGGCAGGACTGACCCCATTGATTACACCATTGCAAGAAAAATCATGTCCTAGGCTGGTCAAACTATGGTATCAAAACATGAGAAAGAAGACCAAGCCAGGGTCAGCTGAGCCTTTCTTGTGATTTTAATTGATAATTGGGAATTGGTTGGAGATTATAGTGACATTGGATTAGCCTTATGGGTGTCTGCTGTTTTTGATGCATCCTATGGACTGGCTGAACCCGAGAGTGTGCCCTTTAATACTATGGCCAAACACCTAACTCGGGATATTGTGAGGTCTGGGGAGTCATTAATGAGAAGAGATTTACACCCCAGCATGCTCTTCATTGATTCTATTTTGAGGAAGAATATTTATGTCAGTGGCCATCAGCAAGAAAGGAGAACCCCAATAGTGGATACACTGTTTTTTTTCCCAAAGGGCCAATTTATGAATGTTGCTCAGCTGGTGTTTTAAGCAATGGTGGATGTGAATGAGAAAAGTAGGAAAGCACTGGCCTTACCAGGATTCCCCTACAGTAGGCTCATCACTGGCTTACTCAAGAAGGGTAAATTTTTCTATAAAGAGGATGAGGAAGTAGAGATTGTGAAGCCAAAAGTGTTTGGAAAGAGGGCTTGGTCTGCCAGTAGGACCTTAATTGGGAAAGAGCAAGAATAAATTTGTAGAGAGTCCTGAAAGTGAGGCACCTCAAGTGGCTAGCTCTGCAGCTGCACCTGTGATTCCCCCAGCCATATCAGCCAGCTCATCAGCTATACCTAGGGCCTTTGCATCTACTAGTCCTAGCTTAAAGCTTCCATTTGTACCCTCAACATTTTTAGTCATCCCTTCCATTTCTATTCCCTTGCCTGTGGTCAGCCCTGATATCTCTAGCTTTTCCATCCCATCAGCCTCTCTACCATCCATCTCATTTCTCTTGCCTTCCATTACAGTCTCCATACCTCTTAGCACCTCAGCCTCCCTTTCCACCATCACCACATCCACACCTCTATCTACTCCTTTTACCGTAGACCCCTTCCCTACCTTATCCTCACCCACCATTCCAGCCAGCCCATCCATGTTAGCCACTAAACCTTTGAGCCCTAGCCACTTCTTCCCCTCCATCCATGCTCTTTGATATTCACCCCACCTTTTCCATCTCACCTTCACACACCCAAGACCAGCTAACCAGTGAGGGATATTCATCTCTGATGAAGTCCATTATGGACAATATTGGGCATGAATACTCTCCACTACCTGATTCTCCCCAGCCCACCTCTCCACATCCTATCCACTTCCAAATCACCCCCACCCCACCTTTTCATCATGCCAACACTTTCCCATTTGCAACCAATTCCACCCATCCAACCCACAGCCCCTGTCATACCTGACCCCCTACCCCAAATCCTCAACCTATTACTTTTCCTACAATCCCAAATGATGGCCAACAACTAAACCAAAAAATCCATTGAGGCCACACTCCAAGCCATGAAATCCACTCTCCAAAACCAAGCCTCCATTCCTACCACTGTGTTGGCCATCCAATCCACCTTGCAAATTTTAACCCAACGATCGCAACAACCAGCTGTCCCTACACCCATCCATATCACCACTCCACCCCCTTCTCCCCAACCCTTAACCTTGGCTGAACCTATCCCAGAAATCCCTCCTCCTACCTTTACCAATGTTGCCATAGATGTGGAAGACTTAATTCCCACCTCCTCTGTCCCAACCCAAACAGACCCTGAACCTGAACCAGAACCTTTACCTGAGCCTGACATTGAAGTCCATCACCCTTTACCCTCAATCTCCATCCCACCCATTCCACCATCCATCCCCTCATCCACTTCAGCTGGCCCTTCTTCCATTGATGAGCTCCCCATACCCCATACCTCTTACTTTTACATACCTCCCTACCTAACACTCCTCCATGCCATGCAAACTAACCCTTACATTAAAAGGGATGTCATCAGAGGCATGGCTGCCCTCAGAAACTCCATCACAAGGCCCTATGAAGAAAAGCTGAGTCAAATGAAGGTAGATTACAACTTTGAGCTGCTGAAAATATCAAAGGGCTGACAACAAATTTTACTTCAATATGAAGCTGAAAAGCTCATTGTAGCCTCGGAGAAAACAAGAGCTGATGGATTAGAGAAGAGGTTGGATGCCTCCAAAGGGGTCAATAAGGCCACTAAGGAATTGTAAGAGATTCAACTTGTACTGGCTGAAAATAAGGTTGAAGTACTTGAAAGACAAATTGCTGACATGATTGCCAGACAGCCTGCACATGAAGCTGAGGCTGCCCTAAATAAAGGAAAGGAGAAAGTTGCCCAGTCTGAGGAGGTAGCTACCACCAAAGAGAAGACCAAAGCTAAGGAAAAAGCTGAGTTGAAAGCCTATGCTGTTCAATGTGGATACAACCCTGATGACATTTTCACCTCTGACTCTGAATAGTTGTAGTTTGTATTTAGGATTTTTACATAATATTTTAGGCATTTCAGTGATAGTTAGGTAGTTTTGTAAATTCTGTTTGTAGCTATTTCTATACATATCTCTGTACAAATTAATGAATATTTTCTTTAGTCACTTGTATGTGTAGATTATTTGGTCCACTTTATTTGTTTTTGTATTTGTGTTCTTTATTTGGAAGAGTGTTTAATTGTTATTTTTTCTTTCCTTGCTTATTTGTGGTTGATATAATACCCTGCTACACATGTCCTTTATCTTTGAATCAGTGAGGGCACTTCTCCTCATAGGTTTGGGGATGTGGTATGTTTTCCAATAGAGTAGTTAATGTTAGTGTAGCTAGGATTGGGCAAAATTTATGAAAATAAAGGGAACTCCCACCTGATTTTCTGAAAAAAAAAAAAGAGGAAATTAAAAACTTTTTAAAACTGAAATGTTTTGTAGTTCTAACATTTTCATGAAACAAATGTCAGGAATTTTTTCAAAATTAGTGCGTAGTGAACTTGAAAGGAGAAAATTGTGAGGATATACCCCAGAAATCTGATGGAAGACCATACCCAGTGAGATTTGGACCTAAAAAAATTTTTAAAAAATTTCTTTGAAGAGTGTCTTAACAATTTTTCGGCTCTAAGGACTGATTGAATCTAGGCTTGCTCACTAGAAGTTAGGTAAATCTAAGTTGAAACAGCTTGGCAACACTCATGACATTGACGACATGAAGTAAGGCCATCCTTTGGACAATTTGAGCTTAAAATTTCCCACCTTTGAACTGCCCTTGATACACACCATTTGAGCCTTAAAAATCCTAATTTTTCTTTGGTAAAAACCAGAGTATTTGAACCCAAAACCCCTTGACCTATTACAGTTCACCCTCAATCTGAGAAATCAGGAAATAGAAGGAGAAGTGAGGTTAAAGGAACAAGGTTTGACATTTGGTTGAAAGAGAAAAAAATATATTTGGTGGCAGTTGTGGCATTCCAGCCCATAAAAAAAAAAAAAAAAATTTAAATTTAAAAAAAAATATATACAAAAAGCATACAAAAAGAAAAAGAAAAATAGAAAAGCAAAATAAAGGAAGGAAAGAGAGAAGTCACTTCATTGGATACATTAAAAAGAAGATTGGAAATTGATCACTTCAAATATGGAAATTCAAAGAAAATGAAGCTTGTGCTGAAAAGAAGGTGTGTGCACCACCTCCCTACTTTACTAACTTCCCAAATTTTGAATCCCATCCTACCCTTTTATTCCTTATAAACCTCACCCATAAGCCACATTACAACCTAATAAAAAGACCCTACTGATCTGAAATGGATTGAGTTGTCATGTAGAGATAAGGATTTGTTTGATCTATGGTGAAAAGAGTTCAAAAATTTTAGAAATTAGAGCAATGCCTATGCTCATGCTTGCAGTCCTATTTGAGAGCTACCACTGCTCTTGAGTTATGTGAATTGATACACCCCTTCTATTTTTGTTGTGAGTGATAGTCCTGGTGAGCTTTGGGTCTGAAATTAGGTTTGTTGGGGGCATTATCAAAACATTATTCTCAATTTGATGGTAAGCTTTGCTTTAATTTTCATACAAAATGCTTGACATGAACTAATTGAATATGAAGGAATTACAATAGAATTGTAATTTTAAACTCTTTTCTTTTTCTTTGCTGAGAATCCTCTAAAATAGAATGGACAAGGTGTGGAATGAATTTTATGGTGCTTGAATTTTGTTTCAATATGCTGCATTAATATGAACTGATTTTATTGGAGACGTTTGTGGGTAACTTCACTATAAACCCTCAAGAGACTTCACTCCTCCACTAGGGATCACCTAGGGTTTAAAAGGCTTGATGCATATGCTAAATGCATCTGTGTTCCCTACGAAAGTGGCATTTTTCATTTTTAATAATTGTTTTTACTTTCTCCTTTGCTCAGGGACTAGCAAAGCTTAGGTTTCGGGGTGTGTTAAGCAGTAAAAAATATCATTTTGCACCTTCTAACTTGACCTTTAGTAGACCCTTGAGTTGACTAATAATGTCTTTTTAGTGTATTTTACATATAAGCAATAAATTGCAGTCTTAGTGCAGACATCCACCTAAAATGGTCAAGGAGGCAATTTGCTGCTCAACATGTGATCTTACAGCCTAAAGGCCAACCAATCAAACAGTCCATAGAGCCTTAGAAGATTATGAAAATGTCATGGGCCCAACTGGGAATGCTTGGGACCAAGTTCAGCTGCAAGGATTTAGGATTGAATCCACCAAGAAGCTACTAATGGGCTGACAAATGAAAGATAACACACCAAAGATGTATACCAGCTTAGGAAGCATAAAGAAAAACCTGTTGAGAGGTCCTGATGCTCAAAAGCCAAGATATCGAGAGGTTCCATGAAGTGTACTATAACCTATCGAGAGGTACTGAAGAAGGAATGTGAAGAATTTGAGAGGTTCATAGAACCTGTTGAGTTGCATAGAGCAACCTATCGAGAGGTTGGAGGTACAGTTGTGGATCCTGTCGAGAGGATACTTGGAGGTGTTGGGGAAGTCAACAGGTTCCAGATACTTATTGAGAGGTTAAATTGAACCTATCAAGCAGCGCATGACAACCTGTCGACATCTTACCTGAAGCTACGCTCATTCCCGTGAGGATTGAGGCAACCTGTTGAGCACTCCACTGAAGACTGTATAACAAGTCGACAAGTTGGTTATAACTTGTTGAGAGGATGAATGAAGAACTGGACAGAAGGTTAAAATGAGCTCCAATCCTATCGACGAGTGTAAATCAACCGCTCGAGATGTCCCCAATCCTGTCGAGAAGTCTTCAGAACCTATCGAGAGATAACCCATCTTGTTGAGGTGAATTCCCAACAGACTCAGATCCTGTTGAGAGGTTCCCTAAACCTCTCGACACTCGAACTGGGAACTTCAAAGTCCCTTTCTCAGTAGCTGCCAACCTCAGAATTGTGTGCATTCCAAAGCACATCAGCGACCCCTAAGGGTATTTTTGGTACACAACTGAACACGAATGGGAACCCTAACAGCCTCACAAGTACTTACCAGTTGTGGACCAATGGGAGAAGAGCTTTTAAAAGAGAAGTCAGCCACATCAGCATAATAAAATTATTCTCTTGAACTCTGATTGGCTGAAATAGATCTGAGGACAGAGGAGAAGAGTATAAAAGCTTGAAGAAATTATAGAGCTAGCATCCAGAAATTGAGAAAACCAGAGCCTAATTCGAGATCCATTTTCCCACCAAATTCCCTCTCTTCCTTCTTCTCCCATTCTCTCTTTAGACAATCATGGTTTCCTAAACTCCTTTTGCTAGCCAGGGTGAGGTTTAGAGCTGTAAATCGAGAGTTTCAGAGGCTTTGTAAGGGATTGTATATTGCACAAATTACAGATCTTAGCATAATAGGATTGTAAGTTGTATTATTGCAATGTAATTATGGTTTTTAAAGGTAATTCTTATCTACGTTTCACTTTTTCATATTTGATTTCCCTGGATTGGATATCCCTGTGGATGCTTTAGCTTGTAGCCTGGCACCCACAGTATCTGCAATAGTTTACCTGTTCCAATCAAGATCTTTAGATTGGAACAATCGTTGGGATGATCTGTAGTCATTCAAATGGATAGATCATAACCTTTGGATTGCTTCAATTCATTGGTAGAGATTGGATTCTTATACCTTACATCTGAGCATATAGCCAGATGAAGGATTGTTGCAGATCTATCCTCTATACTGCCTTTGATCCCTTTGATTTTCAGTAAAAGACCAAAAACCCCTAGCTGTTGTTTGCCATCTTTTGAATTTAATCTTATCTCTATTTCCCCTCATCTCTATGTTTGATCAGATTTGGATCACTTGCATTTAATTTTTGTAGTTTGTAGTAAAGTGACAAATCTTAGAAACCTCTCCTCTTTCCTATTTAGACTTAGCTTAAATTAGGATAGAGTGCCAAATCTACCAAAGATCTGGATATTTACCATAGTTTAAATCACATTTCCCTGTGGACCTACCCTTACTTACCTATTAAAACTTGCTGCAACAGCCTTGGTTCTTGTTGGACTGCTTGCTTACCTTGATTCCTCATCTCTATAATTTTGCCCTTTTAATTGGTTGTTTTCAGCATTTAATAATAGTGAGGTAAGCAGGACAACAAATGCCTCCAAGATTAGCTATTATCCACCCCATTGCCCTTGTGGGCTTCTTGAGAACACTCAATAATTCTTCCTCTTGCTCCCTAGTGAGAGAGGAGATAATCATTGGAAGCTTGTTGTTTTACCCCAAGAAAGTATATTTTAATGTGGCTGGGAGTTGTTTCAGCTTTAGCTCAGGGGGACTTTCAATGGAAGGCAACAAAGGTGCCTTGGTGGTTTGAGGAAGGGGGCAGCAATGTAGGTTTCTAGCTTGAATGCTACACTAGGCCCACAGAAGACTCTATCTTGGTGTTTTCTTCTGTCATGAGAACTTGGCCCTCCTTCTCAACCATGCTCCAAATAATTTCCATGTTTTCAAACACATTATTCCAATCCAGAAGATTGGATAATTCTTCTTCCACAAAGCCATCTAGTACATCAATTGCACAGCAGTCCTCAATGTCCATCTGAGGTTGCCTTGCAACATTGTATACATTTAATTGGGCCTTTATATTCCCAAAGGTCACCTCCATCACCCCTGACCTGCACTGAATGCAAGCATTTGTAGTGGCCATGAATAGTTTGCCAAGGATGACAGGAATTGGGGTATTACTTTGGCAAGGGTTCATATCCAAAACAAGGAAATCAACAGGATAGTAGAACTTGTCCACCCCCACATAAACATCCTCCACCACACCCACAGGTCTCCTCTCAGACCTATCAACCAGTTGGAGCACAACTGATGTGGCTTTTAGCTCCCCCAAATCTAGCTCCTCATACACAGAATATGGGAGCATCCACACTAGCCCCTAAGTCCAAGAGGGCCCTTCCAATGGTATGGTTTCCAATTATGCAGGGGATAGTAGGTACCCCTAGGTCCTACAATTTCTCAGGTGTGGTTATGGACATAACTGATTCAGCATTTTCAATAGTAAAAACCTTTTTGGACAGTTGCATCCTTTCTTTTCTCTTTTGTGTGTAGAGGACCTTTAAGAATTTGGCATAGGCATTGACCTGTTTTATAGCATCAAGCAAGGGCAAATTGATCTTGACCTAATTGAAGGTCTCCATCTGAGCACTCCCCTTATCAAAAGGAGATGGGCCAGTTAATGCATGAGGAAATGGCAGCTGTGGGACTGCTGGTGCCACTACTGCATGTCTATCAACATCATGGTTAAATTTTTATTTTTTTCTCTTTTCCTCATTTATTGATTGCCGTTGGGGCTCAACATCAGTCCCTTTATTTTTCCCTTGCTGATCCACAGTAGGGAATGACTTCTTTGGTTCTTCAACACTGACATTTCTTTCATTTTTACTCTCCATGACCTCCTCAGCTGTACTGCCTACCAAATTATCAACCACCCTGCCACTCCTTAGGTAGTGATTGCATCAACCTCCTCATGGGTAGAGGATGCTTCTCTAATCATGTATTCCCCTAAGCAACCTGCCCTCCTCTCTTCTGTTCAAAGTATTACAGATTTAACTCAACTAGTCCTATAGTTTTTTAATGCTTTGTCATGAGAGTTCACAGTTTTGACCAAGTTCCCCAAATTCTGTATAGATGCCAACATTTGCTCTTCAAAGGAAGAGGATCTAATCTATTGTGGAGGCAGGACCAACTAATTGGGCTTTGGGGCAGGCAACTGAAAATTTTGCCTTGGTGGATAACCTTTGTTAAATTGGTATTGAGGTCTGTATGGGGCTGCCAACTGCTACTGCTGGGGTAGAGGTTATGTGTCTTGTCTCTACCTCAAATTTGGGTGGCTTCTCCATGTATACCCAGCTGGTTACTGCCGATATGCTTTGGCATCATTGGCATGTTTCAATACTAACTCAGGGAACTGGTTGGCTGATGGACAATCTTGAATTGAATGTGTGGGAGATTGGTATATCAAATATGCCTTTTCCACTTGTGCAACCATCCTAGGCTCCATCACATTCATCAATTTGTCAAACTTTAAACTCAGATTGTCCACCTTCCTTTCCAAATCACTTTACACCTTAACTTCATACATTCCACCTCTAGGGGTTGACTCTTTCACCAATTTAGCTGGGGTCTGGCTGTCATTGCAAGACAGTGACTCCTGCTACATAGAATTTTCTCCCATGATGTCAAACAACTCCCAAGCCTCATCAACTGTCTTGTGGAGGTAACTACTACCACATGAGGCATCCACCATATCCCTACTCTTGGGATTAATTTCTTGGTAAAATACTTGCACCAATTGCCATTGTGGAATTTGATGGTTGGGGGATTGTTTTAACATCTCTTGAAATCTCTCCCATGCCTCATAAAAATCTTCAGTTGAGGATTGAGCGAATGACAATATGTTTGTCCTCATCTGACTAGTTTTATTCATGGAAAAGAATTTAGCCAGAAATTTACTTTAAAGGTCACTCCATGTCTGAATGCTATTGACTGGGAGCTTAGAGAGCCAGGTGCGGCCTTTGTCCTTTAGGGAAAAAGGAAAAAGCCTCAGTTTGGTGGCTTCAGGTCTCAGGCCAGCAATATTGAAAGTGGTACAAAGTGCCAAAAATTGGTCAATGTGCTTGTAAGAATCTTTCTTACTAATCCCATGAAAACATGGCAACATGGTAATGGTGGAGGACTTGATTTCATAGTTTCCCTCAACTGAAAGGAATTGTATGAAAAAAGGAGATGTGTAAACCCCAGGTGCATTGTACTCCTTCAGTGTTCTTTGCCTCTCAGCCATGACTGCTGGATCAATTTCACTAGTAGGGCCTTGTGTGATATTTCTTGGTCTAAGGACCCTTTCAACCTCAGGATTTGGAGGTTCCAACTCATGGTTAAGGGACCTTGTTCCAAGCATACATACACAAAATTACTAGGTAAATAAAATGCTCACAGCATAAAAAAATTTCATACAAAATTTACAACTAAAATTTACAGCTAAACAGTTTTACAGCTAAGCTAATGACAGGGACTTCCACATAAAGGGACTACTTTTTAAGGTAAAAGAAGTACAAATAGAGCTAGCTAAACTCTAGTTGCAGCTCTAGCTTTTCCCTGCTGTTGTTGTCCAATTCTGTAAAAATATCACAAAAATCAGTAGTACTTTTTATTCTATTTAAGGCACAGCTACAAAGAATTTTTTAACTAAAATATAATACAACTTAGGTCTACTAAAAAGATCAATATCCCCGACAACGGTGCTAAAAAATTCTTGGTCCTTTTCTAGGTGTGATGATGTTATTTAAGGGAAGATGAGATGGTAAAAAAATCCAAAATACAAAGGTGGAGTGAAATGGCTATAAAAAATAGCAACCTAAGATGCACACATCCTACAAGATACAGGGCTATTGTAGTGTTAATTTAGTCTAAGTGTTAATAGGAGGCCTCCAAATCTGACTACAGATCTGACAATCGTAAATGAAGGGAGTTGGATGTCACAACTTACACTAAATTAACACTTAAAGAAGAGAAATAAAGTGCAGTCCTAACCTAAAGAAAGGGCTATAAAGAAGGTGGTGATGGTGCGTGACAAAAAGAAAGATAAAATGATTGGAAGTAGGCAATTAAGCTAAGATTAATTCAGCTATGTAACTCAGACTTAGGGCTATCTCTATAGCGTTCCTCAGATGGCTACAAGCACATCTGCAAGGAAGAGATATCTAACTCAATTCCTAAAGTTTTACTTGGTCTCTTAAGGTTATATCCACTTCAATGGTCACAGGCTATCCAATAGAGAGGATCAAACCACATGAATCAAATCAAAAAACCAATATGATCCAAAGGAGTAGACTGATCTTAAGGCTATAACCTGTCCACTTAAGTGGTCACAGATTATCCAATAGATGTCCTCCACCCAATGGCTCAAATCAAAACATAAAAGCCATTGCAGACACCATGTATGCCAGGCTACAAGCTCAGGCAACCATTGGAGCAAATAGATCTTGAAAAACTAGTGGAAACGACAGTTGTTCAAGTGCTATTTGGGGACTTAAAAGTAGCTGGTCATTGCTACAAAGGACTGCAATGGCTCAGCTCACAAGTTTGCAATCACTACAGAAAAATAAGATCTAACATCTGATATTGGTCAAGTAAAACAAAGGGGAGCTAGTTCCGGCAACAACCTCTCACCAAGCTACAAGCACAAGTGCAGAGGAGAAGAATTCTTCTTAGATCTGCGGCTTGGAATCACCCTAGGGCCATAGTCTATCTACTTCAATGGTCACAAGCTATCCATAGAGGTTATCCACACCACAGAGGTCTGAGAAGGAACATGTAAACTGCTGCTGCCACCATGGTCCCAGGGCTACAAGCTCAAGCTTCCATGGGCCTCTCAAATCAGCTCAAATCCTAAATGCATACATAGAATGAACAAAACTATGGGCAAATAAGAAAATAACAGATTGACTGTACAATTAAAATAGAAATTCCATTGATCACAAATACTTACAATGCAATTTCTCAAGGCAACAACCTTGTGCATAACAGCACTTCACAAAATCCCAACGTTCACATGACCTATCACAAAACTGAATAAAACTACACCTAACTGCTTACAATGGATTTAGCCAGCAAGTGTTGAGCTAAGAGAGAAGAAAAAAAGGAAAAAGAAGTGATCAAACCCTAACCCTAATCTGCTTGAGCTCACAGCTGATAGAGGTTGAAGGAGAGATGATAATTCTAAGTTACATTTATAGCTTATATACTCAGTCCCTATTGCCTTGGCTAAGAGAAGATTAACCCTAATTTCCTAGTATATGTGGCACTGTTACAACCCTTGGATGCTTTGGAATGTCTGTCTTGAGATCAGTGCCTCGGCATGTGTGCCCTAGACCTGGGGAAATCCCTAAAAGGTCCTTGAGTTAAGACTAAGATGTGGAGAGCTCGAGCTTCACGAGGCTGCCTTCTGCATATTAATTCATCTCACAAGGGAAGAATTTGGCTTAAAAAGTTCCTGGGTCACGCAACAGATCTTCAAATGGTCGCGCAACTAATTTGGCTTTAAATGCACTCGTGCGGCTGGGCTTCAAAATTTTCTTTCGCGAGGTACTCACACTGTAGATCTCTGCTCTCACTTGGTACTAGGTCTAGCTTTTAACTGTGCGAGAGCTGCGCGAGGGAATTTCTAGGCATCCCTTTGTTCTAGAGCCACGTGAGAGCTTCGTGAGTTTGCTTGCGCTCTTCATGCAAAGTGGCCTCGCGAGATTGTGCGCGTGGTTAATATAAGCCTTGATCCTCACGAGAACTTCGCGAGCTGGATTTCTGAACATTTAGTGCTCGAGATTTCGCGAGATCTTTGAGTGTTGTTTGTAGCTGGAGTGCATGACTGCTGTGCGAGTTCTCTTGTATTGCATATCTTAGCTGTGCGAGGAAGCTTTGCTGCGGATTCAAACACGCGAAGTAGCACCTCTAACTATGCAAAAAATGATCCTGCTCTTCTGCTGTAAGGCATATGTTGTTGTTGCAGCATCCTCCACTCTCATCTATACTTCTCAAATCTATTCGGCTTCTTGGGTTCACTTTGACATGCAAAATAGTCACCATGGTGTGTACCACTATGGTGTTCCATCAGTCTTTGGCTCAACTGTCATTCTCTTGCTTGGATTCTCTCTTCTTGGCACTTAAAGCAGGGACTTTATACTAAGCTACATAATTATTACTAACTACAAAACAAGCGAAACAAAGGGTTATTAGTTTACTTTAAGGTCCAGTAAAGGCTTGGTTAAGAGGTGAAAAGTGGTACTTTTTAGTGAATAACAACACGCTAGGCCAATTTTGGCAATTTTTGGCCTACCGTGTCTAATAGTCACACTAGGCAAAATTGACCTTCTTCCTCCATAATTGAACTCTAGAAAGGGTTCTAAACGTCTGAGAAGTATTCTGCATAACCTTAGTGTGTATAATAAATACGCTTGGCTTAGCTACAGTATTTTTTGGATTTTGTCCAAAAATCACTTTTTAGGTTTGACTTGTTGACCATCCCAATGTTTAGGGTGGGTTTCTTTAGGACTGTTGCACCCCCATTAATCCTATTTGCTTCCCTCTAGCCTTTTGAAACCCCACCCTATCATCTACCATTGAACCCCAATTCACACCTTTTCATAGCCTTAAAATACCCAAAATCCTCAGATTTAGGATTGCCTAATTGCTAATCTCATTAGCTCTTAAGTACCCTCCTAACCTACCCCATCTCTATAAATAGAGAGCCCCCCCTTGGATTAAAGGGTTGAAAAAATTCTTAAAGAGAAAGAAGATTAGAGTTCCCTCCCTTTTAGCATTTCATCCACAAAATTCCAGAACTGAGATTCACCATTTACCATCCATTTTCCATCATAAATCCCTATGATCTGGCTAGAACTACCCCTTAGCCTTCTTCCCTTACCTCTTAGCTACCAAGCCTTAGAGATTAGAACCTATCCCGCGACCATTAAAGATATCGGGAGCTCATCAAATTCAGCCACGCGATGTCCACATTAGTGCTACAAGGGCCCGAGAGCTCTGACTCTCCCCTCTATTCCTCTACTTTCTTTGTTTTTCCTCTATCCTAGAATTGACCCGTTAAGCTGCTCAAATTTTGGCAAGCGGAAGGGCTCAATAGGATCAGTGTGCCTTCGGACAAGGGGAAGTGCCACTCATTTTATTTATTTATTTATATATATAATTATATGTATATATATATATATTATATAAACCAGCCTCACATAGACCCAACCATAGGAGAGACCGCTTACGAGCGGGTTGATCAGGTGCCTAACACCTTCCTGATCGATAACCGAAGCCCCTACCCAAGAGCCTTTGGCATAGACCAGAATCAGAGTCTTATTTTTGCATTTCGGTGCTTTCAATATTTATTTAGCTTTCATGGGACACCAAAAGCTCTAGGTGGTGACTCTATATTTTTTTTAGTACGAGCGCATCATCGCGACGGGTCGATGAGATCCATTGTTGTACACCGACGATGAGCAAATCAAGATGATCTCTAAGAACACGCAGCCATTCATCTCGGATTTCTTGGTATACCAGCATTAGTCCAGCTTTCTTGACTTAGTGAGGAATGTTAACCACTGCGAGGATGCAGTAATAGAGGGCTATTTAAATAGAATAGTAACCAGTGAGGTTCACAAATATCCTATGCAAAGGACTAAGAGGAGCAAGGGAGAAGTCTAAGCCGTAATGGTCAGGCATCCCAATACCAACATAGTACCATTTCAGTTTATGGCAGTATAGCTGACACCAGCACCAACAAATCAGGCCCTAAGGTAGAACAATGTCACCTGGGGGCAGCAGACCCCTGACCAGAGAAGGGCCCGATATAACCAAGTATTCACTCCCTTGGGGCAATCCCTAAATGTCCTCTTGTCGTTGCTAATCGAGAATAGTTTGGTTACTCAGCTTCAACAAAGACCCCCACCAAATCCAATCCCAAAGAATTATGATCCCAGCACACATTGTAATTTCCATCAAAAGCCGGGACATAGAACTGATTGGTGCTTTCCTTTGAAACACGCGATAGAGGATTTGAGAGGCAGGAAAACACATACCCCCAGCACCCCCCAATCAAACCCTCACACCAATGTCATGCAAGCATCATTACCATCACACCCGTATGGAGGAATGGGCCCAAGGGCCACTATTAACTAGTTGGAGGAAGGGATGAAAGAATTCAATCCCTCCAAATCTATCACTAAGGAAGGGAATTTTGCAGTACCTAGGTAGCGGAGTTGTGAGAATGAGATCATAGGGGTGATCAAGCCATGAAACTTAATCGATTATTTATCGAGCCCTACTCTGCAAGCAGCATCTTTGGAGTTCAGGATGTATTTCACTACACCCGCACCCATTTTCCCTGTGCAACCCAGTTTTACTCCATCCGCGCAATACCAAGCATATCCGACACTATCCTCAATCAATTACATGGTGCCCAATTTTGCCACACCTCTAGCTCCCAAACCTAAGCTTTGCTAGCCCCTGAGCAAAGGAAGAATAAAGAAAACTAAAATGCCACTTTTGTAGGGAGCACAGATGCATTTAGCATATGCATCAAGCCTTTTGAACCCCTAGGTGATCCCTAGTGGAGGAGTGGAGTCTCCTGAGGGTTTTCAGTGAAGGTACCCCCAAACTTCTCCAATAAAATTAGTTAATACTCATGCAACATGCTAAAATAGAGTTCAAGTAAAATCAAATAAATTCCACACCATGTCCCTTCAGTTTTAGAGGATTTTCAGTAGAAAAATCATCAATTTAAAACCTGAAATTCTGCTATAATTCCTTCATCATCAATCAGTTCATGTCAAGGCATTGTGCTTGAAATTTAATGCAGAGTTCACCTTTAATTTAAGAATTCTATTTTGATAATGCCCCAATCAATTTTGATTTCAGACCCAAAACTTATCGGGGTTGTTCACTCATAACAAAAGTAGATGGGTGCATCATTTCTCACATAGCTCAAGAACAGTTACAGCCCTTAAATAAGACTGCAAGCATGAGCATAGGCATTGCTCTAACTTCTGAAATTTTCTAACTCTTTTCACCATAGATTAAACAAATCCTCATCTCCATATGACAGCTCAATCCATTTCAAATCAGTAGGGTCTTTTTTATTGGGCTATAATGTGGCTTATGGGTGAAATTTGTAAAAGAATAATGGAGTAAAAAGGATTCAAATTGAGAAATCAATAAATGTAAGGTGGTGGTCTAGATAACGCCTTCTTCATTTCAGCACAATTCCATCTACTTCTTGAATTTTTAGATTTGAAGTGGCCAATTTCTAATCCTCTTTTCAGTCTTTCAATGAAATGACTTCTCTTTCTCATTCCTTTTCTTTGATTTCTGTTTTTCCTTTTCTATTTGTATTATTTTCTTTTTGTATTTTCTCCATTTTTTTTTTTATGGGTTGGAATGCCACAACACCACCAAATGTGCTTTCTTCTTTCTCAACCAACCATCAAACCAGCTCTACCTTCTGAAATCTCAGAGTGAGGGTCAGGCTGTGTTAGGTCATTGAGGCTTTGGGTTCAAATTTTCTAGTTTTTATCAAAGAAAATTGGAAATTTTAAGGCTCAAATGGTGTGTATCAAGGGCAGTTCAAAGGTGGGACATTTTAAGCTCAAACTGTCCAAGGAATGGCCTTACTTCATGTCTTCAATGGCATGAATGCTGTCAAGCTATTTTAATTTGGATTTGCCTAACTCCTAGTGATCGAAACTAGATCCAATCAGTCCTTAGAGTAGAAAAATTGTCAAGACACTCTTCAAAGAAAATTTTTCAGGCTCAAATCTCACTGGTTATGGCCTTCCATCAAATTTCTAGGGTGTATCCTCAGAGTTTTCTCTCCTTTCAGGTTCACTAAACACCACTTTTTGAAAATTCTTGGCATTTGCTTCATGAAAAATGCTAAAACAGTCGCTCATTTCAGTTTTAAAAAGTTTTTAATTTCCTTTTATGTTTCAAAAATTAGGTGGGAAATCACTTTATTTTCAAAAAAAATTTCAACATTGCTACACTAGCATTAACTCATTTCATTGGCGTACCTGTCATACCCCCAAACCTAAATTAAACAGTGTCCTCACTGTGCAGAGAGCATGGTAGCAATGAACAAGGTATATGAAGAAACAGATAGAAGAATAAGCACAAAGAAAGACATCACACATAAAAGAAATTACTATTAACATCTAAAATATGTACATGGTCTAAAGTAGTAAGAGAAAACAAACAAACATAGACTATATTTATTGGCAGGCATCATCAGGCCAATCATACAAATTTGGCAAAATTTTCAAATCATCCTTGAATAAAGGAGCTTTTCCTTTAGGTTGGGACTTCTTGGTGGACTGCTTGGGGGCCTCTTTAGACTGGGCAGCAGATTTCTTATCATTCTTGGCGGAAGCAGCAAGAGAATCAGAATAAGAATCAGAAGGGAAGAGGTAGTAGGATCGAGGCCAAGGGCAGCAGCAGCTTGCCTTCTTTCCTCCTTGAAGAGTAGAGTGGAAGAGGTGTCATGTGGGGTGGGGGCTACCTCTTCAGACTGGGTAGCAGGTTCCTTCCCTTTACTGCGAGCAGAAGCAAAGGAAATAGATCTCTTTGCAGTAACTTTTCTCTTTGTATAAGTCCTCTGAGGTTTTGGTGGGGAAGGTTTAGCTGCAGGAAGATCTTGGGCTGGAGGGGGGGGACATCTACAAGTGGGGTAGGAGTAGGTTGAGTGGAAGAAGGTGGACAGGGATGGGAGAAGGTAGGATTGTCTGGAGGAGCTATAGTAAGAGGAGCTGGTTGATATGGTTGAGAAGTCATCCTTCTTTCCAGAAGTTCAATTTTTTTCGCAGCATGGAGCTGGTTTGTCTCAGAGAGTGCTTGGGTAGCCTTAATTATGTCCCTAGCATTGGCTAATTTTGTCTTGAGATTGTCAGCATTCTTCTTCTCAAACTCGACAATGCGAGTCTGAGCAGCAGCAAGTAGTTTGGCGGACTCATAACTAGTCAGGATTTCCTTTCACTCCTGAGAGATATCTCGGAGCTGGATTCTTTGCTCTAATTCCATGATAGCAATCCGCTCCTCATAGGAGACTTCCAGGGAAGCTCGGAGGGAATCCATACCACCCAGGACATCCAGACGGATGTAGGGATTGTCCCTCATTGCATACAATAGAGTGATGTAAGGGGGAATGTAGATGGGGGATCTAAGTACAATGGGCAAGGAAAGGGGTGGAGTGGAAGATGAGGAGGGGGTGGAGAAAATCAGTTCCTCAAGTGGATCAGTTTGGGTTGAGGCATCTGTGAAGACAGGGGGAGTGAGAGTGGTGGTTGGGTGGTAGGTGACACAGCAACTTTAGTGGCTACTAGTGGAGCTGATGGAGGGGTAAATGATGGGGATGAGATAGGTATGGGGAAAAATGGAGTGGCTACCTCCTCAGACTGGGTAGCAGCTATGAGAGGTGGAACTATGGGTGAAGATGGAGGAGATAAATGGATAGGTTATTAGACAGGGGAAAGAGGGGAAGTGTGAGGGGGTTGGGGTGTGAAAGAGGATGGGATAAGGGTGAACTGGATGGATTGAAGGCAGGAGCTCATGAGGGCTTGGTTGTTGATGTTTGTGGTCAATTGAGTTTGGATGGATTGTAATAGGGAGAGAAATTTGGTGAAAGTATCAGGCATGGTGGGATTAGAGGGGACAGGTGTTTGAATAGGGTGGAAAGGGGAGAAGGTGCATGATTGAAATGAGGGGGGTTGGGGTGTGGGGAGTCCGGGAGTGGGGTGTACTCATGCCTAATATCTTCCACAATGGATGTCATAAAGGCAGTGAGCCCAGCAGTGATAAACTGGTCTAAGCCATGCGTATGAAGTAGGGGTTGGTGAGAGGGGAAGTCAAAAATGGGTTGGTCAAAGGGTGGAGAAGAAAGGGCAGGGGTAGGCTCTGGTAGTGTTGGAGGTTCAAGGACTTCAGGTTCGAGAATTGGAGTGGTGGGAGGAGATAAAACTGGCTCAGAGGTAGGAGGAGGGGGGTCTGTTGGAAGAGGAGCTGATACAAAGGGGAAAAGTAAAGTGGGTGGAGGTGTTGATGATGATGTAGGTAAGGTAGGTGAGAGGATGGATGTGGGCATCTCAGCAGTAAGATCTACTGCAATGGTAGTGGGCACCTCCTCAACCTCCTCCATCTCAGCTGGCTTACTCTTCTTTTTCAGGGTCAAGCTGGAGGACCATGCCCTTTTTCCATACTCTTTTGGAGTCAACTTCTCGATTGGCTCATTTCTCTAAATGTAACCCATTAGGGTGCTCCCTCGGATCTAGTGGAGTCAAATTGATGTGGGACTCCCAAAGCCATCCCAATGTCCTTGCAATCCACAGTGATTTGCCAATCATCAATCAGAATTTTCAGCACAGCCTCATTCCTAGGCACCACCTTCTTTGTCAAATTCTGGTATCACAATTTAACCAACCTAGGATACACAGTCTCCTTCAAGGGTGTAAGTAGGGGTAACAATCCCTCCTCACTTAGATACATTAGTGTCCCCTGGCACTCCTCTATCTCAGTAAAGTATACAAGATCAAAATCTGTCTAAGGGATAAGGCTCAACCCATTCACAAACTCATTAGGGGTGGTTAATGCAGTGGGAAGCTCCACCGCAGGTAATATGTCAGGGTTGGGCAAAGGTGTTTCCCTAGTTGGAGCAGATCTCTCCATGGGTATTACTACATCAGGCTCTTGAATTGCGACAGACTTGGCCTTTTTTACTTTAGGAGCCTTCTTGGGCTTCCCCGCAGGAAGCTTCCTCTTGGTGGGTGGGTTGGTGGTAGGCTTTGATTTTATAGAAGACTTTGGGGTGGAAAAAGCTGGTTGCTGGAATAGGTCAGCTAGGGTTTCTTCAGAATCATCCATATTGCTCCCAGAAATTGATCTCTTACAGCTCAGTCACCAATTTAAATTAAAATTCTGAGGTAACCAACTAGAAAAACAACAGAGTGAAAGCAGGGAGACAGCTTACCCAAAACTCTTAGGGTTTGTTTGGCAATTTTTTGGAAAACATAGGAAAAGATTTTGTAAATCCAATGGATTCCAGCTCTTTGGGAATTCATAGGAATTCATTGTTTTCCGGTGTTTGGACTGTGTAATTGGCACATAGAAAATAGAAAATGACCATTATCGATAGTATATCTCACACACCCAATAAATTTAATTTTCTATTATGAAGGAAATTTCGTGAGAGAAAGAAAAATTAGGAAAGATAAAAGTGAGTTTAAGAAAGAAAAAACTTAAGAGAAAGAAATTAAAATAAATATGTAGAGAGAGAAAATTTAGGAGAGAGAGACTCGGAGAAAGAGATATCTAAAAAGAAGAATGATAATAGAGAGCTAAGAAAGAGAGAGAGAGAGAGAGAGAGATTTAATTTTTATTTATTTATTATTATTTTAAAAAAAAAAAATTTTAATTTTTTTAAATTTAAAAAATTTTTATATTTAATTTTATATTTATTATTTTTTTACTTTAATTATAAAATAAATAAATAAAAATTTAATAAATAGTAAAAAAATAAAAAAATAAAAAAATAAAAAAAATAAAAAATAAAATCACTCACTCACTCTCTCTCTCTCTCTCTCTCTTTCTTTTAATAAAAAAAAAATAAATAAAAATAAAAAATAAAAAAAATAAAAAAAATAAAAATAAAAATAAAAAAATAAAAATTTTCTTTTATTTTTATTATTTTATTTTATTATTTGATTTATTATTACTATTATTTTATTTTATTTTATTATTTGACTATTTTATATTTTTAAATTTTATTTTTAAAATTTTATTTTTATTTATTTATTTATTTTTATTAATTTTATTTATTTTTATATTTTTATATTTTTATTTTATTTTTAAAATTTTTAAAATTTTGTGTTTTTATTTATTTATTTATTTTTTATTTTAGTTCATTTTATTAAAAAAATTTAATTTTTAATTTTTAATTTTTAATTTTTAAAATTTTATTTTTTGTATTTAAATTTTAAATTTTTAAATTTGATTTTAATTTATTTTTTAATTTTTATTTTTTATTCTACTTTATTTTTTATTTTTTATTTTTCTATTAAATTTTTTTTATTTTTTTTTTTGTATTTTTATTTTTATTTTTAAATTTTTTTAATTTTATATTATTATTATTATTATTTTTTATTTTTTATTTCTTTTATTGAATTTTTTTTTTTAATTTTTTTAATTTTTTAATTTTTTAATTTTTATTTTATTTATTTTAAAATCTTATTTTATTTTATTTTTATTTTTTTATTTTTTTATTTTTTAATTATTTTTATTTTATTTTTAAAAATTTTATTATTATAATTTTTTTTAAGTCTTATTTTATTTTTTATTTTTATTTTATCTTTATTTTTTTTACTTTTTTAAAAAAATTTAATTTTTTATTATTTTATTTTAATTTTTGTAATTTTTTCAATAGTTGATTTTGTTTCAATTTATTCATTGAAAAAGAGAGTGAGAGATAGAGGAGAGAGAAAGAGAGAGAAATCGAGAATGACAAAAAAATTTCTATGAAATCCTCCTATTTTAGAGGGATTTGTTGGTTTCCAATGAAATTTTTTTTTTTAAATTTTCATATGATTTCCAGTGACACAACTTTGTTGCCAAACATAGGAAAGTATCACATTTCCTTTCCTTTCCTATAATTTCTTTTCTTTTCCCCCTATCCAAACAGACCCTTTGGGTTTTGCAGAAACAGTGATGCACAAGTTCAATTTCACAAAAATCAAGTGCAAAATGCTCCTTAGTGCGGGTTGAATGAACTTGAAGAATGGCAAACTGAGTGGTGAATAGTCCTTAGATCTTGCAGGGGAAAGAGGTAAAAAGAACAAAAAATGGAGAAGAGTAGCTTGGAGATTGGTTTTTATTGAAATCAAATTCGATTAATCACACTACCGAGGTTCAGAGATCACAATTCCCTCAACTGGCTATAAGCACAGCTGCAAGGTATAAATTCCACTCAAAATCATAGGATCCACCTGGTCTTAAGGCTATGATCTGTCCACTTTAATGGTCACAGACCATCCTATAGACTTGATCGAATCCATGGATTGCTGCAGATGAATCCAATTGGAGCTTGAGCTTAGATTCATCTTAAGGTTATGATCGGTCCACTTTAATGGTCACAGACCATTCTAGGGATCTCCTTCAAAACTAGAGCATCAATTAGAATAATTAAAACCACTACAGATGCTGCAATTCTCAGGTCACAAACTCAAGGAATCATAGGAGCATGAGATCCAGGGAGATCAGGTGGTTTCTAAGAGGTCTACCAGTTAAGTGGGTGAGCTGATATACAGACTCCTCTACACAGATCTGATCGATCACCAAATGAAATCAAAGGAACTTCAGATCTAATTAAAGCATTAAAATCAGCATTAACATTGCAATCAAAGTCACTCTATAATAGAAATACTCTCGATCTGTAGTTTGTGCAGTTTAGAACCGACAATTGCACTCTTAACCTCACCCAATTACAGATCTAACCTTTTTCATCACTACTCCAAGGGAATTAGCGAACCATGGTTGCGCTAAAGGAGGAAATAGAATTTCTCGCAAGTTCTAATCTCGAATTTGGCTGGATCTCGATCTCCTCCCAATTGCAATTGGGGTCTCTATATATAGCTTTCTCCTCTATTTTTCCCGCCAAAAATCCCTTCTAGAAGGTCCTCAGAGTTTGTTAGAGTTTTGTTAGAGCATGTGGGTCGGTTAGGATTTCCTAGGGCATCTTTTGGAGCATCTTTGCTGGTCACCAAATCACAACGTATGCACAACTGAATTTCTAAGACGTTCTACACACGATTTTGATAGGTTCAGGAAGCTTTCGACAAGTTCAAATAGAGCTTTTTGGTCCTTTCGTTAGGTTCTCAGAACTGTTCGATAGGTTTCGATAGGATGATCCTTCGCTTAGAGTTTCAGCCTTCTCAGTCCTTGGTTTGGAGTATTCGACAGGTTGGAGGGACTCTTCGACAGGTTGGAGAACCATTTCGATAGGTTCTGCTCTGCATGCTATCCTTTTGATAGGGATTCTCTCACTCCTATCGAAAGGCTCAAGTACCCTTCGGTAGGTTACATTCGGGGTCTTCATCTCGATAGGTTCAGGAAACCATTTGACAGGTTCCCTTGCCGCCTCAGGTAGGCTTTCTATAGGCCGGGTTCTTCCTTCCTTTCAGCTGTTCGATAGATTCTTGGATCCTATCGAACTTCTCTATCCACCCGAATCCATCCTTCTTCTGCCTTCATATCCTGTCGAACCCTCTTCAACTGCACGAATTCTCCCTTTCTTTGCTTTCAGCTCCTATCGAAGTCTTTAGGTGGCCAATCGAGAAGTTTTGACTGTTTTCTCACTTCCTTCGCTTGCCTCGCTATAGCCACGCGCTCCAAGGGTCTACTGTGCTACCCTCTGGTGTCTAGTTGCTGGGTTTGTCCTATGTTGAGAGATAGCCCCTTTTTGGACATTCTTGAGTAGTTTTCTACATTAATGTCCTCTTTTATTGATGTCTACAAAATGCACTTGACAGAGACTTATTAGTGTGCTCATAGGTATCAATGAGTGTTAAAGGGTGAAAAGTGGCATTTTTCACCACTTAACACCTACCGATAGGTATATAAAGAGTGAAAATCGATTTCGATAGGATGAGCTGAGTGATTTTGATAGGTCAAAGCGTCCTGTCGAACACTATAAAACATAAATCGTGCAGATGAAATGCTTCGATAGGTCAAATCCTTCCTATCGATAGGTTCATGTAGTGCATGATTCATCCTTTCGGTAGGTTCCTAATAAGTATCCAGAACCTATCGAAAACTTCTTTCCGACCATTTGAACCTATTGAAGAGTTGTTTTCACCTATTGACAAGTCTTAGTGCCTATCGAAATCCACAAATGACCTATCTAAAGGTCAAATGACCTATCGAAAGGTCCCATATGCTCATAGAAACTGTACTTTTGTGATGTGTTCAGCCTCAGCACCCAGCAAACTCCTTTGTTGTGCTTCCATTCACGTTGTTTTCATTATTGACATACTCCCATGGTCCCTAGACTGCTGGCAAGATTGATATGTTGACCTAATTCTAGCATGGCAATTTAATTGTAAATGAACAAATCACCAAAACAAAATAAAATCAAAATATAGTACTTATGATACACACTAAAATCATGTATAAATTGGAGGGTCCTGAAAATCAATGGTCTCCTCAGGCTCACAAATTTTTTCAATACAAATCTTTAGCCTCACCCCGTTCACTTTCATGACTCTACCATCTTTGGGTCCATGATTTCTACAACCCCGGATGGGGAAACATGTAAAACTGTGTAAGGCCCATCCCATCTGGACTGTAATTTTCCTGGAAAGAATTTTAATCTTGAATTGAACAACCATACCTTGTCACCTATGTTGAATTCTTTCCGCAGTAAGTGCCTGTCATGAAAGGCTTTGGTTTTTTCCTTGTAAATCCGGGCATTTGAATATGCTTCCAACCTTAACTCATCAAGCTTAGATAATTGCAGTTTCCTGTTCACACCAACAGAAGTTAAATCAGAATTTAATATTTTAATGGCCCAATATGCTTTATGTTCTAACTCAACAGGAAAGTGACATGCCTTGCCATACACTAGCTGAATGGGGAAATCCCTATGGGGGTCTTATAGGCAGTCTTATAAGCCCACAAGGCATCTGGCAGTTTTATGGACCAATCTCTCCTATCAGCTCGCATAGTCTTCTCTAGGATGTGTTTGATTTCCCTGTTGGAAATCTCTACTTGCCCACTGGTTTCTGGGTGGTAGGGAGTAGTAACTCTGTGGGTCACATAGTATTTTTCTAACAGTTTTTTAAAAGGTTTGTTGTAAAAGTGACTTCCTCCATCACTAATAATAGCTTTGGGGGTGCCAAACCTAGAGAAGATGTTGTCGTTTAAGAACTTAATGACAACCTTATGATCATTTGTTCTTGTAGCTATGGCCTCTACCCATTTGGACACATAGTCCACAATTACAAGGATGAAATTATATCTATAGAAGGGGGGAAAAGGTCCCATAAAATCAATTCTCCATATGTCAAATAGTTCAACAACAAGCACAAGTTGCAAGGGCATAGAGTTTCTTTTTATAATACTTCCCATTTGCTGGCATTTAGAACAAGATTTGCAATGTTGTATGGCATCCTTGAATAGAGTGAGCCAATAGAAACCACTTTGAAGTACCTTTGGAGCAGTGTTGTTGCCACTGAAATGGCCCCCACAAGCCTGTTCATGGCACATGGTTATCATGTTTTCAAACTCAGTTTCTGGTACACATCTTCTTATCACCTGGTCTGCACAATACTTAAAGAGGTGAGGATCCCCCCACATGTAATATCGAATTTGTGAGAAGAACAGATTCCTATCATCCTTACTCCAATGTGGGGGTACCCTTCCCACAGCAAGATAATTTACTATGTTGATTGACCAGGGCATACTTATCTCCACAGCAAAAAGCTGCTCATCTGGGAAAGAATCATTGATGGGCAAGCTCTCTATTTCAGCATCTGAAATCTTTGATAAGTGGTCTGCAACCACATTTTCAACCCCCTTCTTGTCTTTGATTTCCAAGTTGAATTCGTGCAGAAGAAGAATCCATCTAATTAGTCTAGCATTAGCCTCCTTAGACAATAGGTATTTCAGGGTTGAATGGTCAGTAAACACAGTGATCTTGGATCCCAACACATATGATCTGAACTTTTCCAAAGCAAATATAATGGCTAGCAGCTCCTTTTCAGTTGTGCTGTAATTTAATTAAGCATCAACTATTGATTTACTAGCATATGCCACCACACATGGTGCTTTGTCTTTCCTTTGTCCCAGCGCTGCACCAATGGCAAAGTCTGATGCATCACACATCAGCTCAAATGGTAGAGAAAAATTAGGTGCTTGCAATATAGGAGCAGTAGTCAAATAGGTCTTCAAAAGTTCAAAAGCAGCTAGGCATTCATCATTGAACACAAATGGAACCTCTTGGCATAGCAAGTGACAAAGACGCTTGGAAATTTTGCTAAAGTCTTTGATGAACCTCCTGTAGAAACCAGCATGGCCCAAGAATGACCTAACTTGTTTGACAGTTTTAGGAGGGGGAAAATGTGCTATTAAATTAATTTAGTTTGATCAACCTCTATTCCTCTTTGGGAAACATGTCCTAGGACAATACCTTGAGTCACCATGAAATGACTCTTTTCCCAACTCAAAACCAGGTTGGTCTCCTCACACCTTTGCAGCACAAGGCTGAGATGGTGCAGGCATTGGCTAAAATCATCCCCAAAAATAGAGAAATGATTCATAAAAATCTCTACAATCTTATCAATCATGTCAGAAAAAATAGCATGCATACAACTTTGAAAAGTGGCAAGAGCATTACATAGTCCAAATGGCATTCTTCTATATGCAAAGGTTCCAAATGGACAAGTAAATGTAGTTTTTTCTTGATCTTGTGGGTAAACAGGAATTTTGTTGTATCCTGAATAACCATCAAGAAAATAGTAAAAAGCCTTGCCTGCCAACTTATCTAAAATTTGATCTATAAAAGGCAATGGGAAGTGATCTTTGCTAGTTTTCTTATTGAGCTTGCCATAGTCTATGCATACCCTCCAACCAGTGGTTTGCCTGGTTGGAATCCGCTCACCTGAGTCTGCTTGAACTATTGTGATCCCAGATTTCTTGGGCACCACCTGGGTAGGTGCCACCCATTGAGAATCTGAGATAAGGTAAATGACCCTAGCATCAAGAACTTTGACTACTTCTTTCATAACAACTTCCTGCATGTGTGGGTTGAGCTTCCCTTGTATCTCTCTAGAAGGTTTAGAACCCTCTTCAAGATGAATTTTATGCATGCACACAGCTGGATTTATTCCCCCCAAATCTGTAATAGTCCACCCTATTGCTCTCTTATGCCTTTTTAGCACACAAAGCAACTCTTCTTCCTGCTCAAGAGTGAGGGAGGAAGAGATTATCACTGGCAGTTTGTGATTGGCTCCTAAAAAGGCATATTTTAAAGATTTTGGGAGTTGCTTTAACTCCACATCTGGGGGATTGATGAGTGAAGGCAATAGGGTGCCTTAGAAGGTGGTGGAAGGGGTAGTAAAGTAGGAGTCCATGGGTGATGTTTTCCTAGCCTTACTTCAGAATCTACAATTTTCAATTGCTTAAGCTCAGATGTGGAAGCTTTCTCTTCCACTGTTTCATTCCATACTTCTTCAAAAACATTAAACAAATCATTACAATGCAGCAGCTGAGGCAGATTTTCTTGCACAAACTCATCTAGTACATCAATGGAAAAATAGTCCTCATTCTCTAAGTGTGGTTGATGAGCTGCATTGTACACGTTTAGCTTGACTTTCATATTACCAAAAGATATTTCCATGACCCCTAATCTACATTATATACAAGCATTTACAGTGGCCAAAAAGGGCCTACCTAAGATCACAGGGATAGAAGTAGCACACTTGCTTGGCTCCATGTCCAGCACCAGAAAATCAGCAGGATAAAAGAATTTGTTAACCCCTACCAAGACATCTTCAATGATCCCCACAAGCTTCCTTTCAGATCTGTCAGCTAGTTGTAAGACCACATGCTTGGTCTTCAACTCTCCTAAGCCCAGCTTCTCATATACTGAATATAGAAGTAAATTCACAGTAGCTCCTAAATCTAACAAGGCTTTTTCAATGGTATGATCCCCAATGATGCAGGGGATAGTGGGGACTCCACGGTCTTGGAGTTTTGTTGGAGTTGCAATAGTCAGTATTTGTTTCACTTTTTCTGCTGAAAGGACTTTCTTGGACAGATGTATCCTTGATTGTCTTTTGTGGGTGTAAAGGTCTTTTAAAAACTTGGCATAGGCTGGAACCTGCTTGATTGTATCAAGTAGAGGCAGATTGATCTTCACTTGCTTAAAAGTTTCCATCATTTCCTCTATCTTGGCATGCCCTTTATCAAAAGGAGAAGGTGCTTGCATTGCCCTAGGAAATGGAAAATATGGGACTGCTCCCCCATTTGCAGCCTTAGCCAAGTCATCATTTCTTTTTTTGGTTTTATTATTTTCTTGAGGATCATCATTATCCTTCTTATTCAACATGGGTTGCTCCTGTTGTGCCTTCTCTATAACCACCTCTTTTTCTTTTTCTAAATTTTTCGAAGGCCCACAGCCTACTTGATTGTCCACCAGCCTTCCACTTCTTAATGTGGTGACAAATTTGGCTTCCTCATGGGAAGAAGAAACCTCACTTACCACATATTGTCTCCTTGGGTTGTCAATGGGTTGGCTAGGCTGCCTCCCTTCTTCTATCTTGGCCAAAGCATTAGATAGCTGACAAAGATAGTCTTCTATCTTTCTGATGCTTTGGCTATGAGAGTGTATAGTTTGAGACAAGGATCCTAAGTTCTGTAATGAGGCCAGAACTTGTTCCTCAAAAGAAAGTGATCTAGCAGCAGGAGGGGTGCAACTTGCTACGTAGGCTAAGCCACAAGCTGAGTCATGGGTTGTTGATAATGAGGCCTTGGAAAGTAATTCTGGTGGTATGGTTGAGCATTTATATAAGGCATGGACTGCTGTGGTTGCTGCTGCTGGTTTGGAAAGGTATCTTGTCTCCACCTCAAGTTGGGATGGTCTCTCCATTGGTAACCAGCAGTAGACTATTGTCCAAAAGATTGAGTGGTAGCCACATGCTCCATCATAAAGTCTGGAAATTGAACAGCTGAGGAGCATTCCTCAAGGGAGTGAGTGGGGGACTGGCATATAACACATGCCTCTTCCGCTTTAGCAGCCATGGGTGACTGCATTGCTCCCATGAGCTTATAAAACTGTCCACTTTCCTTTCCAAATCGTTATGCCTACTTACGTCATATATCTTCCCTCTTGTGGTATTTTTTTTCACCATTCTAGGGGTGTCCAAGTCCCTGGACAATGTCTCTCTCTGCATGGAGTTCTCGCTGATAATGTCAAACAATTCCCAAGCCTCCTCAATAGTTTTATGGAGGTAAGTACCACCACAAGAGGCATTTACCATATCTCTGCTTTTAGAATCAATTCCCTGATAGAAACTTGGAACAAGTTGCCATTCAGGGATTTGATGATGGGGATATTTCTTCAGGAGTTCTTTGAATCTCTCCCATGCTTGGTGAAAATCCTCAGTTGGGTCTTGAGCAAATGAGATAATGCCCTTCCTGAACTGGCTTGTCTTGGAAATGGGATAAAACTTAGCCAAAAACTGACATTGAAGATCACTCCAGGACTGAATACTGTTGGGTGGGAGCATTGACAACCAAGTCCTGGCTCTATCCTTTAATGAAAAAGGAAAGAGTCTCATCCTTGTTGCTTCCTCCCCCAAACCTGTTATATTGAATGTAGTAAAGAGTCTTAGAAATTCATCAATATGTTTATATGGGTCTTCTTTTGTCAGGCCATGGAATGAGGGTAGCATTTGGATTATGAAAGACTTGATCTTATAGTTCCCTTGAACAGTAGGGAATTTAATGCAGAAGGGGGAATTGTAAACCCCTGGTGCATTGAATTCCTTTAAGGTTCTAGGTTGCTCACCCATTTCAGTAGATTTAGATGTAGTAGATGTGGGTGAGATTTGTTTAGACCTAAGAATTCTTTCAACCTCTAGATTTAATGGAACAGTCAGAGGATTGAGAGTTCTCATTCCAAACATACACCACTCACAATCTTAATGCACACAAGATGCAGAGCAAATTTAACACAACAATCAGGAACAAACACAATTAACTAATAAATCTACAAATCCATAGATCAGGAAAATAAGAGTAGAGGGATGCAAACTTTAGAGCAACCTCTAGCACAATGCTCTTCCTTAGAAATAGCTTCTGATCTGATGAAATAATAAAAACTACTCCAAAACAACAAAAATTTTCAAAAGCAGTTAGTGAAAACTTAAACAGGCTATTACAGATCTACAATCTATACTAAAACAAACTTAGATCTATCAATTTTAAGAACACAGATCCCCAGCAGCGGTGCCAAAACTTGTTGGATTCTTACCTTGTGTTTAAAAAGAGGTTTAAAATCACACAATTAAAGGATCTATTGGTTGCACACACCATGGCAAGCAGACACACAGACTTGAAAGTATTCAGGGCCTGTTGTAGCAAGTTTTAAAAGGGTAAGTAAGGGAATATCCATAGGGAAATATGAGCTAAAAATTAAGTAAATCTCCAAATCTAAAGCAGATCTGGCACCCTACCTAATACTGAAATATCAAAAGAGAGAGGGGAGGTTTTAAGGGGTTGTCACTTTAAACTAAACTACAGAAACCAAACTAAATACAAAAATAAATTGAGATTAAATCCAAAGTTCAGATCTTTGCAAGTGAGGGGAATTTTTAGTGAAATTAAAAAAAATAGAAAATGGAGAGAAGCAGCTTGGAGTTTGGTCTTGCTACAATTGGGTTGAGCTGCCAGGGTTATAAAGAGTTCAGAGTGCACCAATCCCTCATCTGACTATAAGCACAGCTGCAGGGTAGAAGAATCTGATCTAGGCCAGAGATTTTTCTTGATCTAAAGGCTATGATCTGTCCACTTCAATGGTCACAGATCATCCAATAGATTCACTCCATTCTCATGCTTCCATCAGAACATTATAATCACTACAAATGTTGCGACTGCCAGGACACCGACACAAGCAATTACAGGAACATCAGATCTAGGGAGATCAAATGGTATCCAAGAGGTCTACCAGTTAAGTGGGTGAGTTATTCCCATCTACACAAATCCGATCGACACCAAATGAAATCAGATGAACAATGGATCAAATTAAAATAATAAAACCAGCATTGCATTGAAACAAACTCACTATACAATGAAATGCTCTCAGATTTATAGTATGTGCATCATCTGACCCTCAATAACACTCTCAACTCTCTCCAATTATAGATCCAACCTCCCTCCTTGCTGCTCCAAAGAAATTAGCCAATCATAGTTGGATAAAAAGGAAGAATAGAGAATTTCGATGCAAGCTCTGATCTTGAGAATTGGTCCCCCCTTTTTCTGGCAGCTTCCCTCCTTATATAGCTCTCCCCTATAGCCTCAGATCTATTTTTCCCATCAATCACAGCTCAGCTGGAATAATTCTGTTATTCCCTCTTTTATTCCCCTTCTAGAAGACTCTCTCAATTAGTTAGAGTTGGGGGAGAGCACGTAGGTCGGTTAGGGTTTCTCACGGCACTTCTAGAAACTTCATGCCGATCACCAGAGAGCCTCAAATTGCGTGCAACATGTCACCAACTTACAGCGTGTGCATAGCAACTTTTCTTCAAAGTCATTCAGTCAATTTCGATAGGTTCTTGAGGCTTTCGACAGGTTCCAAACAGGCCTTCTGTTCCTTCGCTAGGATTCAAGATCCTTTCGATAGGTTGATTTTTACACAATAAGTTTCGATAGGTTCTCTTCTGGCTTCTATCGACAGGTTTTCAGACTTTTTGATAGGTTCTGTTCAAGCTCAGGCAACCATTCGATAGGATGCTCCCTTTTTATTTTTGACTGTGCGATAAGTTTCAGATCCTATTGAATTCTCCCATCCTCATGACTTCTTCCTTTTTTCAGCCTTCAGATCCTATCAACAGGTTCCAGTAACCTCTCGACAGGTGGTTTTCAGCCTGTTTTCACTCCTTCAAAGCTACTTTGCTGTTGCTACATGCTCTAAGTGAGCCATTGTTAGGTCTAAATTGCACTGAGAGATGGATTTCTGCACTATGAGTGGCTTTTACTGCTATCTACAAGACATACTCAACAAGCTTATATTAGTCCACTCATAGGTCTATCAAAGATCATGTTAAGGGGTGAAAAGTGGCACTTTTCAGAGATTAACACTCCCATACAATACAGCTTACCCAGTACTATTGCAATGCAATCAATACATCCATCTCCAGCACTAGCCCAATACAGCTGGCTTGATTTTGCCACATCATCATCAGTCCAACCGCCTCCTGCACCAATCAACTACATCGAGCCCAATTTTTTCACACCAGCCCAGCCAGTTCGATCATATCAAGCACCCCCATCTGTCCCATTTCAAATCTCTGGACCAACATATAATCCCCATCATATCCCGCTCGATTACAGTCAAACAGACGCCAATGCGGGTCGCAGCATAGAAGGGACAATTGATTTTATTACTCGATCGGGAAGGATTTCTAAACAACCTGAGGTATCGGTACCAACCCAATTGTAAGAGAAGAAAGAACCAAGTGCAATACACCCCTTTGAAAAAATGAGCAGAGAGCACATACTGGAAACATAGTTGAAGAGAATGCCAACTCACATCACCATTTGGAAACTATTGATGACATCCCCGGCCCACATCCAAGCTCTAATGGGGCATTGAAAGATGCACATGTATCCTACATGGTCTCGCCAGGTGCAGTAGGGAAAATGATCGGGCAAGCATTTACTCCCAACGCCATCTCATTTTTAGATGTCGACCTGCCAAGTGAAGAAAGCAATCATTCCAAACCCCTCAACATCATGGTGGAATCAAATGACTTAATAATCCCTTTGGTGTTGATAGACAATGGCTCGGCATTGAATGCATGCCCCCTTAGAACTGCAACCAAAATAGGGGTTGATCCCTCCCCATTGAAACCAGCCAGAACAACTTCAAGAGTGTTTGATAATACCAGGCGGGAGGTAATAGGAGAAGACAATCTTAAACTCACCATTGGGCCAATGACCTTCTCAATCCCATTCCAAGTCATGGACATCAAGTCCTCCTTCAACCTGCTACTAGGACACCCGTGGCTGCATGAAATCGGGGTGGTGCCCTCTACTCTACACCAACAACTCAAATTCATCTTCAAAGAGAAAGTTATTACCATCAGAGGTGAGGGATGAGAGGAAGGAGAAGATGGCCCACAACATAAAAAATCTCAAGGTACTTGATGTACCCAATACAGCTGAGGACACGGATCTTCATAGTTTTTAATATGATGTATCATCAGTAGCACTAGAGTCATTCGAAAAGGTTATCGAAAAAACTAGAGGAGGAATGGACGCAATAGTGCCATGCTCCAAAAGTGGGGCTACTAGAAAGGAAAAGGTTTGGGCCCTCACTTACAAGGCATGTTAGACCCGATCAGAGTGAAAGGTGACCAAAATGTCATATTCGACATAGGCTACAAGCCTACAGAAGAAGAAATCCAAGAAGCCAAGAAAAATTCTCGAACCATTGCTATAGCCAAAGCCAGGAGGATAGATTTGGAGGATGAACCCTGCTGATCAGTCACAGAATATACCATTTTATCACCCTTAACTTAGTGTTGCTAAACCCCAGTTTCCAACTAACAAGTTAATGATGTGTAGATATAAAAGAAAATCAGTAAAAGAGAACCAAAGTGTTAATCATCGTTGAAATAAACTCAAAAAGCAGTAAGAAAGATGATTGAATCAAAAAGATGATCAGATGCATGAATAAAGTCTAAAATCGTACTTCACGATTGAACAAAGCCACAAGAGAACACTATAAAAATTGTAATTTATGATTGTTCAGAAGACATTCCAGCGGAAGGTGATACAAAAGAGAAAACAATCGTTCGTAATAAAGAATCATCCTGAAAAAGAGAAATCATAATTTACAATTTTACAGAAGTAAGCTTCTCATTACTGCTGATCATGTGGAGATCTACACTGCCATGCACCAATTTAGAAGAACTCTTAAATTAGAAGTTTAGCAAATCACGAATCTGAGAAGATTGATGACGAAAGACTCCTAAAGATCTTTGTTACTGAAATTAAGGAGAAAGTCTAAAGGCGCATCAACTATTCAAAGCAACGAAAGCTAGAATTAGAAGTAGAGTTATAGTAGGAATCTTTTATTTTTAGTAGTTTCTTTTATTAGGATTAGATCACTGTAAACTGACTCCTTATGATCTATAAATAAGAGAGCTCGACATAGGAATAATTTTATCAAAAAATTTCTCAGTATCAATTGATGACTGAGGTTGGGTTTTCTTCTGATCAAAAGTAATTTAGAGTAGTTTAGATATCCAAGGTTCCTCGATCACAATTGACGACTGGGATTGAGAGCTGGAAGATTAGTGTAGATATCTGTAGTTTCTCAGAAGTAATTGACACCTACGGCTGAGGGTTGAAAGATATATTTTAACTTTGCTTTCTAGTTTAGATTTATTTTATTGTAATTTACTGCTTTGTAAACATCTTCAAGTTATTATTTGAATTGACGACTCAAATTGAGATTTACAGATTAGTGTAGTAGTTTTACTTTTCCATCTTCTATTTTCTCAAATTTTATTGATGCCCAAGTTTTAGGAGATTATTGATTAGATTAAATCTATATTAATAGGATTCTAGTTTTGATTGATGACTGTTGTTTGGATTTACCAGTGTATGTTGTTCTTATTATGTGGTGAGAACAAATTAAAATCAAAGTAAAATAGAAGATGGAAATAACACAACAAAAGTAATCCTAAGCCTGCAAGATAAAGGGATATTGTAGCAAGTTTTGATAAGAAAGAGTTTGTCCCATAGAGACATTGATCTTGAACCCAAAATGGGCTATAATAGTAGGCCTCCAGATCTGGCTACAGATCTGACAATCCTAAAGAAAGAGAGTTGGGTGTCACGACTACACTAAATTACCTATTAAAAAGAAAAGAAATAAAGTGTAGTCCTATCCTAAGATAGGGTTATGAAGAGGGTGGTGATGGTGATTTAAAATAAAGATAAAAGGATGAGAAGTAAGCAGTCTAGGTTAAAGTTCATTCAGTTGTGTAACTCAGCTTTAGGGCTCTCTCTCTGCAGCAAATCCTTGCTGAAGTGCTATCAATAACCTCAGTAAGGTAGAAGAATCCAACTAATCCATGCCATTTGGGGTGCTCCTAAGGCTATAGTCTGTCCACTCAAATGGCCATAGTCTATTCAATAGAGTCTGTCAAATCCCATTGATCAAGCCAGAAGAGCTAACCTAATCCAAAGGAGTGAGTTGATCAAACCTCTAATGAATCAAGTCAGGCCGTGAATACCATTGCAGACACTATGTCTGCCAGTGCTCCGAGCTCCCCAGATCTACGCACAGATCTGGCTTACATTAATAGGAGTTCCAACCCATAAAATCCTATGTGTATTGTCAAGGCCAACAGCACATTGATGCCCACACAAAGGAAAAGCAACAAGTTGAATAAGGACTTAAGCACAACTAATCATTGCTACAAAAGGCTTGCAATGACTCAGCCTCCCAGTCTGCAATCAGTACAGAGAAGTCAAATCTACCATCTGATAGTGGCCAAGTAAGATAAAGGGGAGTATGTTCCTACACAATCTCTCACTAGGCTACAAGCCCAAGTGCATAGAGAAAGAATCCATCTTAGATCTGTAACCAAGTTTGCCCTAGGGCTATAGTCTATCCACTCTAATGGTCACAGGCTATTCACAGAGGCTTCCTTAGCCACATATGCTAAGATAGAACATGAAAACTATTGTCTGCCAGTCCTAAGGCTATAAAAGCTCAAGCTTCCATGGGCCTTTCAATAAGCTCAAATCCTAAATGTATGCTATAGCCTGAACAAAACTACAGACAAATAAAAAAATAACAGATTGAGTAAGCATTCAAACATAAATTCCATTGATCTAATGTTACTAACAATGAAATTTCTCAAGGCAGCAGCCTCGTGCACAACAGCTCAAAATGAAATCCTAATGTTTAAATGACCTATTAAAAAACCAAATAAAACTACACCTAAGTGCTTATCAAAGATTTAGCCAGCAAGTGCTGGGCTAAGAGAGAAGAAAAAATGGAAAAAGAGGTGATCAAACCGTAACCCTAACCCTAGCCTGCTTGAGCTCTTAGCCAACAGAGATTTAAGGAGAAAGTGAATGATAGTTTCTAAGTTACAAGTGCAACTTATATACTTAGCCCTAATGCTGTGGCTAAGAGAAGAGTAAACCCTAATTTTTTTCAAACAGATGTGGCACTGTTAGAACCCTTGGATGTCTTAGGATGCATGCACCAAAATTCGTGCCTTAGGATGTGTGCCCTAGAGCTGGGGAAATCCCTAAAAGATCCTTGAGTTAACATTAAGAAGTGGAGAGCCCGAGCATCGTGAGGTTGGCTTCTGCATATCACTTCTGTCGTGCAGCTGAAGAGTGTTCGTGGGGTAGAGTTTAGCTTTGAATATTGCTGTCTCACATAATAGAGCTTTGAATGCTTGCGTAGGTGCTTTCTCTCTGTGTGCACTCGCACAGAAGGATTTTCAATGCTTAGCTTGCTCTTGCAGGAGAGCTTCAGAAACTTCATTCATGAGGTACTCATGTAGATGCCTTTGCTTCTCACTCGATATAGATTTAAACCTTTAGGCGTGCGAGAGCTTTGCGAGGGAACTTCTAGGCGTCTCTCTCTTTCAGAAGCACGCGAGAACTTTGCGAAGTCGTTGTAGTTGTTCATGTCAATTGGTCTCGCGAGGTAAGGCACGCAGCTAGATTAAGGCTTGATCCTCGCGAGAGCTTTGCGAGTAGTATTTCTAAAGGCTTAGTGCACTAGAGCACTGCGAGTTTCTTCACATGTAGCTTGCAGCTGAAGTGCACGATTGTTGTGTGAGATGAGCTTTATGATAACCCCTTCCTTGAGCTGCATGACTTATTCTCAAGCTCTATTATACTGCATGTCTTAGCTACATGAGGGAGCTTTGCCAGTGAATTTCAATAGCGTGTGGATGCACCTTAGCTGTGCGAGATAGGTCCTTGGCTCCTCTGCTGCTATGCACATGCCTCTGTTGCAGCTTCCTCCACTCTCACCTATACTTCGTTCATCCGTTGAACTTCCTTAGTCCATTATGACATGCCAAATAGTCATCATGGTGTATACCACCATGGTGTTCCATCACTTTCTAGTTCAGCTGTCATCTTTTACTTGCATTCTCTCTCTTCTTGGCACCAAAAGCACTGACTTTGTGTTAAGCTGCATAATTTATTCCTAACTACAAAACAAGCTAAAAAGGAATTATTAGTCAGCTTTAAGGTCTAACAAAGGCTAGGTTAAGAGGTGAAAAGTGGTACTTTTCAGTGATTAACACACCCCCAAACCTAATATTTGCTAGTCCCTGAGCAAAGTAAAATTTAAATAACTACTCTAAGGATGTAACTGCCACTTTCATAGGGAGCACGGATGCATTTAGGTTATGCATCAAGCCTTTTAAACCCCTAGATGATCCCTAGTGGAGGAGTGAAGTCTCCTGAGGGTTTTCAGTAAGGTACCCACAAACTTCACCATTAAAATAGTTAAGTATAGTGCATTTAATGACAAAACAAATTTCAATAAATAAAGCTTCATTCCACACCTATTCTTTAAAAATCAGAGGAAATTACAGCAATAATGCAAATAATTTAACACTGAAACAATTAACAAAAGTGCAAACAGTGGTTAATCAGTTTAAAATAAATGCAGTTCATTTCATCCTTGCTCTGTCAAAATTACAGGAGTTCCAAAGTAGTATATGCAAGCAATTTAATACCTCAGTCATGCATACATGCTCATCACATCAAGTTAGCTGACACCAAGAAAAAAAAATGTGCAAAACAGTACTGAGCTTACCAGTAAATCAAATTTCAGGTTCAAACAATGCCCCAATGATTTCAATCTCAGACCTAATGCTTACCAGGGCTATCTCTCATAAATGAATTTAAGGGTGTATCATTCTTCATAAGCTCAAGAGCAGTTACATACACCAAATGGGTTTGCAAGCATGACCATGGGCATTGCTTCTAATTTCTCACATCATACAGTACTCTCACCATAGATTAGACATTCCCTCATCTTCACATAACAGTTCATTTGACGTTGGATCAACAAGGGCTTTTCATGGGTTGTAATGTGGCTTATTAGTGAGGGTTGTAAAGAATAAAAGGGGTAAAAAGGGATTTAAAATTGAGAAATCAACACAGGTAGGAGATGATTCATGACTTCACCTTCTTCATTTTAGGACAACTCCATCTCCTTTTGAAATTTCAGAGCTAAAGTGGCCAACTTCTTCTCCTCTTTTCAACATTTTCAATGGAATTCTTCTTTTGACTTCTCTCTCTCTCTTTTTTTTCTATTTTTTTATTTTTTTAAGTAGATTGCTGCCACACATCTACAACTACTATACTGTTGTTTACAGATCTCCTCTCTTCTTCTCCTTTCACCAAATGTTAAACATTACTCACCTATCTTCAACATCTTCTCCTTTACCTTCTGAATTCTCAGAGTGAGGGTAGGGCTGAATCAGGTTAAGAGGTTCGGGTTTAAGTACTTTTCTATTTGTTGAAGAAAAAGGGGCTTTAAAGCTCAACAAGTGTATGCACAAGGGTAGTTTCACAGGTTTGATCTTTTAGGCTCAAACTCTCCAAATGAGGCCTTAATCCTTTCCTTAGTGTCATGATTACTGTCAAACAACTTCAACTTGGAGTGTCTAACTTTTAGTGAAAAGGGCTTTACTCAGTCAGTCCTTAGAATAGAAAAAATTGCCATAGACACTCCTAGAAGAAAAATTTATAGGCTCAAAGCTCACTGGGTATGGTCTTCAATTGCACTCATAGGGGTATGCTTTCACCTGTTTCTCTCTTTACTAGTTCACTAACTACTGCTTATATAAAAATTTCCTGATGTTCACCTCATAGAAGTACTGATTTTCAAATTATTTTTAGTGTTAAAGAGGTATGCGCAGTTTTTAAATCTCTGCTCACTTTCAACATTGCTTAGGGTGAAATTCATTCTATTTATTCATCACTTATAAGACTACTACATTTAGGTTAACTAGATCATTGGCAATCCTTACAACACCCCCAAACCTATGAGGAGCAGTGTCCACACTAATTCAAAGAGAAAAGGGTATGTGTAGTAGGGAACAAAGACAAAATTGACACTAAAACAAACAACTCAAACACAATTAACTAAGTAAAGCATATAAAGCAGGAAACAAGGCTCATTAAACAACTAAAACAAACAAACTATCTATGAACAAAAATGAAACAAACAGACCATAACAAAAAGGAATGACATTTCTAAAACAAACATGTGTACAATGCAAGGGAAGGTGATGTACAAAAAATAAATCCTAGCTAAGTACATGTGCAAAACTAATCATCCTAATTATTTGTTGGCTCAGTTTTGACTTGGGGTCCTCTGCCTTTTTCTATAGTACCTACAGGGGAAGTAGCAGGAGGGGTAGGCTTACCTGCCTGTGGAGGAGCAGTGCCAGTTAGTGCAGCAAGGTTCCTTTCAAGGATTGCTACCTTTGTCTCAGCAAGCTGAACTCTAGTTTCATAGAGCTCCCTAACGGCTTTTGTGACATCATGTGCGGCAGCTAATCTTTTCTCTAGGCCATCAGCTCTCAGCTTCTCCATTACCGCAATCTGTTTTTCAGCTTCATATAGAACCAAAATCCTACTCCATCCCTTAGATATATCGCGTAGTTGAATTTGGTGATCGAACTCCATCCGACTGATTTTCTCTTCATAGGGTTGTTTGATGGAAGTTCTGATGGTGGCCATGCCCTTAATGAAATCATTCTTCAGGTAAGGGTTCTCATTCATGGCATGGAGGAGAGTGGAGTAGGGAGGTATGGAAAAGAAAGAGGCGGGCAGGATGTGCTGCTGACCACTTGAAGAAGGACCAGCCACTAAGGGAGAGGAGATGGATGAGGTGAAGATGGAGGGTAAAGAGTGATGGACTGTAGGTTCAGACTCTGAGTTTTTTTGGGTAAGAAATGAGGTGGTTGGTATTAAGTCTTCCACATCAGTTGCAGCATCAGATGTAGCTACAGCTGGTGGGGGAGCAGGTAGGGAAATAATGGGCAACAACATAGGGGTGGGTTCAAGATCTTGTTCAAAGTCAGTTTGTGTGGAGGCATTGTTAAATGTAGTTGGAGGGGTAATGGGGACAAATTCCATGGGTGTAATGGAAGGTGTGGTGACAGCTATGGTTATGGGTTGGGGAGAAGGAGGTGGGGTAGGTGGGTGTTGTGATGTTGGGGTGAAGAGTGACAAGGAGGCTTGGATGGCTTCTAAGCTAGTGTGGATTGAGGTTTAGTCTGGGAGATTAGAGTGTATGGCATGCAGGTTGGCCATTTGAGTGGTGGCCAGTGGTGGGTGGAATTGGTTGAAAAGGGGAAGTGGGTGCATGAATGAAAGTGGTGGCCTGTGGGGAATATGGAGGAGGGGTGAAATGGGGAGGGGGAGGTGAGTCTGGGAGAGGTGTAAACTAATAGTTGATGTCCTCTATGATAGAGGACATCATGGCTGAGTATCCCTTTTCAGAAAGAGGGATTTGGTCATGGGTAGGTGGAACTAGTATGAAATGGTCTAAGGAAAGAATTCAGGTGGATAAGGTGTGGAGGTTTCAATGGGTTGGGTGGGGCGTAGTGGGGAGCTCTATGGGATTTCAAGGGTGGGAGGCTCAGTTTCTAAGCCTTGGGCAGGTGAGGGTGGTGGTAGGTCAATGGTTGGGTCTGGGGTAGTGGAGGTTTTAGGAATTGAGATGGTTTGGGCAATATAGGGAGGTTGGGATTGCTTCTATGCCTTGGTTAATCTTCTTTTCTTTTTATAGGTTGCTAGCACAGGTAAGGATGGTTGAGGGATTGGTATGGTTTCTTCAGATGTGCAATGGATGGGTGAGCATGGTGTGGCTGATGTGATGGGTGAGAGTAGGTAGTAGCAGGTATGGAGGCTGTGGGGAAGGATAAAGTGAGCTGGGCTGAGGGTGAGGGGACTATGGAAGGTTGTGAGGCTTGGGTTGAGGGCATGGAGGGTGAAGGGGTGGCTGGTAAGTTAATGGTTGCAGATATGGGTGTGGTGCTTGCTGGCACAAGTGAATGGGCTGCCTGAGAGAGAGCAGCAGAGGGTGGAGCTGCAGATGCAGCAACAGTAGCAACAACAGAGGTTGCTGGTACATCAGCCTTCTTCTTCCTCTTCTCCATGAGAGTGCCACTGATCCCTCACTGCTTATTTCCACAATTTTTGAGGTTCAGGGCAATTGTTTCTTCATTCATTTGAAATTTATATCCTCCAAACTTTAGCAAGGTTGTAATAAGCCTGCAGTAGGAAAGGAAATGTAGTTTCTTCTTGGTTTTCACCTTCTCCACAATGTTAGTCATCCCCTCAAAAATTAACTTGGTAGCATCCAAGTAATGGCCCTTATGGAAGGAGAATAGTGCATCAGCAATAGGGAACCTCCTCTCCTGCTCATGGCCAGAGCAATATCAATTTTTCCTCAGTACCCCTTCCATAAATTTGAGGAGGGGGTGCAGATCTCTCTTCCTAATTAATGCTCCAGATGCAGTGACCCCTCCAGTCAGCTCCTTGGCTGTCTCTGGGATGGTGCCTGTCAAAGGGGGACTCAAGCCACATTCAGGGTTATACTTGGCTGGTATCCCAAGGATCCTAGCAGTGGTAGCTTGATTGAAAAGCATCCCAAATTTGCCTATGAGCACCAGTAATGCTGGGTTCCCATCATCCCCAGTTTTGACTCTGATATTCTAATAAAACAAGTGCACTAGTCTAGGGAAGACTAGTTGCATTGGGGGTCTCAGTAGGGGCAGCAATGAGGCTTTGGTGAGGTACTCCATGGAGGCAGCTGTTTCAGATTGCTCCTTAAAGAAATCCTTATCAAATATTATCTCAGGTTCTAGCTTAATTGCTGTAACAAAATCAGATGGGACCATGAGGTATTCATTATCTTCTTCCTCTTCATCCTCAGGGACCTTAGTGGCTACTTCCTTGCCCATTTTCTATTTCTTCTTTGATTTCTTAGGGGTCTTAGATGGAGGGTGCTCTCTGGCCCTCTTCTTTGGGGCATACTTCTTTTTGGCACCCTGGGCAACAGAGGTCATTCCTTCGCCTTTCTTCATAGTTTTCTCCATTTGTGGCTCCTCAAAGGGTTTAGTTACTACAGGAGTCTCCACATTGGAGGCCTCTGCAATCCTTGTAGATTTTTGAGTGGCCACAAGTCTTCCAGCAAGTGGTAGGGTTACCAAAGCAGACAAGGTATCTGAGAATTTTGAACTCGTGGCCATATCTATTTAGTTTCTCAAAATTAGGGTTTCAAAATTCCAGCAATTGTAATGCACTCTTCACAGATAAAACAGACTCCAAATTGCTCTCAACTTATACTAAAGTAATGTCCAATTAAATCAACTGAAAGAGAGTGAGAAATCTTACCAAATGATAGCTAAGGTTTCACTTCACACGTTGCACAAATGCTCAAATCCCCCAAACCTAGCTCAAAATGACCAGAAGGTGATGGGGAGCAAAAATGTATGAGGGAACTAGCTGGGGTTTAGTGGAAAGGGTAGCATAGAAGAAAGAAGAAAAAAGGAGGAGCTCAAAAGTGGACAGGTAAAATTAGGGCAAAGAGAAATGAAATGGCAAAAATGAGGAAATCGCTGGGTTTATAAGGCTTAACCCATGCTTCGCGCAGCTATCGTTAAGTTCTCGCGGAGCACATTCCTCGTGCAGTACACAACTAACCTCGTGCGAGGTTCAGTTGCAAAGAAAACTAAAGCCTCGCGAAGACAGATTTTAAAGCTTCAGGTGCCTCGCGAGGCTCTTCGCTGAGTAAAATTCAAGCTATTAAGCCTCGCAAGCTTGAAATTTAGTTAACTAAATTCTTGACAATGTTGCCCCACTCCAGCAGAGTGGGCAATTCCTCTTCCACAATTTCCTCTAGTACATCCACTGTAAAGCTCTCCTCATTGCCCATCTGAGGGTACTTTGCACTGTTGTACACATGCAGCTCAACTTTCATATGTCCAAAAGTTACCTCTATTACTCCAGACCTGCATTGGATGCGGGCATTGGATGCAAGAAAGGCACCTAATATAATGGTATGGGATTTGGGCTATTGCTGCACCCCATGTCCAAAACTAAGAAGTCGGTAGGGTAGAAAAACTTATCCACTCCCACCAAGACATCCTCAACCATTCCCAGAGGTTTCCTCTCAGATCTATCAGCCATCATCAGCACAATGGGGGTAGCTTTCAGCTCTCCCAAACCTAGTTGCATATATACACTGTATGGCAACAGGTTAACACTGGCTCCAAGGTCTAAAAGGGCTTTTCCAATTGTATGGTCCCCAATTACGCAGGGAACAGTGGGTATCCCTGGATCTTGCAACTTCTCAAGCATTGATATGTTAAATACAAAATTCACTGTATCAGTTGCAAAGACCTTTTTGGACACATGGCCTTTAGCCTTTCTCTTTTGGGTGCAGAGGTTTTTTAGGAACTTTGCATAGGCTGGGACTTGTTTAATTGCCTCAAGCAGGGGTAAATTGATTTTCACTTGCCTGAAGGTCTCCATCATTTCCTCCATCTGGGCATTCCCTTTATCAAAAGGTATAGGACCATCCAAAGCCTGAGGAAATGGCAGCTGAGGTTCTACTGGTTCCTCAGCTGCTAGCCCATGACTAAACTTCTGTTTCTTTCTTTTTTCATGTTTTTCTCCCTGTTGCGGCTCAACTACAGCCTCATTATTTTTCTCTTGCTGCAAGGTGGCAGGCACTTCTTGGCTTTGTGGTCCCACAACTTCTCTATCATGATCATTTGCATCATCTGTGGAAATTGCCTCTGCTAGTCTGTTACCCACCTGGTTGTCTACCAGCCTGCCAGACCTTAGGGCAGTGACAACATTGGTGTCCTCAAACTTTGAGGAAGCTTCCTAAATTAAAAACTGATCCTTGGGGTTTGCAATTGGCTGGCAGGGCAATCTGCCCTCATTTCTCCTAGCCAAGGCTTTTGACATTTGGCTCATCTGCTCTTCCATTTTCTGGAGGCTCTGACCATGAGAGTCCACAGTCTGAGCCAAGGAACCCAAGTTTTGCAATGAAGTCAAGACTTGGTCCTCAAAAGAAACATTTCTAGGTTGAGAAGGGGGTAAGACCAACTAATTTTGCTACTGATGGGGATGCTGATGGTGCTGGAAGGTAGACCTAGGGGCATTTCCTTGATTGAACTGCTGCTGTGGCCTTTGTGGTAAGGCCAACATCTGCTGGGGCTGCATGTAGTTGTCTTGCCTCCACCTCAGATTTGGGTGGTCTCTCCATTGGTAACCAGTATTTTGGTGTTGGTATCCATATGGCTGCCTATTGTAGCCCCCAGATTGTTGCTGGCCATAAGATTGAGCAGCAGCAGCATGTTCCAAAACCAATTCAGGAAATTGCCCTGCAGATGGACATTCCTCCACTGTGTGCTGTGGGGACTGGCATATCAGACATGCCTCCGCCACATGAGCAGCCCTTCTGGGTTGCATCACAGTCAATAATTTGTCAAACTTCATACAGAGGTTTGCCATCTGCAGCTGTAGGTCATTGTTCCCAGACACCTCATAAACTTTTCCTTTTGACCCAGCAGCAGGCCCCACCTTTGACTCAGATTCCTGACTAGTTCTTGCCTGGGATGGCTTTTGGAAAGCATTCTCACTAATCACCTCAAACAATTCCCATGCCTCCTCAGCAGTCTTGTGCATGTAGGATCCACCACAAGAGGCATTGACCATATCTCTATTTTTCTCATCAATCCCATTGTAGAAGCTTTGTACATGCTGCCACTCTGGGATCTTGTGGTGGGGGCATTGTTTGAGCATCTCTTTAAACCTATCCCAGGACTGGTTAAAATCCTCAGTTGGGGATTGAGCAAACACAAGAATCTCTTTCCTCAACTGGCTAGTTTTGGTCTCAGGGAAGAACTTGGTTAGGAACTTGGTCTGCAGGTCTTTCCATGAAGCAATGCTATTGTTGGGAAGAGTGGTCAGCCAGGTACTGGCCCTATCCTTCAAAGAGAAGGGAACAAGTCTGAGCCTAGTAGCCTCAGGCCCCAAACCAGTGATATTAAAAGTGGTGCACAAGGCCAAGAACAGGTCAATATGCTTGTAAGGGTCCTCTTTGCTAAGCCTATGGAAAGTTGGCAGCATCTGGATGATTGAAGTTTTTATTTCATAGTTCCCCTGAACATCAGGGAATTGAATGCTAAAAGGGGAGTTATAGTCATCTGGAGCATTCAACTCCTTCAGGGTTCTGGGTTGTTCTTCACCCATAATTGCTGTCACAGATTCACTTGGGGGCTCTCCTGTGGTGTGCCTGTCTCTTCTAAGTCTCCTTCCCCTTTCTAACTCAGGGTTAAGAGGCTCTAAAGCAGGGCTGAGGGATCTCCTCCCTAGCATACAAGCACACCAACAGCAAGGAAAGCTTCTTGCAGGCACATTGCAAAAGAATAATTGTACAACTAACAAATTTATCTAACTAGATTACAGCTATTCAAAGAATACATTTAAAACTATCCTAGATATTGCTAGAAATTTTTTTAAGAAATATAGACAGAGTTTTAAAAGTCAAAGAGTTTGCAAACAGAGGTAGCTAAGCTCCAATTGCAGTCCAACTATCCTTCACTGTTGCTGTCTAGATCGGCAAGAAAGATTCAAAATTATGTCAGCAGTATCAATTATTCACATGTGCAAAGAATACTAAGAATACAAAAACTAAGGGTCTACTAATAGATCATCCATCCCCGGCAGTAGTGCCAAAAACTTGTTGGCGGATTTCTGAGTGTGTGCTTACTTTATTGGTTGGTGGTGAAAGTCATTTGAAAATCAAAGAAAGAGTGAAACAGGAGAGGGAATCAGCACAACTAAGAAATCCTAGACCTGCAAGATACAGGGTCCATTGTAGCAAGTGTTGATAAGTAAGAGTTTGTCCCACAGGAAAAGGTGATCTACAGCTCCAAAGGAGCCATCTCTAGTAGTCCCTCCAGATCTGACTACAGATCTGGCAGTCCTAAAAGGAGGGGAGTTTAAGGTCACTTATTCTAAGTATTCTAATGTCTAAACTACAGAAAGGGTTGAGAGGATGGATGGAGTGTGGAAGATAAATATAAAAGGGTGAGAAGTATGTTATTGAGCCCAGATAAGAGGAGTTTTGTAACTCAAATTCAGATCTAATGTTATAGAAATCCTGTCCAGTGGCTACAGTATCACCACTGAGGAGAAAGGATCCAACCCATCACTCTGCCATGATTCCACCCTTAAGGCTATAACCTGTCCACTCAAATGGTCACAGATTATCCCATAGGGGAACCACTATCCAGGGATGGGTCAGAACATAACCAGTAAATCATTGCAGGCACTATTTCATCCAGGCTACCAGCTCAAGAATCCATAGGGAACCTCAACCTCTAAAGCTCTATATGTGGGGCTAAGGCTGTATAGGACCATGATAGCCCAGACACATAGAACCAACAAGAGATTGAATACAACCTTCGATCTAGCTGTCCATTGCTTGAGTGAGGCTATAATGGTCCAGTCACCAGCCTACAATCTCTATAACCAGATCAGATCCAACATCTGATGGCGGATCTATACAAATATAGAGTCCATTATAATCTCCCACCAGGCTTCTACAAGCTCAGGTGTAAAGAAGAAGGATCCATCTTGGATCGGTGGATTAGAATCACCCTAAGGCTATAATCTGTCCACTTAAATGGTCACAGACTATCCCAGAGATTATCCTCCTCACGGAGCCCAAGACAAAACAAGAATATCGCTGCTACCACCATGGTCACAAGGCTACCAGCTCAAGCTCCCATGGGGATTTCAGATCTAGTTGGTCCTGTGGTGGGGCTAAGGCTGTATAGGACCGTGATAGCCCAGACACACAGGTCACTTGGATTTGAGTGGCCCTTAGAATCAGTCCTCCATTGCTTTGGAACACAGCCAAAGAAATGGCGGATCACAAGACAGCAGGCTTGCACAGAGCATCTCACACACAAACACAAATCCCACAAAGTACAGATCCTATTACAGAACTTCCATTAATCTAGTTTAAAATACATACATTGACATAGCCAGCAAGTGCTGGACTATGGAGAGAAGGAAAAAGAAAAAGAAAGCTACTTATAACTACAAAAAGAAAAAGTAAACGATCTCAGATCAGGTCTCCCAAAAATGAGATGGGTTCCAAGCTATTCCAGGATGTAGAAAGAAAAGAAAGTCTAAGCTCCTCAAACCTAAGCTAAGTGTGGGCATTTATAGCAGTGGTGTGGCGACGCATTAGGGTTAGGAAAACCTAATTTTAATGATGCCACTTGGTCGAATAGTGATCCTTCAATGCCTTGGGACGCGTGCATAGAGATTTGAGCGTGGGTGTGCGTGCCATAATTGCTAGAAATTTTCAGAAAGTCCTCTGCTGAAGAGATGGAAGTTTGAGGTTTAGAGCTTCGCTAGATAGCCATTGTTTCCTAGACTTGTCGCGTGGTAGCTTTTGTTCTTCACTAGGATGATTTGAAATTGAAGCTTCTGCCTTCACGAGGTTGGCTTGGTTTGCTCTTCAGGCAGTCGCGAGGTTGAGTGGACATAAGAGCCTCAGATGTCGCGGGGTTGGAGCTTAAGCAGTCGTGAGGTTGATCTTCGTGAAGATAGATTTGAATAGCGCGAGAACTTCGCGAGCACTTATCTTCACTGGGCTTCGCGAGTTACCTCGCGAGGGTTTGATGAGTTCTGAACTGGGTGAGGTTCCATGTCTTAACTGATCTTCGCGAGGGTGGCTTTGCCTTCGCAAGGATGCTTTCTTCTTGAATGGCACGAGAACTGCGCGAGGAGTTGTCTTCTGATAGTTGCATCCTGCAGCGACTGCGCGACAGCTGCGCGAGGAGTTTTCTGAAGCTCTCTCTTCTCAGCCGTTCTGAGTGAACTGCGCACGGTTGAGAGAAGTCTGCTTTGAACTGCTTGAGACTGCGCGAGGTGTTTTATTCTTGGGTTCGCGAGAGCTGCACGAGTTTATGTTTCTGAAGCTCTTTAGTCAATCATCTGCACGAGAAGTTGTTGTAGAGTCTTAGGAAGCTCAGCTGGACTGCGCGAGGCTCATTTTCAGGTCTGGATTCAGACTTCATCCTTCTAAGAGACTTCTGGTGCGAAAACAGGCTTGTTAGCAGGATTCCTGGCCCTATTTTACTGCTGGGTACTATCTACATAAAACACTTAACAAGGAGTTATTAGGTGGCTATGGGTCTAATCAAAGGTTAAGTTAAGGGGTGAAAAGTTGTACTTTTCAGGTCTTAATAGGCATTGTCTTATTTAAGCTTGGGGGGATACACAACTTCTGTGTATATTATACTAGTTTGTTTAGTTTAGTTTGTTTTTTGCATATAATTATTTTTTTTTAATTCTTTTGTTTTAGAAAAATTATGAATCCATAAAATTTCTGATCCATCGTAGTAGGGATTCAACAATAAAAAAAATAGAGCAGTTACAATTCATGCTTTGCTCTTTTGAGTATTGTATCAGATTAAATGTTTGAAACTATACGATTGATCGGAACTACAAGATTTATATAATAGATTCACAATGATAAAACTAGTGAGCTTTTGAGCCACAATTTCCTCTTTTTATTTTGAGAGAGAGACTACTATCTATTGAAGCTTAAATTTTTCCTTAAACTTCTTAACTGCATTATACGAAATCTCATATTGTTGAACTTTGAATCAAATATTTTGTGCATATGATGATTTGTTTTTTTAGAACTATCTATTAGATGTATAAAAATAATATGACATCCATGCTCGTAAATCGTAAAGATGATTAAAGGTCATCTTTTGTTTAAAATAGAGCCAAAAAGTCAAAATCCCAGAAAGAATTTTTCCTTTGAACCTATATTAAACGTCTAAACTAAATTTCTTTGTACGAAGATTTTATAAACCCTTAACCATCCAAAGCTTTCAACCTTTAACCCTTATAATTTTTTATAATTTTGAATGCAAAAGAAGGGAAGAGGGAGTGAAAGGAGTATAAGAAAATAGATAAGGGATATACCACAAAAGGGTACGACTGAGAGTAAATAAAAGAAGAAAATAGGGAAAAGAGTAAAAAATTGAAATTTTGATTCTAAAAAAAAATAAAAATAAAAATAAGAGAAGCAAAGAGTTTCCAAAGCAGAAAATCAAAAGGATAGATGAAGAAAATAATCAAAAGAAGAAATGGGATTTACAGAAAAGAGAAAAAAATAAAATGGGAAGAAGTTATCCAACTTTTTGGATACTTACTAAAATAGAATAGAAAAGAAGAGAAGAAGATAGAGAAGGAAGAACTAAATTCTCAGAAACGTTTGAATCCTATCTACCTTTCTTTGAAACCTTTTAAACCCAAAGCCCCATTACAAGTCGAACAAAGACCTTTCTGATTTATTATTTGCAAAAGTATGAGTCTAGTGGAGATATGTGCTATAGATACTATAAATAAACAATAAATCATAAGAACATAAATGATTCTCCATTTCATGAGATTTATTTATCAGTCAAATGTCCTTTGAATTTATCATATATATCATATTGAGAGAACCCAAAAAAAATTTTGATATCTTTTTCAGAGTATGCCTATAGTGAGAGTTTGGATGAAAATATTTTTTAAATCTGCAGTTTAGAAAAATTTATGATGAATAAACTTTTCGCTGGTACACACATACTCCACGCTTTACAAGATTGAAATTATTGAGTTCTGATTAAGGATAACTGTTATGATGGAAAGTAAGGATATAAAAGAATTATAATTTTTGAAAATCATAATAACCATATGATGATTAATTTAGCTAGTATATAAAATTAGTGTAGATTTTTTAATTTTTATTTTATTTTGAAAAAAATTGAAAAATTGAAAAATATTTTGAAGTTTGTAGATAACTTTACTGAAAACCTTCAGGATACTACAACTCCTCCACTAGAGATCACCTAGGGATTTAAAGGCTTACTCCATCTACTAAATGCAATCGTGCTCCCTATGAAAGTGGCATTTGAATTTTAGATTAGTAATCCTTTCCTTGTTTACTTGGGACTAGCAAAACGTAAGTTTGGGATCAGTCATAGAATATACCATTTTATCACCCTTAACTTAGTGATGCTAAACCTCAGTTTGCTACTAATAAGTTAATGATGTATATATATTAATGAAAATCCGTAAAAGAGAACCAAAGTATTAATCTTCATTGAAATGAACTCAAAAAGCAGTAAGAAAGACGATTGAGTGAAAAAGATTCTTAGACGCATGAATAAAGTCTAAAATCGTACTTTATGATTGAACAGAGCTACAAGAGAAAAATATAAAAATCGTAATTTATGATTCTTCAGAAGGCGCTCCAACAGAAGGCAATACCAAAGAGAAAACAATCATTCGTAATAAAGAATCATCCTGAAAAAGAGAAATTATAATTTACAATTTTACAGAAGTAAGCTTCTCATTGCTAGTGATCATGTGAAGAACTACACCGCCATGCACCAATTTAGAAGAACTCTTAAATTAGAAGTTTAGCAAATCATGAATCTGAGTAGATTAATGAAGAAAGACTCCTAAATATCTCGGTTACTGAAATTAAGGAGAAAGTCCAAAGGCGCATCAACTATTCAAAGCAAGGAAAGCTAGAATTAGAAGTAGAGTTATAGTAGGTATCTTTTATTTTTAGTAGTTTTTTTTATTAGGATTAGATCACTGTAAACTGACTCTTTATGATCTATAAATAAGAGAGCTCGACATAGGAATAATTTTATCAATGAATTTCTCAGCATCAATTGAGGATTGAGGTTGGGTTTTCTTCTGATTAAAAGTAGTTTAAAGTAGTTTAGATATCCAAGGTTCCTCGATCATAATTGATGACTGGGATTGAGAATTGGAAGAATAGTGTAGATATCCGTAGTTTCTCAGAAGCAATTGACGTCTACGACTAAGGGGTGAAAGATATATTTTTACTTTGCTTTCTAGTTTAGATTTATTTTATTGCAATTTTCTACTTTGTAAACATCTTCAAATTTTTATTTGAATTGACAACTCAGATTGAGATTTGCCAATTAGTGTAACGGTTTTACTTATCCATCTTCAATTTTCTCGAATTTGATTGATGCCCAAGTTTTAGGAGATTATTGATTAGATTAAATCTATATTGATAGGATTCTAGTTTTGATTGACCACAAACGTTAGGGACATGATATATGGTGTAACAGTATTTTAATTTCATAAATATCTGGGAACAGAAGGAAGATGTTATCGACCATTTATATCTTTGTCGATAACACTGTCAGGCATAGGATGCTCTCATTCCTGGATGAATTCTCCAATTACAATCAGATTAAGATGGCAGAAGTAGACTGAGATAATACAACGTTCAATACTCCATGGGGAACTTTTTGTTACCGAGTCATGCCATTCTGGTTGAAGAATGATGGGGCGACGTATTAAAGGGCGAATCATAGTGCTTACAACAAGCATGTTCGCATCGGAGATTTAAAAGTGGGAGACACCATACTCAAGAAAATCTTCCTCTCTTCACGCTGATCCGAGAGGCAAATTCAGGCCAAACTGGGAAGAACCTTACATCATCTAAGAGGTACTTCCTGGATGCGCGCTCTGCCTCACCACCAAAGATGAAGATCACTTTCTCGAGCCAATCAACGCTGGCTATGTCTGACGATTCTATTCCCAAGTCTCCCACATCAAGGTAAGTACTGATAAAAATGGATACATGACTGCTTAAGGATCTTTAAATAAGTGGCCATCATTTAGAAGCCAAGTAGCCAACAAAATGTCCTTGAACATTCATACCATTTGCAACTTTGAAAAGACCTTGATCCAATCTTAAGTGGTAAATGCCTTGTAGAGAGTGATAGTGTAATGCCTATGGTGCTTGGTATGACGTGTTTAGGGCACAAACATCCTTCATTATGAGATTACTTTAAAATTTCATTAATGCACCATCTTTCTTATACCATGTGAGATCTTTTTAATTCATGTTATAATTCTATCTCACATGTGAGTGATAAAGTAAATCATTCATCGGAGTGATTTTGTTGTGAGTGTATACTTAAAGTGAGGATTTAGTCGAGACTAGGATTTGACGATTCTCGATTTGGATTAGTTCGGAGATAGAATGATTTAAGCATTGGAACATGCACACACGACACCCTAAGCATGATTGAAAGATTATTCTAAGGATCAGAGCATTGTGTTAATTGGAATATGCAACAATGGTATTATCATGGCATCGGTATCTGAAAATGAAAATTTGCATCTTTGTCAAGTGATTCTGAGTTTTGAATTTAAAATATATATATTATATGAAAACCAATTTTTGAAAACTCTTTTATCGATGATTTTGAACCTATTTTGAAAGTTTGTGGGTGTCTTCACTGAAAACCCTTAGGAGACACAACTCCTCCACTAGGGATCACTTAGGGGTTTAAAGGCATGTTGCATATGCTAAATGCAATCGTGCTCCCTACGAAAGTAGCTTTTACTTTTTAGAGTAGTCTATATAATATTAGAATAATTTGCTTCTAGGTTACAGTTCTAATACTGTCCTTGCTCGAGGACTAGCAAAGTTGAGGTTTGGGGGTGTGATCGGCCTCAAAAGTAGCATAATTTATCCCCATATCTCAGCCTTGTTAATCCTCACTTAACTTCTAATATGGGCTTTTAGTTCATGTTGTGTTGCAACAGGCATAAAATCGGGATAAATGCAAAACAAGTTAAAAGAGCAAAGTTAAGAGGAAACTCAATGCAATGGCAAGAATCCAAGGGAGAGCAGTAAAAGGAATGCATTAAAAGTTCTTTTTGACCGGTAAAAATTGCATTTTCGACTGGCCAGGATAGCGCAGCAAAGAGGAACCCAAGTGGAAAAGAAGACAATCCATATGGACCGATTGAAATGGTTATTTCAACCGGTCAGCACTCCTGGCAGCTTCAGGAAAATCAAGATAGACCGGTCACAACTGGCTCGACCCGTCAGAAATTAAAAGGGCAAAATGCATTAACTCTCAGTATATATTTTTGACCGGTCACAACTAGTTTGACCGTCCGGATTTCAAGTAAATCGGAAGCCACGTGAAGCGTCTTCAACCTGGAGAGCGTAGCTGAAGCCAACCGGTTGAGAATTCAAATTCGAACGGTCAAAATAGTGTTTCTGAGAGAAAAGTCATCTGCTCCAGCTGTGGATATCCTCTGATTTCGAGATCCTCGCCAGATTTACCTTCAGCGAGCTAGATAACTCAAAGCTACACAGATTCCCTTTCGGATTCATCTTCCTTGGAGGATTTTTAGGGATCCTCTAGAGTTACTTGTCGTGTACAATGTTCTAGGGCCTTGTAATCTATAAATAAGGACCATAGGGCTAGGTTTTAGGGGACTCGCACGACGGAACTTTTCTAGAGAGCTCTTGCGTGAGTTTTCATAATTTAGTTTAGGAATGGTTCTGAATGGAGAGAGATTGAATGTGAACATCAATCAAAGCCTGATTCAGCTATGATGAAGGTCTCTTGATCGATGTGTGCTTAAGCTTCGATTGGGGATCTCTTATGAAGTTTGGATCAGTATTCAATAAAATTATGTTTTCCTTCTTTATTTTGAATTTTGTTAATAGTACGATTGCATGTTTGAGGTTCTGAGAGTCATCATTAACGAGCGATTGTAAAGGTTTAATTCTATTATGTTTAATCTCAGTGACCTTGTAGGGATTGGGATTAGATTAGATAAGATATTCATCGACGGGCAAGGCCTTATAGGGTAGTCTTAGTTGGTTACGTAGAATGATGCCTTGAAAATTAGATTTATCAAACTAGCAATTAGATCTCTCTAATTCCTAAACGAAGCAACTAAGCTTGTAGCTAGGAGCGGGGTACCTGGGATTCACTATAGAAAAGAAATAGGTTTTATTCTTTACGAATCTGAATTTTAGGACAGATTCCAGACTACCTTCTCCATTCTTATATCAAAACTATTTAGATTTTATTTTATTTATTTAATAATTTAGGAAATCTGATATTACAAAGTAGTCGATCAAACCAAAGTTAAATCGATATAAATGACAAATCTCTGTGGTTTGGCACCCTTGTACTTGGCCTAGTACATCTAAACTTGTGCACTTACAAGGTCATATTGTAAGACAATCAAGGGCCTTACATTAGAGAGGTACTTCCTGGATACGCACTCCGTCTCGTCATGATGGATTGAGAGTACTTTTCTGAGCTAATCAACGTTACATACATACAACGATTCTACTCATAGTCTCCTGCGGCAAAGTAAGTATTGACGAAAATGAATATGTGACTATTTAAGGACCCCTAAAAAGAGGCCATCATTTCAAATTCAAGTAGTCAAAAAGCATCCCCGAATGCCCATACCCTTTGCTACCCGATTTGAGCCAATAGCCTTTCTTTCATAAACCCCTCCCAGAAAAAGAAAAAAAAAAGAATAGTGCTCCCCAAGTATGAAACAAAGGAGTTATCATCAAAATAATAAAAAAATCAGAAAGGTAAAATCCCCAAAAGAGGAGGTGTAAATGAAAACCAAATAGAAAAGGTGATAAAAAAATCATAGGGCATGTACACGAAAAATCCCCAAGGAAGTAGTGTATCACCACGGTAGGAACCTAAAGAACCCTAGAAACCTAAAAATACCTTCAAAAACTCCTAACCTATCCCTTTTAACCCATGGCCACATGTCACCCGTGAGGAAAGCCCTCTTTAAGGCTTACAAGCAGTCATGGTATCCGTTGAGTCAGCACAAGCTGAGTTGAGAGACAACAAAAGAAATTTTGTCTTAGCCGGCTATGACAAAATCAGCGTCCATACCCTCTAATCTTTGAAAAAGAAAGAAAATTTTTTACAAGCTCAAAGTAAAAATGGCATGGTGAAAACACGCAAGGGCACCACGGATAAAAAGAGTGAGCTTGTACAGACCAGGTGAAAACCTGAAAAGGCGCCTAGGTAAAAAAGCAAAATACCCATGGACGTAGTGAAACCTCGAAAGGGCATTATGGGTAAAAATGAGGGCGATAATGGGCATGGCAAAAACTCATCTTGGACGCTGTGAGTAAAACTGTTAAAAGAGAAAAGAAAAATTGGTTACTCCTTTGGTTACACTTTCGGATTATCTGGTCATCGCTTTGGCCACTTATGTTATCTCAAATCGAGTTCAAATCAGGTAGATCTCTAGACTACACTGTCAAACGCATGACCTGAGGTAAGGATTAAATGTTGATTCGATCCAAAGGGATGGACGTTCGAACCTTGGAAAAATTATGGGCCTCACTTAGGACCCACCACGTGAATGGGATCAACTATTCTCATAATGGGACCTGTTACCTCCTCTCACGATTAAGGCATCAGACCAAAAAATATAATATAGAAAAGAAAAATGCATATACTAAAAAGAGTCCCCTTTTTTTTCATTTCATTTCTGTACTTGCGCCTCATCTCAAAAAGGTAATTTGTGTGGCGTTGTGTTTTTAGTCTTTACATTTTGAAAAAGAAACAAAAAAGAAAAGAAGATACATCTATAAAACCAAAAAGAATCTATTAGGGGATTTTATATCCCTTCCCTGTGGTATTTGATCTATGCTAGAAGCAGCCCAACTAACACTCCAAGTCGCAAATCTTCTCAAGCAAGGTGTCCTTGCGAGCATTCCGATCACTCATCCACCGACCATGAAGGCCCTTATAATGCTTTCAGGAAGCATCAGTAGAGCCTAGAACATCACCCAAGACTCCTTCCAGACGAAGGGCCTCGCAGTCTGAAGCATCGGCTCTCACTTGCTCTTTCTCCAAATACTCCTGTAATACCCGCTTCTGATGTACAAGGAGTTCTATCTGAGTCAGAAGCGTCGCCTCCTTTTTAGGCCAAGGACACTCTGAGCTGCTACTCTCTGCTGGGTCAAGTCGTCACATGGAGGACATCACAGAAGATAACTAGGCCTCATACTCTAGAGAGGTCAAAAGAAAGTTTCCCTACTATAAATCACACATGTGCATCGATTGATGAGTTTCCCAAAGTGCCACTATCTTCTCCAGATCCCCTGAAGACCCCTAAGTAAAAATCAAACTGCACAAGGGAGGTCTCACTACGCAAGGCACATGCTGGGCATACCCAAATTGGTGCAACCTGTGAGGGGAAGTAGTGAGTACTGATAGTCAATCCCAGAAGTGTGATGCCCTCATGATCTCTAGATAGCACTATCAGGAGGGTCCTATCAAGCCATGGAAGCCTCCACCGAAGCTCAGCCTCGTCCAACCATAGGCTCATCTCGCACGTAGTCTTTTGAGGCAACCTGGGGTATCAGCCTAAAAAGCATCGAGCAACCTCTCCTCGCACCACATAAAAGCGAGGCACGGGTCTCAAAATTGCATGGTGTTCACCAAGACATATTGAAGAAGAATTGAGCACCCCCGAAGGTTCTCCACCTTTCCTAAGGTGCAGGAATCAAGTCCTAAATAAAGCTCAACCAATACAAAATGAACGATGGAAGGACCCTTTTCAAGCTCCCCCAGCATGTCACAAAGTGCAAGAGAGAAGCTCTCTACCCTCGTGTGAAAAAGGATCTCTGATAGAAGGCCGAGAGCAAAAGCGTTCACATTACAAATATTTCTAATTGATAATTTGTGGTCTTTGGTCACTGAAAAGTTCTCTCAGGAATTTCATCGAACACCTGGTAGGCCTACCGGCGAGGCTTTCCTCATATTCATTTTTCTTAAAACCTAACATCATATGAATGTCCTTGGTGTAACCTAGCTTCGGTACTACCTTGGAAAGACCAGCCTCAGTTCGGATAAAATGGACATCTCTTGAAGTGTCGGGGTAAGGTCACAAGCACTAAGACGGAAGACATGGACTTTCGCATCCCAATGAGAACTGTCGCATGGATAAGATCCCAAAATGAGGGAACATCAAGGAGACTATCAAGCCACTTGTGATGGGGTCATGCAGCGTGGCCATCTGGGTCAGCCGTAGGGTCACTTCTTCCCTGCGTTGATGGGGCATGCGGTGTGGCCAACCGGGTCAACTGTAGGGCCACTTGTGCACTGGTGCTCCACATGGGGGCCTTGCTAGATTGAAGTCAGGGCATCGTGGGTGCATCACTAAGTCATGAGGGTTATGCCATAGATGGGCTCTGAGTGTGTTGGTTATGGTGTCAGGAGGGCACGTGATGCAGTCACGACTTGGATGTGACACGGTCGCATGGGGGAAGAAGCCAGATATTATGATGTGGAGGATGGCACTATGTGCCACAGGCAAGGGTTGTGTGCAATGGTGGTATGTCAAACCAATACCTTTGAGGTCTTCCCACCCCTTGGCCCCCGGTGGCGTTTAACCCTTATATAGGGGGACATGAGCTGGAATCCCTTGACCTAACACGTGCACTAGCCTTGTGGGCTTGAGTGCGTGCATTCGTACCTTGCTTGGTGCTTGGTCGCTCTAGTTATCACGTGCACTAGGGCCATTGTGTTTGGGGCGGTTTCCAACCACCACTGTGGTGTGAGTCTATCCCCAAAGGGGGGCTGCCCCTCTCCTCGTCGTTGCCTATCAAATTCTTAATTGGCTTCAAGAATCCACACAAGATGTCTCTAACCTACTGTGTTGCTTTATAGGGTTGTGAGTTGAATTAGGCTGACTTAGCGCATCGGGCATTAAGTGTCACACGGGCTGATTGTTGGGTTTTTTTTTTAGAGATGCTTGCTGCTAACTTTATTTGAAATAAGAGATAACAGTGTGTCAGTAAAAGTAAATCAAAGGTGGATTCAAAAAAATACAAAATAGCAAGTCTAAAAAATACACATAGTCCTACAAGATACATGGCCTCTTGTAGCAAGTTTTGATAAGTAAGAGTTTGTCCCACAGAGAAATTGATCTAGAACCCAAAATGGGCTATAATAGTAAGCCTCCAGATTTGGCTACAGATCTGACAATCTTAAATAAGGGGAGTTGGGTGTCACGCCTACTCTACATTACCTAAAGAAAGAAATAAAATGCAGTCCTATCCTAAGAAAAGGTTATAAAGAAGGGGATGATGGTGTGTTATAATAAGGAAAAAAGGGTAAGTAAGCAGCTTAGGTTAAAAGTTCATTTAGTTATGCAACTCATATTTTGGGCTCTCTCTGCAGCAAGTCCTTGTTGAAGTGCTATTACTAACCTCAACAAGGTGGAAGTATCCAACTTAACCCATGCCATTTGGGGTGCTTTGAAGGCTATAGTCTGTCCGCTCAAATGGCCACAGTCTATCCTATAGATTTTGTCAAATCCCATTAATCAAGCCAGAAATTGCTAATCTAATCCAAAGGAGTAAGCTGATCAAACCTCAGCCAATGAATCAAATCAGGCCATGAATACCATTGTAGACACTGTGTTTGCCAAGCTACAAGCTCCCCAGTTTTGTGCACAGATCTAGCTGACATTCATAGGAGTTCCAACCCATAAAGCCCTATGTGTATTATCAAGGCCAGCGACACATTGATGCCCACACAAAGGACCAGCAATAGGTTGAATAAGGATTGAAGCACAGATGGTCATTGCTATAAAAGGCCTGTAATGACTCAGCCTCCTAGTCCACAATCACTACAGAGAAGCCAAATCTAACATCTGATGGTGGTTAAGTAAGACAGAGGGGAGTCTGTTCCTGCACAATCTCTCCCCAGGCTACAAGTCCAAGTGCAGAGAAGAAGAATCCATCTCAGCTCTGTGACTAAGTTTTCCCTAGGACTATAGTCTGTCCACTCAAATGGTCACAGGCTATCCACAGAGGCTCCCTTACCCACAAATACTAAAATAGAGCATAAGAACTGCTATCTGCCACCATGGTCCAGGGAATCACGCTCAAGCTTCCATGGGCCTTTCAATAAGCTCAAATCCTAAATGGATGTTATAGCCTGAATAGAACTACGAAAAAAAATGAAAATAACAGATTGAGTAAGCATTCAAACAAAGATTCCATTGATCTGGTGTTATTAACAATGAAATCCCTCAAGGCAGCAGCCTTGTGCACAACAATTCAACACCAAATCCCAATGTTTACTGACCTATTACAAAACTGTAATAAAACTATACATAAATGCTTCCCAAAGATTTAGCCAGCAAGTGCTGAGCTAAGAGAGAAGAAAAAATGGAAAAAGAGGTGATCAAACCTTAACCCGAATCGTAGCCTACTTGAGCTCTCAGCCGATAGAGGTTGAAGGAGAAAGTGAATGACGATTTTATAACTTACAAGCGTAGCTTATATACTTAGTCTCAATGTTGTGGCTGAGAGGAGAGTAAACCCTAATTTTTTATGCAGATGTGGCACTGTTTCAACTCTTGGATGCATACATCGTTATCCGTGCCTCAGGGTACATGCCCTACACCTGGGGAAATCCCAAAAAGGTCCTTAGGTTAAGATTGAGAAGTGGAGAGCTCGAGCTTCGTGATGCTGGCTTCTGCATTTCTCTTCTGTTACACAGCATGTAGAGTGTTCACGGGGTAGAGTTTGGTGTGAAACTTATTGACTCGCGCAGTAGAGCTTCAGATGATCGCACAACTGCCTCAGCTTTGAATGTACTCATGCAGAAGAACTTTCAGTGCATTGCTTGTTCGCACAGAAGGGCTTCAAAAACTCCATTCGTGAGGTACTAGCACAGATGCCTTCGCATCTCGCTCGGTATAGACTTAAACTTTCAGGCACGCGAGAGCTGCGCGAGAAGATTTCTGGGCATCTCTCTCTTCTAGAGCCACGTGAGAACTATGCGAGATTTCTACTATTATTCATGCCAATTAGCCTCGTGAAGTAGTGCACTATATTACACTACGGCTTGGTCCTCGCGAGAACTGCGCGAGCGGTATTTCTGAAGGCTTAGTGCGCGAAAGCTCCATGAATTCATATGATGCATGCAGTTGAAGTGCGTGACTGCTACGCGAGAGCTGTTCTGTGATAGCCCTCCATTTAAACTGCACAACTTCTTCGCTAGCTCTATTATAGTGCATGCCTTAGCTGCGCGAGGGAGCTATGTCAGTGACTTCTTAAACTGCGCCAGGCATCAGCTCAGCTGTGCGAGATAGGTCAATGGCTCCTCTGCTGCTATGCACATATTTTTGCTATAGCTTCTTCCACTCTCATCTATTCTTCTATCATCTGCTAGACTTTTTGGGTTTAGTTTGACATGCAAAATAGTCGCCATGGTGTTCCATCACTTCTAGTTCAGCTGTCATCTTTTGCTTGAAATCTCTTTCTTCTTAGCACCAAAATTACAGACTCTGTGTTAGGCTGCACAATTTATTCGTAACTACAAAACAAGCTAAATAGGAATTATTAGTGGGCTTCAAGGTCCAGCAAAGGCTAGGTTAAGAGGTGAAAAGTGATACTTTTCAGTGATTAACATACCCCCAAACCTAATCTTTGCTAGTCCCTGAGAAAAGCAAAATATAAACAGCTACTCTAAGATTGTAAATGCCACTTTTGTAGGGATCATGGATGCATTTAGCTTATGCATCAAGCCTTTTAAACCCCTAGGTGATCCTTAGTGGAGGAGTGAAGTCTCCTGAGGGTTTTCAGTGAGGGTACCCACAAACTTCTCAACGAAATAGTTAACAAAAGTGCACACAGTGGTAAATTAGTTTGAAACAAATAGAGTTCACTTCACTTTTTCTCTGCCAAAGATAGAGGAGCTCTAAAGTAGCATATGCAAGCAATTTTACACCTTAGTCCTGCATGTATGCTCTTTACACCCAATCAGTTGACACGAAGAAAACAATGGATGCAAAATAGTATTAAGGTTTCCAGTACATCAGAATTTAGGTTCGAACAATGCCCCAATGATTTCAATCTCAGACCCAATGCTTACTAGGGCTATCTCTCATAAATGAATTTAAGGGTGTATCATTTCACACAAGCTCAAGAGCAGTTCCACACCCCAAATGGGTTTGCAAGCTTGAGTATAGGCAGCTGTTCAAATTTCAAACATCACAAGGTACTTCTTACCATAAATTAAACATTCCCTTATCTTCACATGACAGATCATTTGACTGTAGATCAACAAGGGCTTTTCATGGGTTATAATGTGGCTTATTGGTGAGGATTGTAAAACATAAAAGGGGTAAGAAGGGATTCAAAATTGAGAAATCAGCACAGGTAGGAGATGATTCATGACTTCACCTCTTTCATTTGAGCACAACTTCATCTTCTTTTTGAAATTTCAGAGCTAAAGTGGTCAGCTTCTTCTCTTCTTCTCAACATTTCTAATGAAATTATTCATTTGACTTCTCATTCTTTTCCTTTTTATTATTATTATTATTATTTATTTATTTTTATTATATATATATATATATTTTTTTTTTCTTTTAATGGTGGTTGCCATGCATTTACAACGGCTGCACTATTATTTATAGATCTCCACCTCTCTTCTCCTCTTTTCACCAAATGTTAAACTTTACTCACTTATCTTCAACATCCTCTCCTTTACCTTCTGAATTATCAGAGTAAGGGTAGGGCTGAATCAAGTTAAGAGGTTCAAGTTCAAGTACTTCTGTGTTTGTTGAAGAAAAATAGGGCTTTAAGGCTCAAAGAGTGTATGCACAAGGATAGTTTTACAGGTTGGATCTTTTAGGCTCAAACTGTCTAAATGAAGGCCTTGATCCTTTCCTTAGTGTCATGATTACTATCAAACAGCTTCAACTTGGGGTGTCTAACTTCTAGTAAAATGGATTGGATTCAGTCATCCCATAGAACAGGAAAAAAAATTGCCATAAACACTCCTAACAAAATTTTATAGGCTCAAAGCTCACTAGGTATGGTCTTCCATTGCACTCGAAGGGGTATGCTTTTACCTGTTCTCTTTACTAGTTCACTCACTACTGCTAAGAAATTTTTTTTTTCTGATGTTCACCTCATGGAAGTATTGATTTTCAAATGATTGTAGTGTTAAAAAGGTCTGCACAGTATTTAAATTTCCTCACTTTCAACATTGCTTAGGTGAAATTTATTATATTTATTCCTCACTTAGTTAAGACTCCTGCACTTAAGTTAACTATATCATTGGAAATCCTTGCCACACCCCCAAACCTATCAAGAGCAATGTCCTCACTGGTTCAAAGAGAAGAGGGTATGTGTAGTATAGAACAAAAAGAAAATGGACACTAAAATAAAGCAAATAAAAACAAGAAACATTACACTCAGAAACAACTAAAACAAGCTTACAACTATGAAGCAGAAATGTAAAGCAAACAAGACATAACAAAAAGAATTTGTATTTCTAAAACAAACATGTGTACAATGCAAAGGGAGGGGATGTACAAAAAGTATATCCTAACTAAGTATATGTGCAAAACTAATCATCTGAATCCTCTGCTACAATAGGTGGATCTTGAATTCCTTTGCCCTTGGCTTGTTGCAAAACAATAGCAGCCTATGACCTTTTTGAGGTAGTGCTTCGAGGTGCTTTTCTTTTTGGGAGTGGGCTTAGGCTTGGAAGTAGGTTCTGTGAATTTGAATCCAGGTTTGACCTTGGGAGGTTCCTTGGGTGTAGGAGTTGTTGCCTAGTGAGGGACATCAGGGTTTAATTGTTTGGAAACAACTTCTGCTAACTCTCGGTCACTACGTTCAGTTAGGTTCTTCTGCAGTGTTGTAATAGTCACTCCATAGTAAAATACTTTATCCTCTGCCACTCAGAAGTCTGCCTGCAATTTCTTTATGACATCCTCCACTCCCTCAGCCCTAGTCTTTTCCTCATTGTATTGTATCATTATCTTTTGTCAGCCATGTTTGATTTTCTTCTTTTCTAATTTATGAGAGAGGATTAGAAGTTTGATTTTCTCCAGGAGAGGTTGCTACACAGAGTGTGTAAGGTCAGCCATTCCTTTGACCACATCCCTCTTGATGTAAGCATTGTTCTTTATGGAACGAAGGAGGGTGTAGTAAGGAGGTCTAGGATTGAAAGAGGCTGGTAGTATGGATTGGGCATCACTAAAGGAAGGGCCAGCCAACAAACATGGAGGGGTGGGTGGTGGCAAGTGTGTTGGGAGATCTAGCACCTCAGGGTCAGTTTGGGTGGCGAATGCTTTGAATGTAATGGGAGCAGATTCCAAGGGGGTAGCAACAACAAATGTTTCTGCTATGGTTAAGGGAGGGGTAGATTGGGGTGGGGTATGCAAAGGGAAATGTAGTGGTATAAATGGTTGTTGGGAAGGATGGGTTAAAACTAACAGTGTGAATTGAATGGCATGTAAGCTTGTTTGAATGGAGGCTTGGTCAGTTCATGGATTGTAGATTGGCTATGATAGATGATTGGGTTTGGGTATCACCCAAAACTTGGGCTTGGATGGAAAGTAATAGGTTAAATATATGGGGTAGGGAATCAGGGGTGGGAGTGTAATTGGTTGAATTGGGGAGGTGGGTGCATGGGTGAAGGTTCTGACCTGTTGGGACTGTGGAGGAGGTTTGAAATGTGGAGGGGGAGGGGAATCAGGGAGAGGGGTAAACTCATAATTGATGTCCCCTATGATTGAGGACATCATTGCTGAGTATCCCTCGTCTGAAAGAGGGATTTGGGCATGGATAGGTAAAAATGGGATGGGTTGGTCTAAAGGTTCACAGGTAATAACCTCACAAGGGGTGGAAGTGTTAATAGGTTGAGAGGGGATAGTGGAAGGGCTATGAGGGATTTCAAAAATGGGAGGCTCCGGCTCAAAGGCTTGGACTGGTGGTAGGTCATTGGGTGGGTCTGGTATGGTTGTGGTTTCAGTGGTGGGGATGGTTTGAGAGATAGAGGTGGGTAGGGGTTCCTTCTGTGCTTTCATTAATCTTCTTCTATTTTTATAGGTCGTTAGCACTGGGGAGGATGGTTGAGGAATTGATATGGTTTCTTTAGATGTTGTAGGGATGGGTGAGCTTGGTGTGGCTGATGTGATGGGTGAGGGAATGGTTAAGGTAGTAGCAGGTATGGGGGCTGTGGGGAAGGATAATGTGAGCTGGGCTGAGGGTAAGGGGACTATGGAAGGTTGTGAGGCTTGGGTTGAGGGAGGAGTGACTGGCATGGAGGGTGAAGGGGTGGCTAGTATGGTAATGGCTGTAGATATAGGTGTGGTGCTAGCTGGCACAAGTAAATGGGCTACCTGATAGAGGGCAGCAGAGGGTGGAGCCACAGATATAGCAACATGACCACCTCGAGGAGGTTGCAGCACACCTTCTTTTTCCTCTTCTCCATGAGAGTGCCACCGATCCCCCACTGCTTCTTTCCACAATTTTTGGGGTTCAGGGCAATTGTTTCTTCATTCATTTGAAATCGATACCCTCCAAGCTTCAACAAGGCTGTAATAAGCCTGCAGTAGGGATGGGAATGGGGTTTCTTGTTGGTGTTCACCTTTTCCACAATATCTTTCATCCCCTCAAAAATTAGCTTGGCAGCATCCAAATAATGACTCTTGTGAAAGGAGAAGAGTGCATCAGCAATAGGAAATCTCCTCTCCTGCTCATGTCCAGAGCAATAAATATTTTTTCTCAACACCCCATCCATAAATCTGAGGTGGGGGTGCAAATCTCACTTCCTTATTGATAACCCTGATGCAGTAATTCCTCCAGTCAGCTCCTTGGCTATCTCTGGGATGGTGGCTGTCAAAGGGGGACCCAAGCTACATTTAGGGCTATACCTGGCTGGTGTCCCAAGAGTCCTAGTAATGGTAGCTTGATTGAACAACATCTCAAATTTGTCTATGAGCACCAGCAGTGCTAGCTTCCCATCATCCCCAGTCTTAATTATGATATTCTGGTAAAACAATTGCACTAGTCTAGGAAAAACTAGTTGCATTGGGGGGCCTTAGTAAGGGCAGCTATGAGGCTTTTGTGAGGTACTCCATGGAGGAAGCTATTTCAGATAGCTCCTCAAAGAAAGCCTTATAAAAAATTGTCTCAAATTCTAACCTAATTGTTGTAACAAAATCAGATGGGACCCTGAGGTATTCATTATTTTCTTTCACTTCATCCTTAGGTACTGTGGGCAGCAGAGGGCACACCTTTTCCTTTCTTCACCATTTTCTCAATTTGGAGTTCCTCAGAGGGTGCAGTTACCATAGGGGTCTCCACACTGGGGGCCTCTGCAATCCTTACTTATTTTCGAGTAGGCACAAGGCTCCCAGCAGGTGGTGGAGTTACCAAAGCAGACAAGGTGTCTGATAATTTTAAACCCATGGTCATAACTATCAAATTTCTCCAAATTAGGGTTTCAAATTCCCAGCAAATGTAATGCACTCTTTCACAAATAAAACAAACTCCAAATTTCTCTCTGTTGCACATAATTAATTTCCACTTAAAGTAAATGAGAGAGAGCGAGAAATCTTACCAAATGACAGCTAGGGTTTCACTTCATACACTGCACAGATGTCCAAATCCCCCCAAACCTAGCTCAAAGTGATCAGGAAGTGATAGGGAGCAAAAATGTATGAGGAAACTAGCTGAAGTTGAGTGGAGGAGGTAGAATAGAAGAAAGAAGAAAAAGAATCACTCATAAATGCACAGAGAAAGTTAGGGCAAAAAGATAGAATGAAGAAAATGGAACAGTTCGCAGAGTTTATGGGGTTAAACCCATGCTTCGCGGAGTTGTCGCTAAGTTCTCGCGGAGTCCATTCCTAGTGCAGTACACAACTAACTTCATGAGAACTTCAGTCCTGAAGAAAAGCAAAACCTCGCGAAGACAGATTTAAATGTTTCAAGTGCCTCGCGAGGCTCTTCGTAGAGTTAATTTCAGGCCCAAGTGCGTGAAGCAGCTGTTCATATCTCACGCAACTAGAGTACCAGAGCCTCGCGAGCATTCAAATAAGTCTCAAACATCTCGCGGGGCTCACCAACAGGCTGTAGCGTATGACCTTGTGCTCGCGAATCTCTCGCGCAGTATAAAATATTCATCAGAACCTCGCGAGAAAGCTTCAGGAGGCTCGCGAGCTTGAAATATAGGCCATTGAGCCTCGCAGGAGGGTAACACATAATCTTTTCTCTGCACTGGTGCCCTGGCCTGTGCATGTACAATATCATGCACCAATTTATTATGCATCAGCTCCACTCCATGACACGTACTCCATTTCATCATGACAGTCAAGTTACTCTTTATCAACATTGCAACATCACAAATTCAGAATTCTAAAGATAATCACTTAGATTAAAAGTCATGAGCATTTCAATTCAGATGAAAAATATGCACTTGCACTCAAAACAAAATCAAACAACATCAAATTAAACACACAATCAAAGCATTATTACCCTAAAGTCAGTACTTGAAAAGTTTTAAACAACACAAAACAAAACACAATCAATACATATGGTACACATATTTTTTTTTTTTTTTAGCACTCACCTTCTATCCTTGTTACTCCATTGACCTCGGCAGTTGCCTTGGCCTACTACACCATCATCCATATGGGAAGAGGATACATCTCCAATCATGTACTATCCCTTTGGATTGGCCAAGGGTTGACTGGGCAGTCTACCCTCCTCTCTTTTATTTAAAGCATTGCAAATTTGACCAAGCTGGTCTTCAATTTTCTTAATGCTTTGCCCATGAGAGTTCACAGTTTAGACTAAGCCTCCTAAATTCTGCATGGATGCCATCATTTGCTCTTCAAAAGAAGAGGATTTGGGCTATTGTGGGAGCAAGGCCAACTGGTTGGGCTGTGGACCAGGTAACTAAAATTTTTACCTAGGTGGGTATCCCTTGTTAAACTGGTGCTGAGGTCTGTATGGAGCTACCAATGCTGCGCTAGATTTGAGGGTAATTATCTTGTCTCCACCTCAAATTTGGGTGGTTCCTCCAAGAGTACCCAGTAGGTTACTGCCCAAATGTTTGGGCAGCATTGGCTTGCTCCATAACAAAATCAGGGAATTGGTTGGCTAATGGAAAATCCTGTAGTGAATGTGATGGAGATTGGCATATCAGACATGCCTCCACCTGTGCAACTAGTCTAGGCTACATCACACTCATCAATTTATCAAATTTCAAGCTCAAATTGTCCACCTTCTTTTCCAACTCACTTTGCATCTTCACTTCATATATTCCACCTCTAGGGGAGGTCTCTTTCACCAACTTAGCAGAGGTCTGATTGTCATTGCGAGACAGTGATTCCTGCTGCAGGGAGTTTTTCCCTATTATGTCAAACAACTCCCAAGCCTCATCAGCCATCTTTTGAAGGTAGCTACCATCACATGAGGCATTCACCATATCCCTACTCTTCGGATTAATTCCTTGGTAAAATACTTGCACTAATTGCCACATTGGAATTTGATGGTGGTTAACATCTCCTGGAATCTCTCCCAAGCTTCATAAAAATCCTCAATTGAGGATTGAGTAAATGACAAAATACTTATCCTCATCTGACTGGTCTTGTTCATGGGGACAAATTTAGCCAAGAATAGGCTTTGGAGGTCACTCCATGTTTGTATGCTATTGGCTGGGAGCTTAGAGAGCCATGTGCTGGCTTTGTCCTTTAAGGAACAAGGAAAAAGCCTAAGTTTGGTGGCTTCAAGTCCAAAGCCAACAGTATTGATGGTGGTGAAAAGTATCAAAAATTGGTCAATGTGCTTGTAAGGATCTTCCTTACTAAGCCCATGAAAGGATGGCAGCATATTGATGGTGGAGGCTTTGATTTCATAGTTTCCTTCCACTGAAGGGAATTATATGTAGAAAGGAGAGGTGTACTCCCCTAGTGCATTATAATCTTTCAAGGTTCTTTACCTCTCAGCCATGTTAGCTTGCTCAGTTTTAGCAGTAGGGCCTTATGGGGTGTTTCTTCGTCTAAGGATCCTTTCAACCTCAGGATTTAGAGGTTCCAACTCAGGGATTAGGGACCTTCTTCCAAGCATACACCCACAACTCAGCAAGTAACGAAATGCTTACAACACTCAAAGAATTTCTAAACTAAAATAACAACTAACAAATTTACACTAACTTAATTACAAGGAATTCAACATTAAAGGACTAGGTTTCAGGGTAAAAGTAGTGCAAACAGAGCTAGCTAGACTCCCATTGCAGCTCTAACTTTTCCCTTCTGCTGTTGTCCAATTCTGTAAAATTCTAAAAAGAATTAGTAGTACTTTCATTCTACTATGGCACAGCTACAAAGAATTTTCTTAACTATAATATAATGCAACTCAGGTCTACTAAAAAGATCAAGATCCCTGGCAGTGGCGCCAAAAACTTGTTGGAATTTTTTTTTAGAGATACTTGCTGCTAACTTTATTTGAAAGAAGTAATAAGAATGTGTTAGTAAAAGTAAATTAAAGGTGGATTGAAAAAAGCACAAAACAACAAGTCTAAAAAATACACACAGAACTGCAAGATACAGGGCCTGTTGTAGTAAGTTTTGATAAATAAGAGTTTTCCCCAAAGAGTAATTGATCTAGAATCTAAAATGGGCCATAATAGTAGGCCTCCAGATCTGGCTACAGATCTGACAATCCTAGAGAAGAGGAGTTGGGTGTCACGCCTACACTACATTACCTAAAGAAAGAAATAAAGAGCAGTCCTATCCTAAGAAAGGGTTATAAAGAAGGGGATGATGATGTGTTAAAATAAGGAAAAAAGGGTGAGAAGTAAGCAGCTTAGGTTAAAGGTTCATTTAGTTATGCAACTCAGATTTAGGGCTCTCTCTGCAGCAAGTCCTTGCTGAAGTGCTATTACTAACCTCAACAAGGTGGAAGTATCCAACTTAACCCATGCCATTTGCGGTGCTCTTAAGGCTATAGTTTGTCCGCTCAAATGGCCATAGTCTATCCTATAGTTTCTGTCAAATCCCATTGATCAGGTCAGAAATTGCTAATCTAATCCAAAGGAGTATGCTGATCAAACCTCATCCAATGAATCAAATCAGGCCATGAATATTTTTGTAGACACTATGTTTGCCAGGCTACAAGCTCCCCAGTTCTGTGCACAGATCTGACTGGCATTCATAGGAGTTCCAACCCATAAAGCCCTATGTGTATTGTCAAGGCCAGAGGCACATTGATGCCCACACAAGGGACCGACAACAGGTTGAAAAAGGATTCAAGCACAGCTAGTCATTACTACAAAAGGCCTGCAATAACTCAGCCTCCCAGTCCTCAATCACTACAGAAAAGCCAAATCTAACATCTGATGGTGGTTAAGAAAGATAAAGGGGAGTTTGTTCCTGCACAATCTCTCACCAGGCCATAAGTCCAAGTGCAGAGAAGAAGAATCCATCTCAGATTTGTGACCAAGTTTGCCCTAGGGCTATAGTCTGTGCACTCAAATGGTCACAGGCTATCCACAGAGGATCACTTACCCACAAATACTAAAACAGAGCATAAGAACTGATGTCTGCCACCATGGTCCCAGGGCATCACGCATAAGCTTCCATGGGCCTTTCAATAAGCTCAAATCCTAATTGTATGCTATAGCCTGAGCAGAACTACTGACAAATAGGAAAATAACAGATTGAGTAAGCATTCAAACAAAGATTCCATTGATTTGGTGTTATTAACAATGAAATCCCTCAAGGCAGTAGCCTTGTGCACAATAGCTCAACACCAAATCCCAATGTTTACTGACCTATTACAAAACTAAAATAAAACTATACATAAATGCTTACCAAAGGTTTAGCCAGCAAGTGTTGAGCTAAGAGAGAAGAAAAAATAAAAAAAGAAGTGATCAAACCTTGCCTAGCCTGCTTGAGCTCTCAGCCAACAGAGGTTGAAGGAGAAAGTGCATGATGATTTTCTAAGTTACAAGTACAACTTATGTACTTAGTCTCAATGTTGTGGCTGAGAGGAGAGTAAAGCCTAATTTTTCAGGCAGATGTGGCATTGTTTCAACCCTTGGATGCATGCATTGTAATTTGTGCCCCGAGGTGTGTGCCCTAGACCTGGGGAAATTCAAAAAAGGTCCTTAGGTTAGGATTGAGAACTAGAGAGCCCGAGCTTCCTGAGGCTAGCTTCTGCATTTTTCTTCTGTGGCACAGCTTGCAGAGTGTTCAGGGGGTAGAGTTTGGCATGAAAATTGTTGCCTCGCATAGGAGAGCTTCAAATGATCGCATGACTGCCTTAGCTTTGAATGTACTTGTGCAGAAGAACTTTCAGTCCATTACTTGCTCGCGTAGAAGGGCTTCAAAAACTCCATTCGCGGGGTACTCGCACAGATGCCTTCGCATCTCGCTCGGTATAGACTTGAACTTTCAGGCCTGTGAGAGCTGCGTGAGAAGATGTTTGGGCGTCTCTCTCTTTCAGAGCCATGCGAGAATTGTGTGAGGTTTATGCTATTATTCGCACCAATTAGCCTTGCGAGGTAGTGTGCTCTGCTACACTTAGGCTTGATCCTCGCGAGAACTGTGCGAGCGGTATTTCTGAAGGATTAGTGTGCAAAAGCTCTGTGAGTTTCTTCATATGATGCTTGCAGCTGAAGTTCGCGACTGCTATGCAAGAGCTATTTTGTTATACCCCTCCATTTGAATTGTGCGACTTCTTTGCTAGCTCAGTTATGCTGCATGGCTTAGCTATGTGAGGGAGCTCTGCCAGTGACTTAAACAGTGAGAGGCATCACCTCAGCTGTGTGAGATAGGTCAATGGCTCCTCTGCTGCTATGCACATATTTCTGTTGCAACTTCTTCCATTCTCACCTATACTTCTATCATCTGCTAGACTTTCTGCGTCCAGTATGACATGCAAAAATAGTCCCCATGGTGTGTACCACCATGGGGTTCTATCACTTCTGGTTTAGCTGTCATCTTTTGCTTAAAATCTCTCTTCTTAGCACAAAAAGCACAGACTCTGTATTAAGCTGCACAATTTATTCCTAACTATAAAATAAGCTAAAAAGGAGTTATTAGTAGGCTTCAGGTCCAACAAAGGCTAGGTTAAGAGGTGAAAAGTGATACTTGGATTAAACCGACATCGATGGATGAGTGACCTCGTGATGCTTAGATTTACTCATGTCCCCCTATATTAGGGGTTAACCCTTATATAGGAGGACATGAGCTGGAGTCATCCCATCCCTTGAATCCTGTCTACCTTTCTTTGACACCTTCTGAAACCCAAAACCGATTACAAGCCAAAAGAAAGACCTTTTTGATTTACGATTTACAAAAGCATAAGCCTAAGTAGATATATGAATAATAGATACTATGGATTCCATAGGGAATCATATAAACATAATAGATTATCTTTTCCATGAGATTAAATTTTTTGCAATTATCCTTTAAATAAATTCTTTTGAAAATATAGTATACTTTGAAAACCAAGAATTTTGATATCTTTCTGAGAGTGCCAATAGTGAGAGTTTTTGAATGAAAATATTTTCTAAAACTACAGTTTAGAACAATCTATGAAGAATAAACTGTTCACTGATGCATACACTCTCTACTTACTATTAATTGAAATTATTAGAGTTCTAATCATGCATAACTGCTATGATGGAAAGTAAGGATAAAAGATTGGTAATTTAAAAAAATCAAAACAACCATATAATGATTAACTGAGTTAGTGTACAAAAATTAGTTTAGATTTTTAACCTTTTATTTTTTTTTTTAATTTTGAAAAATCCAAAAATATTTGAAGTTTGTAGGTAACTTCACTGAAAATCTTCAGGAGACTACAACTCCTCCACTAGGGATCACCTACGGATTTAAAGGCTTGTTGCATCTGCTAAATGCAGTCGTGCTCCTTACAAAAGTGGCATTCAATTCTTAGTATAGGATGTTTATATTTCCTTGTTTGCTAGGGACTTGCGAAGCATATGTTTGGGTGTGTGATCAGTCAATAATATGCAATTTTATCACCCCTAACTTAGTGATGCTTGACCCCAGTTTGCTACTAACAAGTTAATAATGTGCAGATATGAAGGAAAAATAGTAAAAGAGAGTCGAAGTATTATTATTCGTCAAAATAAACTCAAAAAGTAATAAGAATGACGATTGAACGAAAAAAGATGAATCATCACCTACTGAATGACAAAACATCATACTTTATGATTGAGCAGAGCGCTGCAAAGGAAGAAAGTAAGAAATTGTAATTTACGATTCTTCAAAAACGACATTCAAAGTGAAGTGTGATACAAAAGAAGAAAAGTAATCAATCGTAAAAAAGAATCGTCCAAAGAGTGAAAGCTATAAAATTGTGATTTACGATTTTATAAAAGGAAAGCTTTCTAAAGTTGTCGGTCACATGACGATTTACATCGCCATGCATATAATTAGAAGAACTCTTGGATTAGCAGTTTGGCCACTCACGAATTTAAGATTGACAAAGAGAGACTCTTAAAGGATTCTGTTGCTGAAATAATGGAGAAAATCTAGAAGTGCATCAACTGTTTAAATCAATGAAAGAGAAGATTAGAATTATAATTATAATAGGAATCTTTTATTTTAGTGGTTTCTTTTATTAGAATTAGATCAATGTAAATTGACTCCTTATGATCTATAAATAAGAGAGCCTGGTATAGGAAAGAATCATCGAAGAAATTCTTAGGATCAATTGATGACTGAGGTTGGGTTTTCTTCCGATCATTAGAGTAGTTTAGTTTAGATATCCAAAGTTCCTTGATCCCAATTGACGACTGGGATTGAGAGCTAGAAGATTAGAGTAGATATCTGTAGTTTCTTAAAGGCAATTGACACCTGCGGCTGAGGGGTGAAAGATATAAATTTTATTGCTTTCTAGTTTAGATTTATTTTTATTGTAATTTACTATATTGTAAACATCTCTATGTTTGAATTTAAATTGATGACTCAAGTTGAGATTTGCAGATTAGTGTAATAGTTTTTACTTTTCCATCTTTGATTTTCTAGAGTTTGATTGACGCCCAAATTTCTAGTAGATTAAAGATTAGTATAGATCTATATTGAAGGATGCTAGTTTTTTATTGACGCCCAAATTATAGAGAACTGAGATATAGTGAAACGGTATTTTAAATTTGTAAATATCCGATAGCTAAAGATTGTGATTGACAACCACAATCAGAAGAAGGGGAATTTAGGATTTATTTTTATGCAAATTAGTTTAAGAAACCATCGTGGGAACGACCCTATGCTAGGATTATAATTTCCATTATGCACTTGCAATAGGTTATGACTTAATTATAATAACATAAAGAGAATAAACAGGGAGGATGTGATAGGGTCATGTGGCAAGGCCATCTAGGTCAGCTATAGGGCAACTTCTTCCCTACGTTGATGGGGGCATGCGGCGTGGCCAACCGGGTCAGCCATAGGGCCACTTGTGTGACAACCCAGCTTTTTTCTGACACATTTTTTTTTTTAACTGGGAAAACTCAGACTGTCAGGTTGCAGAACACAATCTGAAATATAGTGTAATTGGTACATCCACACAATGCGGAATTCAAAGCAATTAACACATGGCAGAAGTAGAAAAAATCCTCCATTATACAAGACATGATCTAATAATATAAAACCATTGGTGATGGCCGACCATCACCTAAACAGTAGTGTACAATATGTATACACAAGTGATGTACCTCAAAAATTTAATTCTACTAGTCTACAAAAAGATTGGACGTACCAAGTCCAAATTTCAAAATTCACAACTAAACAAAAAACAAGTCCACCGGTCTATGGTAACAGAGTCGCCTCAAGCTCCAGATCTTACTCAAGACCTGCACTCGTACCTATGACGAATAGTCGAGGATTGAGCTAACAGTCTAGGCTCAGTAGGGAATAAATAGTGCACAACTACATCTTGTCATTCTACTTCATGGTTTTGATGCATAAGTAAAAATAGTTCAAATTTCATTGTGTCATATACTTCGAGATAAAACAAAACATTAAACCATAATCTTAAAACATGTCATGTCATAATGCAGATAACTTATGAAAATAATGAAATCAGAGCAAGAAATCAGAATAGAACTCAGAGCATAACAAAGGATCTCGTGGATACAAGACGAGAGCACGTATAACAAATAATCAAAAAATATCAAATCATGTAGCGTAGAATCGGCGCATCATATCACATAAAGAAGGAATCGAAAGCATATCATATCAAATTTTGTTAGTGCAGGTATCCCGTAGCAGGAACAGAGCAGTCTGTAGCGGACACATGGTCGTAACCCCGTGGATCCACCCCTCTCTTGGAGACTCCACTCCCCTTACAACTAACACACATAGAATAATTCTCATGGCAAAGCATCCCGTAGTGGGAACTGAGCAGACAGTAGCTGACATGTACAGGGTCGAAAACCCCGGGGACTCCACCCCTCTCATGGAGGTGCTACTCCTCATTGCGCATGATTTCAAAAACACAGCACAAACATAGCACATGCACATGGATCGATTAATACACATACAGAACAGAGCTCAAGAAGGAGAATTTTACAAATCGAACGGTAACGAGACATCAAGGCACAGGGAAACATAACTCATGCAATTCATGTGTGGAAATCAAATCTTATGTATCAAAAGCTATTCAAGATAGATACATATCATTTATGAAAAACTAGAGTTCGTATATTAGTTGCATCAGTAGCATGCTCTCGAGAAGCATATAATCATGTAAGGAATTTTCCCTACCTTAAAGTCGAAAACGTAATAATGATGTTGCACGAACCAAAGCAAGTCTATCATCTGTGGTTCCTCCTATTTACCCTAGATCACATAACACCCACGTACTAGGTGTTAACGAATCACACTGGTCATAGAACATGATCTCATATTGATTTAAAGACCAAAACCCAAAGCTCAAAAAAGCAGGGTATCTCGCTGCAGTGAGCTATAGTGTCACCGCGACAAGGTGCTCAGAAGTCATGTGGCGCACACTGCCTCATCGCGGTGAGCTTTTTCAGAACCAATTTGGCCTTCAAAAATAGGTAGCACTTTCATTGCGGCAATGACTCTTCGAACATACCTTGCCGCAAAGAAGGTATAGAATCGCCCATAGCAGCGATAAAGCTAAGCCTCTATTTGTTTCTTCTTCTCAGTCTTAACCGTTACCTCTAATGACTAATCTTCATGCCAACTTAACAACTTAACCTAGTCCCACAATTTAACATAAGTTTTTTTACTCTAAATACTAGTGACTTCGACTCACTTAGGTGTTTTCTTAATACTGAGGCAAAAATGGGTAAATTCGTGCTAACTTTGAACTTGACCCAACTTCCCGCCCAAATTTTACCCTTAAAACTTTTGATTCATAAAACTATTAATTCATGAAAGTGATAGGGCTCGATATCCTCTTTCCAACACCACAAGAATCACATCAATCAGAGCTCGGGGGTCAAACATTATGACCAAAATATCGAACAGGTGTCGGCCTATGAATAGTAACTCGCTGAGGCGAGTTACTGTAGCTCCCTGGGTTTTTTGTATAATCCTCATCCTAAACCCTTAATCTAACCGAGATTTGTACTTTAAAGTTAAATCTTAATCTATTTCCTTAACTTGATCGCGCATGCGACGCCCAAAATAACGGGATCGGAGCACATCGGCTACAAGGTCTCTCACACATCTGATCTTTGGGGATTTCTGTGCATGCAGCCGAGATACGATCCAATCGACCCTAATTCCAAGGAATTCGAGATTAATAAGGTAGCGAAAACACAACTCAACTTATCAAATTCTTTCAATGCAGTGGCTCCAAGCTCTGGTGTGTAGATTTCTCGTGGTTTGTGAGTTCAACCACCCGATTCCTTTATCGTAGGGGTTCAAGATAGGGAAGGTTGTTGCGAAGATCGGATTCATGGTGACTCTTTGTCGCGCTAGTCGGTTCTCACTGAATGATTTGAAGAGGTTGATTGGTTTGGAGGCTTCTCGAAATGGAAAACTGATAGGGTATATTGTAAAGGCTCTCTCTCTCACAACACTCAATCGAATTGCACGTATTCCATGCGTGGGAGTGTGGGTTTTATAACATGGGGTACCAAATTCAGTGTATAATTGATACACACAGCTTGGTGTACGGGTCTAGCATAGGGCCTCAACTATTGGTCTGAATCCCCAATCCATATTAACTAATGGGTCTTGATTCTAGGGCCAGATTCACTATTGGTTCCAGGTTCTAGGGTCTCAAACAGATGATTCTATCTCAAGTCTTTCAATATTGAGTTCCAAATCATGGGTTGGGTTCCCAAATGGGCTGCTATCGCTTGGGTATCAACTAATGGTTCTGTCTCAGTGTACTGATCCCTAAGACAAAATTTAAAACTGAAACACACCAGGGGTGCTCACGAGGGTTTGGTCAATACCCACGCAGCTCATAGTTAGTGCGATGAGCAGGTTTGACTAAGATAAAATTAAGTAACAGAGACAACTAAGGCCAGATGGCTTAGGTGTGTTTTGATGCCTAGATCTCATGGTTACCCTCTAAAGAATCGACCAGTGGGATAACTAAAATGTCCATCCTAATTATGACATTCTAAAAATTACAGCGTATGCCTTCTTAGGCTCGCACACATAGTCGGTGTATTAGTGTTAGGCTATCTATGCTGAATGTCTATACAAATAAACCAACATTGGTTTGGGTCATTAAGATTGAACTTCACCCAATCTCAGGGTTTGAGTTTTCAAGGATAGATTTGTGTCACAAATTGGTTCCAGAATCGCGGTTGGGTGTATTCACCTAATAGGGGTGAGTGGGTCAAAGTCCACGTCGCAGACGTGAAAAGTTTGATGACAGTCAAACTGGTCAAGGCAAATAGCATCATCGTCAAAAGTCAATGATTCAACGTTAGTGAAAATTCAGGGTGTTACAACTTGTGCACTGGTGCTCCGCGTGGGGGCGCTGCTGGATTGAGGTCGGGGCATGGGGCATCATGGCCCGGTCGCATGAGGGAAGAAGCCAGATGTAGTGGGTGTTGTGGTGTGGAGGACAGCTGTGTGTCCCACGGGCGAGGGTCGTGTGCCATGGTGGTATGTCAAACCAATACCTTTAAAGTCCTCCCATCCCTTCGCCCCCGGTGGTGTTTAACCCTTAAATAGGGGGACATGAGCGAGAGTCCCCTGACCAAACACGTGCGCTAGCCTTGTGCCGTGAGTGTGTGCATTCGGCTCTTGCTTGGTGCTTGGTTGCTCTAGTTATGTCGTGTACTAGGGCCATCGTGTTTGAGGTGGTTTCCAACCACCCCCGCGGTCCGGGTCTACCCCCTATGGGGGATGCCCCTCTACTCGTTGTTACCTATCGCATTCTTAGTTTCCTTCGGGAATCCACACAAGACGTCTCAAACCTCTTGCGTTGCTTTGTAGGGTTGTGAGTTGAAATAGGCTGACTTAGCACATTAGGCGTTAGGTGCCGCATGGGCTGACACTACTGGACGAGTGACACCGTGACATACTACTTGAGAAATCTGGGTCCTACACCCAAAGATGGAAGTAAAAAAGACCCAATCCCCTCTTACAGAGCGGGGACATGAGGTGGGTCCATGGCCATACAAAGTCATTCCTACGGATCACGAATCAATGGAGAGCGATGGACCCATCCACGGGAGGAAAAGATAAGAAAAATGGAGGAAAAATCAAAACCCAACAGAAAATGAAAAGAGAAAGACCCATTCCCGAACCTATATAACCCCACCGATGCCTCTAAGGCATGCATGCATACTATGCACGCATGACCAAATAAAATGAAGAAATGAAAAAAATGAAAAAGAAAAAGAGAGTAAGAGTGGTTTTTAGAGTTGTGTTGAACTTATTTCATTAGGGACATGCCCCCCTTACAAAAAGAATCATTTGACCATTACTAGTTGGCACCTCGGACCATGAGCTAGGGCACCAAATTTTTCCACCTAACCTATCTACCTTTTTTTTTAGGTGCCATTCTCACAATGAATGAAAGGAGTGCATGAATCTTCGACCGTTTTGGCCACACATAACCTTGTTCGTCTCCCCATTTGCCAAACATGTGACTTGTCCTACAGAACAGTGTAAACCATGATTCCAAATGCACACCCAACTAACCTATGATCCCTTTACAGGCAAAAGTACCACAAGGATAAAAAAAGGAAAGAAGACCTAAAAGACATCCATTCAAAATTTTCAAAGTCAAAGGGCGCCAATCATCCAAGAATTATTACAAATAACCATTCAAAAATAAAAAACTCTTGTCCTTCAGTTCAAAAGTTCAAAAAGAGAAAAGAAAGTAGCATCTCCTAAAAAGACCCGGACCCTTAGGCATCCCTCCTCTATCCTTGCTGTGTCCTCTGAGTTGTAAAAGCTCCAGCGTCTCCAATACGAGACCACATCAGCAAAAACCAATGCCGCACAGAGCATGACTCCCCCTCTCAAGTGACCTGAAAAATTCCATGAAAGACTCAGATAGGGGAACATGGTTTGAAAATACAAAGGAAATCTCAATTAACAAAACAGATATACTTACAATCTTAGCCCCTTGGAGCTCCACAAGGTGGTGATAATACTTCGCAACCTTAGGTCATCAATGAGAGGTCCTGCAGAGGAGAAAAAGGTATAAGCAACATGAACCGGAAAAGATAGTGCATCTGTGAAGTAAAAAAGGAAAAAAAAAAACTCACCCAGGGATCGGTTTGGGAGGGGGTACTCTAGCCACCTTAGTGGACAAACGAGCACGCTCCGCCACCTCCTAGCATAACTACCCAATGAACCCATCATCAAGGGTCCCATGCCTAGAAACCCCAAAGGGTCCTACACTAGAGGTCTGGGAGGGTCTTACACCAGAGGTCCCGAAAGGTCCTTCGCCTGATGTCCCAGATGGCCCTGTACTGAAATCTGAGCCTAAGGCCTCCGCCACATCGAACTGAAAAGAAAATAAGGCAATCATCATAAATTGATCATCATAATTGAAAATGAGATAAAAGTATAAAGAAGAGACTAAAGTTACTTGGCAGAGTGGACCTTCGAAAGCCATGAAGTTGACGCTAGGTATGAATTGCGAGCCTCATACCACATCTGGTAATCCATGCCTGGCCGGAGGAGGCCCTCTATCCAAACCCCCACATGATGCAGCAGCTCTATAAGCTCCTCAATTGTACCCCCTAGTGCCAGCACGTGGCCAGGAGGATCTGTGGGCATGATAAAGTAAGCACGATACTAATGAGTCACCTCTCCCCCAAATAGTAAACTCTTGTCGAGAAGCCACCGAAAGAGATAACCCGACGATGTATGAATACTCATGATTGTTCAACTGCATGCCGATCTAGGAAAGGGGAGCCCGTGTAGGGGTTGGGCACGACTTGATCAAAGAAAGAGAAGCTTCCTTAGCCAAATAGAACCTTAAAATCTCAAACGATGTAAGGGAGAGGAGTGAGAAAACCTGCTCTGGGAGCATCAGATCAAGCTAGGACCTCAAGCCCAGCTCAAAGTGACTCATTCTTGCATCCTTGCGGAGATCAACGTGCAAGTAGATCATTAGTGGAAAGGTGGCATCCCTTCAAAGGAGGAGGGGTCAACCTAGCTAGAAATGTAGGTATCCCTAGACTTGAAAAGGTAAACAAGACCAAAAGTCAGAGGTAATGAGTGTATGCATCTAATAGAAAAGAAAGAGCATAAAAGCAAGAGATAGGTCACCTCAATCAACGGTCAGAAGCCACTGAAAGAGGAGAGGCTCCAAACTGAGGCTCGGGCCACCCTATTCATCAGGACGGTGTAACCAGCATCGCCTCAATCAACTCTATGAACATCTATCTAGCTCTCCATCAGATGGAGAAGGGACAACTATATATGCCTGTTGTTTATGTTAGCGAGGATCATCTTGCCCAACAGGAAAACTCGGGCAAGGATCAGGGTCCACTCAGGGGGGTGAATACAACATTGGGCCAATCCTCGAGAAGCAGCTCATCAACGCCAAAGAGCCTCGCCAGCCATGACAGCTTCACTTCGTGCCCTGTCATACAATCAACAAGGGGAAAGGGCCTAATCAAATGGACCAAAAGTTGTACAAATTATTCTCAAATCTTAGCTTCACTAGACCTCAGTTAACCACTAATATATGCTTTTGTTCATGATGTGTTGCAACAAGTTCGGAAGTCGATTAAATGCTAAAAATGTTAAAGGAGCAAAGTTATGAAGAAACCCAACCAAAAGGCAAGGATCCAGGGAGATGCAGCTAAAGGAGTGCTTTAAAAGTTCAATTGGACCGGTCGAAACTGCAAATTTGACCAGTCGATATAGTGCAGCAGAGGAGGTTTCCAGCTGAAGAGAAGTAAGCTTAAATGGACTGGTCAAAGCATCACTTTCGATCGGTCAGAACTCCAAAAGGCTTCAGATATGTAAAGAGAGATCGGTCAGGACTCATCCGATCGGTCAAAACAGGAAGAGCATAATGCAAATATACTTAGAGGAATTACTCGACCGGTTTAGCCTCGTTCGATCAGTCTAGAAAATAAAGCAAGTTGAAGCTTTTGTGGAGAAGGAAACTGAACTCAACCAGTCGAACTCGACTGGTCTAAACAAAGTTTTCAAGCAAAAATCTAGGTTGAACAACTATAGATAAGCCCATACTCTGAGATGTTCTGCGAGAATCTCTTCAACTCACTGGATAACTCCAAATCAGTGAAGATTTCCTTCCACATTCATCCCCTTGGAGGATTTTTAGGATCTAGAGATTACTTGCCATGTGTATCTGTTTTAGGGTCTTGCAATCTATAAATAAGTGCCCTAGGTTTTAGTTTTAGGGGACTCGCACGTCGAAATCTTTCTAGAGAGCTCTGACATGAGATTCAGTATTTTTAGGTTAGGAATAGTTCTGGAATAAGAGGAAGACTAGATGTAATCATCGATCAAAATCTGCATCAGCAATGAGGGAGATCTCTGAGTTGATGCGTGCTTAAAGCTTCATGCTAGATCTCTTGTATTCTGGATAAGTATTTTTAATAAAGCCCTATTTCCTTTTCTATTTGTGAATTCCATTAATGTTATGCTTGCATGTTAGAGGTTCCGACTAGATTGAGAATGAGATAGTAACGCTGCAATCTTATTTAGTTTAATTCGGTGGCCTTGTAGGGATTGGGTTAACCTGGATAGGATATTCACTAACGGACTAGGCCTTGTAGGGTAGTTTTATTGGTTCATGCAATGGTTCTTTGAAGATTAGGTCATTCTAACTCACGATTGGATTTACCTAAGCCATATACGAAGTGACTGAGCCTGTAGCTAGGAGCAGGGGTACCAGGGATTCACAATAGAAAAGAAGTAGGATTTATTATTGTACGAATTTAGAATCCAAGAGGGATTCCAGTCTGCTTTCTCCTTTCTTACGTTCAAAACAATGTAGATTTCTTTTTTTTTTTTAGGAATCTAATGCTACAAAATACTTCATTAAATAGAGTTAAATAAGAGATAAATGACAAATCCCTGTGGTTCGACACCCTTGTACTTGCCCTAATATGTTCGGACTTGTGCACTTGCAAGGTCATATTTTAAGACGATCAAGTTTTTAGCACCGCTGTCGAGGATTTTGGCTTTATTTCCCATTTGAATACAATTTTATTGTATCTTTGTATCATTATACTAATTGTAGTTTTTATTCTCTTTTTAGGCCTGGAAGATCGCGTGCTTTGAGACGTATCGAAGGCTTGTCATGAGACGCTGTGAAAGGCTAAGGTGCTACTTACAATTTTCAGTAACTAATATTAGATATTCTATTTTTCTTTGCTTTTGTCAAGGTGTGGTTGTCATTATCTTATCGCTTGTGCCATCGGTCTTAAGCTTGAGTGAAGGAGCCGATAGATTCACGCTACATACTGTTCATCTCACAATGTTGGAATAGTGAACATTCTAGTCCCCCACGCTAATTTTCAATCAGATCAATCATGGTGGGAGGAGACCATATGACTAGAATGTTGAGGGAGTATTACATACCGGCGAGTTTAAGCCCTCCCTCGTGTATTTGAGTACCTGTAGCCACCGGGGATGGGGTCTATAAAATCAAGCCCAATGTAATTTAACTTTTACTTATTTTTCATGGGCATGGTAACAAAGATCCCCACTTGCATTTAATGAGCTTTCTTGAAATCTGTGTCTTATTTAAGACTAAAAATTTAACAGCAGAGGCCACTCGGTTGTGACTTTTTCCATTTTCACTAAGGGAGAGGGTGAAGCAGTGGCTCCACTCTTTGCCCATTGACTTAATTACTAGGTGGGAGGAGTTATGATATGTATTTTTCCATGAATATTTCCCAACTTGTAAGATAAGTCAATTCCAAAAAATAATCACAGCATATTATCAAATCTCAAAAGAGTTGTTTGCTGAATGTTGGAATTGCTTCAACAAGCTTCTGCTGAGTTGCCTTAATCATGGTGGGTTCCGTACTGGGAATTGGTGCTCAGTTTCTATGAAGGTTTGAATGACCGAACCCGACAATGGATTGATGATACATGTGGGGGTATGTTCCTCTCATTTATGGTAACAGATGCATGGGAATTTTTATGGACCCTGATCAGTCACATAATATACCAATTTACTACCCTTTACTTAGTGATGCTAGGACTTAGTTTGCTACTAATAAGTTACTGATGTGAAGATATTAAAGAGAAACAATAAAAAAGAACCAAAATGTTAATATTCGCCAAAATGAACTCATAAAGCAATAAAAAGATGATTGAACCAAAAGATGAACCTTCGCCTACTGAAAAGATGAAAAATCATAATTTATGATTTTTGCAAAACAAAGTACTGAGAAGAATAGAAATCATGATTTACGATTTTGAAAGAAAGCCGCCCAAGAGTAAAGTATGATACAAGAGAAGTGATGAATCATAATCAAAATCGTAAATAGAGAATCATTCAATAGGAAGCTATATAGAAAAGTTAGAAAATTGTGATTTACGATTTTCTAGAAGTTTCAATAGAAGAAGAAAATTGTGATTTATGATTTTCCAGAGAATAGAGCTTCCAAAGTTACTGATCATGTGAGATGAACACTGCCATGAATAAATTTCAAAGATCTCTTAAAGAAGAAGCCTAGTGAATCACGGATCTGAGAAGATTAACGAAGAAGACACTAAAAGGACTCTGCTACTGAAAATAAGGAGAAAATCCAAAAGTACATCAACAGATTGAAAACAAGGAAGGATAAACTTTGAAGTAGAGTTATATTAGGATAGTTTTATTTTAGTAATTTATTTTATTTTAATTAGGAGTTAACCCTTACGATCTATAAATAAGAGGCTTGACATCAGAATATCCATTGAAGGAATTCTCAACATAAATTGACAACTAAGGTTGGGTTTTCTTCCGATCAAATTTAGAGTAGATTTTTATTATTTTGTAGATTAGATATCAAAGGTTACTCAAAAGCAATTGACAACTGCAATTGGGAGCTGAAGATTAGAATAGATATCTGTAGTTTATCAAAAGCAATTGATGACTGCGACTGAGGGGTGAAAGATATAATTTTATTATTTTCTAGTTTAGATTAATTTTATTATAATTTCCTGCTTTGTAAACATCTTTGAAGATTGTAGATTAGTGTAACGATATTACTTTTCCATCTTCAGTTTTCTAGAATTTGATTGATGCCCAAGTTTCAAGAGATTGTTGATTAGATTAAATCCGTATTGATAGGATTATAGAATTGATTGATGACCAATGCTAGGAAACATAATATATAGTGGATAATGGTACTGTTTAACTTCATAAATATTCAATAGCTGAAGATTGTGATTGACGACCATAATCTGAAGTAGGAGGATTTAGAATTTATTTTTTGCAAATTTAGACTAAGAAAAAATTCTTTTATTCAAATTTCTCCAGTAGTTTAGGAACTTAAAAGAAAAGTATAAGTTTTTAAAAAATTAAGTTAATATAATAAACCTATTGTTGGCGGATTTCTGAGTGTGTGCTTGCTTTATTGGTTGTGGTAAAAGAAATTTAAAATCAAGATAAAGCGGGGGATGGAATCAGCACAACTAAGAAATTCTAGACCTGCAAGATACAGGGTCCATTGTGGCAAGTTTTGATAAGTAAGAGTTTGTCCCACAGGGAAAGGTGATCTACGGCTCCAAGGGAGCCATCTCTAGTAGTCCCTCCAAATCTGACTACAGATCTGGCAGTCTTAAAAAGGAGGGGAGTTTAAGGTCACTTATTATAGGTATTCTAAACTACAGAAAGGGTTGAGAGGATGGATGGAGTGTGGAAAATAAATATAAAAGGATGAGAAGTATGTCATTGAGCCTAGATCAGAGGAACTTTATAACTCAGATTCAGATCTGATGTTATAGAAATCCTGTCCAATGGCTACATTATCACCACTGAGGAGAAAGGATCCAACCCATCTCTCTTCCATGATTCAATCCCTTAAGGTTATAACCTGTCCACTCGAATGGCCACAGACTATCCCATAAGGGAACCACAATCTAGGGATGGGTCAAAAAAAGTTAATCATTGTAGGCACTATTTCATCCAGGCTACCAGCTTAAGAATCCATAGGAAACCTCAACCTCTAAAGCTCTAAGTGTGGGGCTAAGGCTGTATAGGACCATGATAGCCCAGACACATAGAACCAACAAGAGATTGAGTACAACCTTCGATCTAGCTGTCCATTGCTTGAGTGAGGCTACACTGGTCCAGTCAGAAGCCTACAATCTCTATAACCAGATCAGATCTAACATCTAATAGCGGATCTATACAAATGTAGGGGAATCTGCCTCTGTACAATCTCCCACCAGACTTCTACAAGCTCAGGTGTAAAGAAGAAGGATCCATCTTGGATTGGTGGATTAGAATCACCCTAAGGCTATAACCTGTCCACTTGAATGGGCACAGACTATCCTAGAGGCTATCCTCCTCACGGAGCCCAAGACAAAACAAGAATATCGCTGCCACCATCATGGTTACAAGGCTACCAGCTCAAGCTCCCATGGGGATTTCCGATCTAGTGAGTCCTGTGGTGGGGCTAAGGCTGTATATGATTATGAGAGCCCAGACACACAGGTCACTTACATCTGAGTGGCCCTTAGAATCAGTCCTCCATTGCTTTGAATCACAGCTAAAGCAATGGCGAATCACAAGGCATCAGCCTTGCACAGAGCATCTCACATTCAAACACAAATCCCACATAGTACAAATCCTATTACAAAACTTCCATTGATCTAGTTCAAAAAGCATACAAAGACATAGCCAGCAAGTGCTAGACTATGGAGAGAAGGGAAAAGAAAAAGAAAACTACTTACAGCTATAAAAAGAAAAGAAAAATTATTTCAGATCAAGTCTCCAAGAAATGAGATGTGTTTCCAACTATTCCAGGAATTTTTAGCCTCTTCTAACCTAAGCTAAGTATGGGTTTATATAGCAGTGGTGTGGCGGCGCATTAGGGTTAGGGAAACCCTAATTTTAATGATGCCACGTGGCCGAATAGTGATCTTTGGATGCCTTGGGGCACATGCACGGAGATTTGAGCATGGGAGTGCGTGCCCTAATCACTAGAAATTCCTAAAAGGCCCTCTGTTGAAGAGATAGAAGTTGAAGTTCAGAGCTTCGCTAGGTAGCCCCTTTGTTTCCGAGACTTGTTGCGTGGTAGCACTTGCTCTTTGCGAGGATGATTTGATATTGAAGCTTCAACCGTCGTGAGGTTGCCTTGGTTTGCTCTTCAGGCAGTCGCGAGGTTGAGTAGACATCAAAACCTCAGATGTCGCGGGGTTGGAGTTCAAGCAGTCGCGAGGTAGCTGTGCGATCGCTGGGTTGATCTTCGCGAGGACAGATTTGAATAGCGCGAGAACTTCAGGCGCACTTCTCTTCAATGGACTTTGCAAGTTTCCTCGCGAGGCTTTAAGGAGTTCTGAACTGCGTGAGGCTTCATGTCTTGACTAATCTTCGCGAGGATGGCTCCGTCTTCGCGAGGATGCTTTCTTCATGAATGGCACGAGAACTGCATGAGGAGTTCTCTTCTGATAATTACATCTCGCGACCACTGCGTGACAGCTGTGCGAGGAGTCTCTTGAAGCTCTATCTCCTCAGCCGTTCTGAGCGAACTACACGAGGTAGAGAGAGGTCTGCTTTGAACTACACGAGACTGCGCGATGTGTTCTACCCTTGAGCTTCATGAGAGCTGCGTGAGTAGTTGTTGTAAAGTCTTAGGAAGCTCAGTTGGACTGCGCGAGGCTCATTCCAGGTCTAGATTCAGAGTCCATCCTTCTGAGGAACTTCTGGTGCCAAAATAGGCTCCTTAGCAGCATTCCTGGCCTTGTTTCACTGCTGATTATTACCTACATAAAACACTTAACGAGAACTTATTAAATGGCTAAGGGTCTAATCAAAGGTTAAGTTAAGGGGTGAAAAGTGATACTTTTTAGGTCTTAACACACCCCCAAACCTAATCTTTGCTAGTCCCTTAGCAAAGCTACATTAAACCTACTATAAAAATTAAATGCCACTTGCGTAGGGAGCACGGATACATTTAGCATATGTACCAAGCCTTTTAAACCCCTAGGTGATCCCTAGTAGAGGAGTGAAGTCTCCTGAGGGTTTTCAGTGAAGACACCCATAAACTTTTCAATGAAACAGTTAACAACAATGCAATATTATCAAGTGGGCAGTAAAGGAGCAGACTTAGTTTACTCTTGAATCAGTAATCATAAAAGAAATTTAATCCATTGGTTGCACAGTAATTTAAACAGCATAAACTTCTCATGAAGGCACAACATTTCCAATCAGTGTACAACCACCGAAAACTGCATAAGTGTGTGCCAGCACTGAGCTCATCATCAGATTAAAAATAAGGTTATAGGTCATACATAATGCCTTCGAATTCAGACCCAAAAACTTTCCAGGGCATACTCTCATAAGGGTCTTGTTGAGGGGTTCATTTTCTCTCAGGCTCAAGAGCAGTTACATCCCCCAAATGGGTCTGTAAGCATGAGCATAGGCATAGCTCTTAGGTGCTGACATCCTTGACACATCCTCACATAGAATGGATAACTCTTTATCTCCACATGACAGCTCACTCAACTTTGGATCACAAGGGCTTTTAACTGGGCTGGAATGTGGCTTATGGAGTGGGGTTAAAAGAATGGTCTTGAAAAGGGGTTCAAAATTGAGAAATCAGTAAGTGAAGGAGGTGGTTCATGACTTCACCTTCTTGAATTCAGCTCCTTTCTTCTTCTTTGAGATTTTTAGATTTGAAGTGATCAGTTTCTCTTCTTAATTTTGATTTTCCAAAAGAAAGTTCTTCTTTGACTCCTCTCTTGCTCCTCTTCATTATTGTTTTTATTTCTTTTTTATGGAATTTTCTTCTTTTTATTTTCGTTTTTGCTTTTCTAAAATGCCACCATGTTCTCAGTTACCATACTGCCAGAATTTTTTTTTAAGATACTTCTTCTCCATTCACCTAATGTTGACCATAGCTAGTCCATCTTCAACTTTTTCTCCTTTACCTTCTGAATTCTCAAAGTGAGGGTAGGCTGAATCAGGTTCATAGGTTCAGGTACAAGTACTGGGGTGCATATTGAAGAAATTTAGGATTTAAAGCTTAAAGGGGGTATGGACAAGGGCAGTTGCTTAAGGTTGGTCTTATTAGGATCAAACTGTTCAAGAGAAGGCCTTGATCCTTTCCTAAGTTTCATGAGTGTTGTCAGTTGTTTCAACTTGGAGTTACCTAACTTCTAGTGAGCACAGTGACTCAACCAGTCCTTAGAACTAGAAGAAATTGCCTTAGTCACTCCTCAAAGAAAAAATTTTGTAGGCCCACTTCTCACTGGTTATGGTCTTCCTTTGAACTTTTAAGTATGTCCTAACTTTTTCTCTCTCTAATGATTCACTCAATGCTGATACAAGTGAGTTTCCTTGGTGATCTCATCAAGGAAATGTGAAAAATTAGAAGTTTATAATGTCTAAAGTTTGCAGAAATTTTTAAATTTCTTATTTTTCATGATTCTTGAGTGATCATAGATCCATTTCCATATTACTCATATGACTCTGCTGCACTTAGGTTAACTATTCCATTGGCAGGGTCTGCCTGCTACACCCCCAAACCTAGGAGGAGCAGTGTCCTCACTGAGTCAAAGGTGTGTGCAGCAGACTTATTATTTGCAAACAGGAAGTGAAAGAACATGGAGCAAAACACATGACAAACAAAGCAAAATAGAAATGACAAAAGAAGAAAATCTGTTAAAGATGATAAATGTACAAACTAAAAGAAAACAGAATCAAAAGATTGCATAAATAGAAAAAATCCTAGGTACAATCTAATAAGAGTCTGGATTAAAACTTGTCCCAACCCATCTTCTTGGCATGCTCTTGAAGGTAAGCCTCCTCCTCTTTTTTCATTCGTTCCCTCTCTTCCTTCCGTTGGGCCGCTGTTTTGGGTATGGTTGGTGTCCGGACCCTCATTTTTCTGGTCTTTGGCTCAGGAGGAATCGTGGAAGCTTTGTTGGTGGGTGCCTCGGGGGGTTGGGTGGGAGATTTTCCTTTGGGGCTATTACCTTTTGAGCTCGTCCCTTTGGAGGCTTGCCCTTGTTGAGTCGGAGGGGGGATAAGAGGGGATTGGGCTTGTCTTTGGCTCGGGGAGGGACAACAGATTTATCTTTTCTTTTTGAGGTAGGAGAGGATTTTCCCTTTTTCAAACTGAGGGGGAGCCACAGAAGACTTGTCTTGGTCCTTTGCTGTAGGAACGACAGGGCTCTTCCCCTTCACTGGCTGGCTCCTTGGTGGTGCCTCCTCAGACTGGGCAGGTTTGGCTTTTCCAATTTCCAAAGAGGCAGTTGGGTGAGTAGTCCTCTTGGCAGTAACCTTCCTTCACTGAGGATAAGTTTGTTCAGCAGTGCTTGATGAAGGAGCAGCAGCAAGATTCTTAGCACTGGGATCCATAGGTGGGGTTGAATCAGAGTCTGAGTCAGAAGGAAAAAGCGCAGTGGGATCCAAGCCAAGGGCAGCAGCGGCCTGTCTGCGTTCCTCTTTAGAAAGTAGGTGACCATGGGGATCATCCTGAGCAGAAGCTCTGGTGACCTTTGGAGGTGGGGATGGAGGGGCTGACCTTTTTCCTTTTTAGGCTGCAGTGGCTCTTTTAGAGGTGGGATGTTTCTTGGAAGGAGTCCATTTTTGTTTGGGGGCAGGAGATGGAACAGGGGGAGGCACAGAGACAGGAGCAGGTGCTGGAGTAGGGACTTCAGCAGGAGGAGGTATCGGAGTTGGGGTTGTAGGAGGTGAGGGAACAGGTTGTGTAGGTGTAGGGGCAGGGGGAGTGGAAGAAGATGGGCCTGGTTGGGTGGAAGAAGATGGGGCCTCGGGGGGTGCTGTGGCGAGAGGGGTGGCCTGAATTGGTTGGGATAGTAGGAAGGCAACCCTCTGTTCCAAAATCTCAATTTTCTTGGTAGCCTACAGGAGATTGGTATCTGAAAGCTCCTTACTGAGTTTGTTGATCTCCTGAGCATTGTTCAGTTTCCTTTCTAACAACCTGGCTTGCTTTTTCACCCATTCTGCATTGGCTTTTTCCATTTTCGTAGTCATTCTGTAGTAAGTTGCCGTAGCCTTGTTCGCATTGAGTGTCTCCAAAATTGCCTCCCACCCCTTCGAAATATCTCACAGCTTCTCGCGGTGAGCAAGCTTCAAGTCACTCATTTTCTACAGCAAGGGGTACTCGATTGCTTGACGAAGTTGGGCCATGCCATTGAGAACATCCAGCTTGATATAGGCATTGTCCCGCATGGCATGGAGGAGGGTGAAGTAGGGAGGGGTGTAATAGGAGTGTCTGGGTAAGATTGGGAGAAATGGAGTGGACGAAGTAGAAAGTGATTGATCCTGGGGGGGTAAAGTGGGGGCTGTAGTGATGAAGTCTAGAGGAGGGGTAGAAGTTGCTGGGGCAGTCTGTGTGGAATGGTCAGTGAATTGAGGAGGGGGTAGGATAACGGGTGGAATGGAAGGCATGGGTGGAAAAGTAAATGAAGTAATATCAGTGGAGGTGGATGGTTCTGGGTAAGGGAAAAATGGAATGGGGAAGGGTGGGGTTGAATGGGAAAGGAATGGGGTCTGTTTGGGTAGAAGTGTTGGTAAATTATGGTGGAGGAAATATTAGTGGGGGAATGATAGGTAGAGTGGGGAAGGAGTAGGAGTGGTGGGGTATGGTGTCTTGGAGGGTGAGGGGTGGAGGTAAGTCAATTGGGGTGAGGTCTGGTGGCACTGTGGAGTCAAAGGTGGGAGGGTGTGTGGAGATGGGTGGGTTTGTCAATGTTTGAATGGTGGATTGTATGTTGGTGATGTCAATCTGCATTTGGGCTTGGGTGTGGGTTGTGGTGGATAGCTGGGTCTGGAGGTCATGTATGAGGGAGACGATATGGGTAAGGGTATCTGAGGTTGGGTGGGGTGGAGTATGAGAATAGGACGGAACAGGTTGGAAAGGGGAAGTGGGGGCATGATGGAAAGTTGTAGGGGGAGAAGATGAAAGGTCTGGTGAGTGATGTGGGGAAGGGAGGGGGGAATCTGGGAGAGGGATATCATGGGTTGGCAGGGTGTCAAGCAAGGTAGTCATGAAGGCTTGATACCCTAAAGTGGTGGCTAGGTTAAAGTTAAGATCTTAGAGTGGAGATGTAGTTGGGAGGGGTTGGATTGAGGGTTGGACAATATGTGGTGTCTGTGGGAATGACAGGGGAGGTGGAAGCAGGTAAAGATAAGGCAGGGGTTGTGTGAGAGGTTTTCCTTTTAAGGTAAGTTATCAAGGGAGGGTTGTCAGGGGTTCGTTCAGGTGAGGTTGGAGAGACTGGGGCTGTATATTGAGGTAAGGTGGGTGAAGGGGGAGTGCTGTCATGGGGTTCAACACTTTCCACCCAGGAACGAATCACAGGGGATGGGGGAATGGAAAAGGGAGATAAGAGAGGGAAAGGGAGAGATGGAAGAGGCAAAGAAACTGATGGAGGGGCAACTGTGGTGGATGGAGGTATTGCTGAAGAAGCAGAGGTGACAGAAGCTTGCACCACCTTCTTTGCAGTAGGGGCTTTAGCCTTCTTAATGGGGGCAGGGGTGGCCTTTGCCACAACACTTGTCTCACCTTGCTCAGAAACAATCTGAGCTTCAGCCTTCTTCTTCTTCTGGGGATCCATCAGACTCCTGCTGATCCCCCATTGTCTTTTGGTAAAAGTGGTGAGAGTGAGGTCAACAGATAACTCCCCCACTGGTATCTTGTATCCTCCCCTCAGAAGTAATTTGGTGATGAGTCTTCCATAGGGGAGAGTGTGGATCTTCTTTTGCAGCCCGAGCTTCACCATCATATCCTTCATGGCCTCAAAGATCAACCATGCAACATTAAATCCATGGCCCAGAGAGAAGGAATAGAGAGCATCAACAATTGGTGTCCTCCTCTCTTGCTGATGGCCAGAGCAATAGATATTCTTCCTCAGCACTTGGTCAATGAACAGCAATTTGGGATCTAAATCTCTTCTTCTGCTGGAGTCCCCTGTGGCCTTCAAACCTCTGGTAATGGCCTGTGCAATGGTATCAATGGATGCACTCACAGGGGAACCATAACCACAGTTGGGATAAAAAATTGCAGGGATGCCCATGAATTCAGCAATCAACACTGGGTTGAGTAGCATCTCAAAGTTGTCAACTAACACAAGGAGGCCTGGCTGCCCATGTGTGTCTGGTCTGACCCTAAGGTGCTGGTAAAAGAGTTGCACTAACCTGGGATAGGCTAGTGCAGGAATCATTTGCATCAAGGGGAACAAACCAACCTTGTGCAAGAACTCAATGGCAGGTGCTGACAACGGCTCAGATTGAAAGAAAGACATATAAAAAATGGCTTCAGGCTCTAAAGGAATGGAAATGAGGAGCTCAGAGGGTATAGAGTAGTCAGGTGTTTGTTCAGCCACCTCAGGAACCACTTCCTTCCCTTTTTGTTGTGTCGTAGAGGACTTGGCTTTCTTAGGGGCAGGCTCCACGGTGGCCTGGTCCCTAGCTCTCTTCACAGGTGCACTTTTAGGAGCCATTAGGGATCTCCTTGGGGAGTGTGTAGTTGAAATTTTGACAGAAAAAAAATCAAGAGCTGAGTCTTACCCTAAAATTTAGGGTTCTGTTTAATTTGATACACTGTAGACCGCAGGAGCTCCTAGCAGGGGGCAACTGTTGATGGAAGCTTTAAGAACAAAAATCTAGAATTTTAAAGTGAATGATGAACTGTAGACAGGATGCTGGAGGAGAGAGATTGAGAGGAGTGGGAGCTAGGGTTTCGCTGGCAGGAGAGGAAAGAGAAAGCAGTAAAGAAAAGTAGCGCGGGGTTGGATTTTAAATATCGCGAGGCTCGACGCGCTTCAAAAATATCTACTCGCTGGATGGGCTGAATGGGTCACGAGATTGGATGTTCATTTAAACTGCGCAAGCATGCCCACACAACTACATCTGAAACTCGCGGCAACAAAGCAAAGTAATTCTTTATGAACTGCGCGAGAGGAAACCAAACCAAATTTTCACAACCTCGCAATGGCTTAACCGAGTCAGAATTCACACAACCACTAGTCAGCCTTTTGACCTTTATTTTGTGGGTGGATTCTCTCACAGGCTCTCTTCCAGGGACACCCATTGGCATTACAAAACATTCAAAAATTCTCATACTCTCAAAGCATTAAATTCACACATCATGAAAAGCATTCAAATAATACCAGCATCATTCAATCACTTGAAATTAGCAAACAAGGGGAACAGGAATAAAAGTAGGCATAAAGCACTAAACTCAGACTCCAACAAGATCACTACAAATTTCTCTAAACTGTAAAGTACATATCATACAAAGTGCACAGTTCTTAACATTAATTCAATGAAAGATCCCCTTCAGGGTTTGAGGATCCTTCACCAATCAAAAATTGGCCCTTGGGATTAACCACTGGTTGACTGGGCAACCTTCCCTCTTCTCTTTTGGCTAAGGAATTTGCTAGTTGACCAATCTGCTCTTCCATCTTCTTGATGCTCTGACCATGAGAGTTCACAGTCTGAGCTAAGGAACCCAGGTTTTATAGTTAGGTCAAGACCTGGTGCTCGAAAGAAGTATTTCTGGGTTGAGATGGGGGTAAGACTAATTGATTTTATTGTTGATGGGGCTGCTGATGGTCCTGGAAGTAGACCTAGGGGCATTCCCTTGATTGAACTGTTGTTGTGGCCGTTGTGGTAAGGCCAACATCTGCTGGGGCTGCATGTAGTTGTCTTGCCTGCACCTCAGATTTATGTGGTCTCTCCATTGGTAACCAGCATTTTGGTGATAGTATCCATATGGCTGTTTGTTGTAGCCCCCAGATTGTTGATGCCAATAAGATTGAGCAGCAGCAGCATGTTCCAAAACCAATTCAGGAAATTACCCTACGGATGGACATTCCTCCACTGTGTGCGATTGGGACTGGCATATCAGGCATGCCTCTGCTACATGAGCAGCCCTTCTGGGTTGCATCACAGTCAATAATTTGTCAAACTTCAGAGAGAGGTTTGCCGTCTGCAGCTGCAGGTCATTGTTCCCAGACACCTCATAAACTTTTCCTCTTTATCCAGCAGTAGGCCCCACCTTTGACTCAGATTCCTGACTAGTTCTTGCCAGGGTTGGCATTTGAAAAGTATTCTCACTAATCTGCTCAAACAATTCCCATGCCTCCTCAGCAGTCTTGTGCATGTAGGATCCACCACAAAAGGCATCGACCATATCTCTATTTTTCTCATCAATCCCACTATAGAAGCTTTGTATAAGATGCCACTCTGGGATCTTGTGGTGGGGGCATTGTTTGAGCATTTCTTTAAACCTATCCCAAGCCTGATTAAAATCCTCAGTTGGGGATTGAGCAAAAGAAAGAATCTCTTTCCTCAACTGGCTAGTTTTGGTCTCAGGGAAGAACTTGGTGAGGAACTTGGTCTGCAGGTCTTTCCATAAAGCAATGCTATTGTTAGGAAGAGTGGTCTACCAGGTACTGGCCCTATCCTTCAGAGAGAAGGGAAAGAGTCTGAGCCTAGTAGCCTCAGGTCCCAAACCAGTGATATTAAAAGTGGCGCACAAGGCCAAGAACTGGTCAATATGCTTGTAAGGGTCCTCCTTGCTATGCCCATGGAAAGAGGGTAGCATCTGGATGATTGAAGTTTTTATCTCATAATTCCCCTGAACATTAGGGAATTGAATCCTAAAAGGGGAGTTATAGTCATCCAGAGCATTCAACTCCTTGAGAGTTCTGGGTTGTTCTTCACCCATATTTGTTGTCACAGGTTCACTTGGGGGCTCTCCTGTGGTGTGCCTGTCTCTTCTAAGTTTCCTTCCCCTTTCTAACTTAGGGTTAAGAGGCTCTAATGTAGGGCTGAGAGATCTCCTCCCTAGCAGACAAGCACACCAACAGCAAGGAGAGCTTCTTGCGGGCACATTGCAAATGAATAACTTTACAATTAACAATTTTAGCTAACTAATTTACAGCTATTCAACGAATACATTTACAACTATCCTAGATACTGCTAGAGAATTTTCAAGAAAGATAGACAAAATTTTAAAAGTTAGAGAGTTTGCAAACAGAGGTATCTAAGCTCCAATTGCAGTCCAACTGTACTTCACTGCTGCTGTCTAGATCTATAAGAACGGTTCAAAATTATAGCAGCAGTATCAATTATTCACATTTGCAAAGAATACTAAGAATACAAAAACTAAGGGTCTACTAATAGATCATCTCTCCTCGGCAACGGCGCTAAAAATTTGTTGGCGAATTTTTGAGTGTGTGCTTCCTCTATTGGTTGTGGTAAAAGAAATTTAAAATTAAGATAAAACGAGGGATGGAATCAACACAACTAAGAAATCCTAGACCTGCAAGATACAGGGTCCATTGTGGAAAGTTTTGATAAGTAAGAGTTTGTCCCACAAGGAAAGGTGATCTACGGCTCCAAAGGAGCCATCTCTAGTAGTCCCTCCAGATCTGACTACAAATCTAGCAGTCCTAAAAAGGAGGGGAGTTTAAGGTCACTTATTCTAGGTATTCTAAACTACAGAAAGGATTGAGAGGATAGATGGAGTGTGGAAAATAAATATAAAAGGGTGAGAAGTATGTCATTGAGCCTAGATCAGTGGAGCTTTATAACTCAGATTCAGATCTGATGTTATAGAAATCCTGTCGAATGGCTACATTATCACCACTGAGGAGAAAGGATCCAACCCATCTCTCTGTCATGATTCAATCCCTTAAGGTTATAACCTGTCCACTCGAATGGCCACAGACTATCCCATAGGGGAACCACAATCTAGGGATGGGTCAAAACAAGTTAATCATTGTAGGCACTATTTCATTCAGGCTACCAGCTCAAGAATCCATAGGGAACCTCAACCTCTAAAGCTCTAAGTGTGGGGCTAAGGCTGTATAGGACCATGATAGCCCAGACACATAGAACCAACAAGAGATTGAGTACAACCTTCGATCTAGCTGTCAATTGCTTGAGTGAGTCTACAATGGTCCAGTCACAAGCCTACAATCTCTATAACCAGATCAGATCTAACATCTAATAGCGGATCTATACAAATGTAGGGGAGTCTGCCTCTGTACAATCTCCCACCAGGCTTCTACAAGCTCAGGTGTAAAGAAGAAGGATCCATCTTTGATCGGTAGATTAGAATCACCCTAAGGCTATAACCTGTCCACTTGAATGATCACAGACTATCCCAGAGGCTATCCTCCTCATGGAGCCCAAGACAAAACAAGAATATCGCTGCCACCACCATGGTTTCAAGGCTACCAGCTCAAGCTCCCATGGGTATTTCAGATCTAGAGGGTCCTGTGGTGGGGCTAAGGCTGTATATGACCATGATAGCCCAGACACATAGGTCACTTAGATCTGAGTGGCCCATAGAATCAGTCCTCCATTGCTTTGAATCACAGCCAAAGCAATGGCAGATCATAAGGCAGCAGCCTTGCACAGAGCATCTCACATTCAAACACAAATCCCATAGAGTACAAATCCTATTACAAAACTTCCATTGATCTAGTTCAAAAAGCATACAAAGACATAGCCAGCCAGTGCTGGACTATGGAGAGAAGGGAAAAGAAAAAGAAAACTACTTACAGCTACAAAAGGAAAAGAAAAATGATCTCAAATCAAGTCTCTAAGAAATGAGATATGTTCCCAGCTATTCTAAGAATTTTCAGCCTCTTCTAACCTAAGCTAAGTATGGGTTTATATAGCAGTGGTGTGGCGGCGCATTAGGGTTAGGGAAACCCTAATTTTAATGATGCCACATGGCTGAATAGTGATCCTTGGATGCCTTGGGGCGTGTGCACGGAGATTTGAGCGTGGGAGTGCGTGCCCTATTCGTTGGAAATTCCCAGAAGGCACTCTGCTGAAGAGATGGAGGTTGAAGTTCAAAGCTTTGCTAGGTAGCCCCTTTGTTTCCCAGACTTGTCGCGTGGTAGCTCTTGCTCTTCGCGAGGATGATTTGATATTAAAGCTTCAACCGTCGCGAGGTTGCCTTGGTTTGCTCTTCAGGCAGTCGTGAGGTTGAGTAAACATCAAAGCCTCAGATGTCGTGGGGTTGGAGTTCAAGCAGTCGCGAGGTAGTTGTGCAATCGCTCGGTTGATCTTCGCGAGGATAGATTTTAATAGCGCGAGAACTTCACTAGCACTTCTCTTCAATAGACTTCGCGAGTTTCCTAGCGAGGCTTTAAGGAGTTCTGAACTGTGCGAGGCTTCATGTCTTGACTGATGTTTGTGAGGATGGCTTCGTCTTCGCGAGGATGCTTTCTTCTTGAATGGCGCTAGAACTGTGAGAGGAGTTCTCTTCTAATAATTACATCCCGCGACCACTACGTGATAGCTGCGCGAGGAGTCTCTTGAAGCTCTCTCTCCTCAGCCATTCTGAGCGAACTGTGCGAGGTAGAGAGAGGTCTGCTTTGAACTGCGTGAGACTACGTGATGTGTTCTATCCTTGAGCTTCGCGAGAGCTGCGCGAGTAGTTGTTGTAAAGTCTTGGGAAGCTCAATTGAACTGCGCGAGGCTCATTCCAGGTCTGGATTCAGAGTCCATCCTTCTGAGGGACTTCTAGTACCAAAACAGGCTCCTTAGCAGCATTCCTGGCCTTGTTTCACTGCTGATTATTACCTACATAAAACACTTAACAAGAACTTATTAAATGGCTAAGGGTCTAATCAAAGGTTAAGTTAAGGGGTGAAAAGTGGTACTTTTCACTTCTTAACACATATCTTCGTGGGAACGGTCCAATACTAGCTCTATAATTTGCATTGTCTGCTTGAAATAAGTTAAGACTTAATTAGACACACATATAAGTAACAAACAAGTCTTCGGCTCCGCTACCGGGGACAACATTTTAATATATTAATTTAAAAAGTAAGTATTTATCTTTCTCCTTTTTATATTTCTTTATATTTTCAATTTTCTTTTATCACTTCTTAATCTTTTGTAGGTTTATTTGGAGTAATAAATCAGAGTTTTAACTTCCCCTGATTAGAGAAGCTCGAGGCTTAGATTTGTTCTCTCTCCTTGCTTTCTAGAACAAAAATCAGATAAAACTAAAAATAGAATAGATATTTAACTTCACTGCTTTAGCCAGCTTACTCTATCCTAACTCCATTATGGCAGGGAAAGACCAATATGTGGGTAAGACGATGGGGAATTATTATTCTTTAACACCTCTTATACCTCTCCCATGTATTCAAATACACCCTATAATCGGTAATAGGACTTTTGAAATTACGCCCAATATACTTCAAATACTTTTGACTTTTCATGGGTTAATAGATGAAGACCCCTATTTGCATTCAAATAAGTTTGTAAAAGTATGTACTATCACTCGAATTAAGAACTTAATGGAACATCCACTCGGTTGTGACTGTTCGCATATTCCCATAGAGATGAATCAAAGCAGTGGATAAACTCTTTGCCCCATAATTCGATTGTCGATTGGGAAGGACTGGAACATATGTTTCTTACAAAATTCTTTCCAATCTACAGGTCGAATAAAATCTAGGATCTTATCATAACATTCCATCAATTCCCGAATGAATCTCTTCAGGAGTGTTGGAATCATCTTAATGATCTTCTACACAAGTGCCCTCACCATGGGATTGTGCACTAGCAACTTGTGCTCACTTTCTATGAAGGCCTTGAAGATGCAACCCGGCATAGGATTGATGTGGCCTATGGCGGTATGTTTCATAAATTAATAGTAGAAGAAGCTTTGGAATTGTTTAAGACCCTTAGCGAGGAACCGATGCAACACTACGCATTGGGTGAAATTGATTCGGAGACTTTAACAACTATACTTCTTATGCAAGGAAGATTATATAAATTAAAGACAATGATGAAAAGTCTTCCAAAATAGAAGATTTGAAAAATAAAAGTTCAATCTCTGCTGGGTATAAAATCGTACCCAACATCTCTAAAAGGAGAAGCCTATGGTCCTAACCATGGCCCAACTCAAGCAGTTTCCCGACTTCCAATTGTTTCTTCTTATCCCATAGAAACCCAAAACCACAATGCTACTGAGGATGCCTTGTTGCAAATAGCTCATAGCTGGGTGCAACATAGTCATATCCAGACAAAGGTACTCAACCATCTTTGACAATCTATCGTAAGGTTAGAAACTCAAATTGAGCAACTAACCCTTTTTGAAAGAGAGAGTAATGCACTACCTTCACATGCAGTTGGTATGACTAGAGGACGTATATTTATGGGAGACACATCAACTCCCTCAATTTTTAATTGAATCCCTCTAGAACCTGTCGAGCAACCGACTCACTCGTAGCAAACACCTATAACATATGTATATAATTTAATTTTGAAGAGTATTCTATGATTTACAGTATGTGAAAGTACAGTCAATCGTAAAGTCTCTTTCGTCTGGTCACAATCACTTTAAATGTGTGGATTTATGATTTCTTATGATTCGTAGAGTCAAATCGTAGCAAGTACGATTTGAAGCATCATAGAGTTTCACTTTTGTTCTACAAGATTGCAAACGATAATTTTGGGGAACAGGCAATTCCAGTGATCGATCTTATCAGTTACGTTGGAACTTGAACCCATTCAATTCATAGAGGAAGCGGGCACGCATCGTATTCAATATCTCCACATGCCAACCACCCATGCCTATGAGCCTATACCTTGACACACGAACCCTTCCCTTCCTTATGAAACCAACCTTCACCTTCCTAACAACTCATTTCTTTCATCTTCCTTTCACACCCTAAACTCCATGGCGGAAGAGCAAAACCCAGGCGATTTCAGTAAGCAACTTGATAAAATCCTTGAGATACACAAGACTACGCTCCCGGCTGCAATACAAAGAGTAGAAAACTTGAAGCGCCAGCGACATATACCAGATGCTGAATCATCCTCTGAAACTACCATTCACCCTAAACCTAACCCAAATCCAACACCACATTTGAAGGGCCCATTTTCCCCCACTTCCTAACCTTTATACCATCACAACCCACCCCGAATGCGAGCTCCTATATGATGATAGTGGGTTGAGCCGTCCCTCGCGACCCTTCTCCATTTCTCATACTTTCTCTGCCAATTCCTAACATTTATACCATCACACCCCGAATGCGAGCTCCTATATGAAGATAGTGGGTTGAGCCGTCCCTCGAGACCCTTCTCCATTGCTCATACTTTCTCTGCCAATTGTGTACATTCTCTTCACATAGTTTCGCAAGGGAGCAGTATGGGTGAAGGGTGATATGGAAATATGAACACTTCCCCATGCATCACAGAACCACCACTGTGGCATTGCATTTCTTCTAAGAAAAGACCTGTGATGTGCTTTGTTTGGGGAGTTCAATTTGGAAGATAGAGGGAAGTGTTCCGATAGATCTTGGGGTAGCGACCCTACAAAGGAGTGGATACTCCTTTGGTAGGAAGGAATGAGAGACTCTATTCAAGCGGTTACAAGCTGAGGACCAATCTTTATCGAAGACATCCTCTCGGACGTTACTGCCGATATCTAAAATAGTGTGTCTCTAGATTTTTCCTAGGTTTTTATTTTTATGTAATGAATTTTTATTTTAGTTTTTCCTTTTACTGTGATATTTCTATTCATTGTAATTATTCAGTTAATATATGAAATTTTTTTTCTAACTAACTTTCATTTTTCTACTAATTGTGTAATTCTTACTAACTTTTCTTTCAATTTTTTGTTATTGATGACTCTGAGAATAAAACCGCTGTGCTTTCCTCAAGTTTGGGGGAACATTCTTTACAGAATTTTTTTCACATCCGGTAAACAAACAATTAGAGATATCAATAATTTTTAGGTAAATAATTTTTAGTGTCCCCTATTTTTTTGCCAATGAGGGCATTGTCCGACTCAAGTTTGGGGGGGGGGGGTTACACAATTTATGTGTATAATAGTAGTATAATTAGTAAAGTAGTATTTCAGTTAAGTTTATTCAGTTTGTTTGTAAAACATATTTTTCGAATTTTATTTTTATAGTTGATCATTATATAGGAATTATGATAGAAAAAATTTCAAATCTTGAAAACTTACGATCCATTATAGTAGGAGTTCAATAATTAGAATATAGAACAGTACAATTCATGCTTAACTAGTTGAACACTGTATTAGATGGATGTTTGAAACAATAGATTGATCTAAACCACAATATTTTAGACTATAATTTCAAAAGTGAGCATTAGAGCCAAATTTCTTCTTTTATTCAGAGAGAAACTATTTCTATTCAAGTAAAAAAAAAATTCTTTGAACTTCTATGCTATAATGGAATATCATATTGCTGATTTTAGAATGAAAATATTTTATATCTATGATAACCTAATTTTTTGTCTAGAACTATCTGTTAAAAATATCAAAGCAATAAGGCATCTATGCTAGTAAATCGTAAAGATGATTTAAGGTCATGACCTAAGCCAGAGCCAAATTGGGTTAAAATGTTAGATGGTTTTTTTTGCTAAAAATTACAGCTTATATATAACTTCCACCAAAAACATCTTGCTCTGGCCAATCAAAAAATAGAAGAGAAATGCCCTAGTTTGCAATGTTGGCGTGGCTCATTTGTTGCCAAGTGTTGCCTCGGGAAGTGGAAAATAGCTCAACACCTCGGGATGTGTGCCTTGACTATTGTAGAATCTCAAAAATGTCCTTATGTATTGACAGAGAAGTTGGGAACTCGTGCCTCGTGAGGCTGAGTGTTGCCTATTATGCATCTTGCAAGGTTCTCACATGGATGAATTAGCTGCAGAAGAAGGCTCGCTAGGTTCAACTGCTGTGAATAATGCAGCTCACGTAGAGGAGGCTCCAGGTGGTTCAGCTCTCGAGGACCTCGCGAGGACAAGTTCGTAGGTCGCGCGGATCTTCGACAAGATGAAATGAACTTCTCGCATGGATGGCTCCGTCTCTGAAGTGCGCGAGGTCTGTGCGAAGTAAATTTTTGAAGCTGACTCTGCAAGAGAGCTGCGTGAGCAATTAAAGTCTGAAGTATGTGAACCTCGCAAGATCTGTGCGAGGTACTTATGTGCTGCAGGATTAGACTTCGTGAGATTTGCGCGAGAGGACTTTTCGGGCATTTTTAACTACGCGAGGGGTCACACCTGCTTCTCTGCTGCTGTGCACAGCCTGCAGCAGTAATCTCCTCTACTTGGGTCCATTCTTCTTTCTTCTGTTGGACTTCTAGGGCTCACTTAGGCAACCAACATGATCACTATGGTTTGTACGACCATGGTGTACCCTTTATTCTTCAATCAACTCTAAGGTTTGGCTTTAAATTCTCTCTTCTTGGCCTCCAAAGGGTGAACCATTGTACTAAGTTGTAGTTTTATTCCTAACTACAAAACATGCTCACAAAATAATTATTACATGGCTCAAAGGTGTAGTAAAGGCTAGGTTAAGAGGTGAAAAATAGTATTTTTCAGTGATTAACACACCCCAAAACAAATCTTTGCTAGTCCTCGAGCAATGGGAAAATTAAGCAACTACTCTAAAAAGTAAAATGCCACTTTCGTAGGGAGCACGGATGCATTTAGCTTATGCACCAAGCCTTTTACACTCCTAGGTGATCCCTAGTGGAGGAGTGAAGTCTCCTGAGGGTTTTCAGTGAAGATACCTACAAACTTCTCAATAAAAATAGTTAAACCAAGTGCACACTGTGACTAATTAGGTTACAAATCATAAAGTTTCATTCCACCCTTGCTCTGTACAATTGGAGGAGTTTTAAACAGTGAATGCAAATAGTTTAATACCTAAATTATGCATGCATGCTCATCACATTGAATTAGTTGGCATCAAGAGTGTAGTGTATGCAGACAGTATCAAACTCACTAGTAATTCAAAAATTAGATTTAAATAGTGCCCCAATGAATTTCACCTCAGACCCAATGCTTACCAGGGCTGTCTCTCACAAATGAATTTAAAGGTGTTCAATTTCACTCAAGCCCAAGAGCAGTTGCAACCTCAAATTGGTCTGCAAGCATGAGCATAGGCAAGGCTTCTAATTTCTGACATCATCAAGCACTTCTCACCATAGATTAGACATCTCCTTATCTCCACATGACAACTCACTTCACTTTGGATCAACAAGGTCTTTTTGATGGGTTGTAGTGTGGCTTATGGTTGAGGTTTACAAAGAATAAGAGGGTAAAGAGATTCAAGACTAAGAAATCAGCAAGGGTAGGAGGTGATTCATGACTTCACAACCTTAATTTAAGCACAACTTCATCTTCTTTGACATTTTTCAGATTCAAAGTGGCCAACTTCTCTTCTTCTTTTCAATTTTCTGCTGAAGTATTTCACTTGGCTTCTCTTTCCTTTCTCTCTTTATTTTTTTTTATGATTGTGATTATGGCTGCCACAGCCATACAACTGCTACACTACTATTTACAAATTTTCTCCTATCTTCTTCTCCTTTCACCAAATGTTACACCTTACTCACCTATCTTCAACATCTTCTCCTTTACCTTCTAAATTCTCAGAGTGAGGGTAGGGTTGAATCGGGTTAAGAGGTTCAGGTTTAATTACATTGGTGTTTGTTGAAGAAAAATTAGAAGTTAAGGCTCAAAGAGTGCATGCAAAAAGGGCAGTTTTACTGGATTGTGTTGTCTTGCTTACCTTACAATTATTAAATGGTTAAAATAGCCAATTAAAAGGCAAAATCACAGAGATGAGGAATCAAGGTAAGCAAGTAGGCCTGCAAGATAAAGGGTCCATTGCAGTAAGTTTTAACAGGTAAGTTAAGGGTAGGTCCATAGGGAAATGAGTTTAGAAATGAGGTAAATCCCCATATCTGTACCAGATCTGGTACTCTATCCTAATTTAAGCTAAATAAAAATAGGAAAGATGAGAGGTTTCTAAAATTTATCACTTTTACTACAAATTACAAAAATTAACTGCAAGTGATCCAGATTTGATTAAACACGGAGATAAGGGGAAATGGAGAAAAGATTAAATTCAAAAGATGGAAAGTAGTAGCTAGGGAGTTTTGGTCTTTACTGAAAATCAAGTGGATCAAAGGTAATGCATAGGACAAATTTGCTACAATTCTTCATCTGGCTACAAGCTCAGATGCAAGGTATAAGAATCTAATCTCAACCAATGAGTTAAAGCAATTTTAAGGCTATGATTTGTCTACTTGAATGATCACAGATCATCCTAGAGATTGTTCCAATCCAAGGATCTTGATTGGAATAGGTAAACTATTGTAGATGCTGTGGGTGCCAGGCTACAAGCTCAAACATCCACAGGAATATCTAATCTAGGGAAATCAAATACGAAAAAGTGTAATCTAGATCAGAATCACCTTTAAAAACCACAATTACTGTAATAATACAACTTACAGCCTATTAAGCTCAGATCTGCAATCTATGCAACATATAATCCTTTACAAAGCCTTTGAAACTCTCACTTTTACAGCTCTCGACCTACCCTAGCTACTGAAGAGGTTTAGCCAATCATGATTGGCTAAGGAGAGAATGGGGGAAGAAGGAAGAGAGAGGGAATTTTTGAAGGGAAATTAAGTCAGATTTGGCTCTGATTCTCTCAATTTATGGATGCCTAGGTCTGTAAATTCTTCAAGCTTTTATACTCTTCTCCTCTATCCTCAGATCTGTTTCAGCCAATCAGAGCTCAAGGGAATAATTATATTATTCTGAGCTGCTGATGTGATTGATTTTTCTTCTAGAAGCTCTTCTCCCATTGGTCTGAAACTGGTAAGTTCATGTGATGCAGTTAGAGGATCCCCATTCATGTGCATTTGTGTTCCAAAAATACCCCCTGTGAAAGGAAATGAGAAGTTCCCAATTCGAGTGTCGAGAGGTTCATGGAACCTCTCGACAGGTTTTAAGTATGTTTTGTCTTCATTTCGATAGGTTCATGTGGCTTTCGATAGGATTGGAGACGTCTCGAGAAGTTGAGTTACACTAGTTGATAGGATTGGAGCCCAGTTTCACCTTCTATCCAGTTCTTCATTCATCCTCTCAATGGGTTATAATCAACCTATCGACTTGTTATATGGTCTTCAGTTGAGTGCTCGACAGGTTGGCTCAATCCTCACGAGAATGAGTGTAGCTTCAGGTAAGTTGTCAATAGGTTGTCTTGCACTGCTCGACAGGTTTCGTTGAACCTCTCGACTTCCCCTGCACCTCCAGATATCCTCTCAACAGGATGCTCTATGCAACTCGACAGGTTCTGTGAACCTCTTTAATTCTTCACTCTTTCACCTCCATACCTCTCGACAGGTACATCCAACCTCTCGAGATCTTCTCTTTTATACTTCAGTACCTCTCCAAAGGTTATAAAACAACTTTAGAACCTCTCGATATGTACTGCCTTGTGCTTCCCCAGCTGGCACACATCTTTGGTGTGTTGTCTTTCATCTATCAGGACATAGTAGCTTCTTGGTGGGTTCAATCCTCAATCCATGCAGCTGCACTTAGTCCCAAGCATACCCAGATGGGCCTATGACATTCTCATGAACTTCTAAGGCTCTGTGGATTGTTTGATTCGCTGGCCTTTGGGCTGTAAGAGCACATGTTGAGTAACAAATTGCTTCTTTGGCTATTTTAGGTGGATGTCTGCACTAAGATTGCAATTTATTGTTTATCTATAAAATACACTCAAAATACATTATTAGTCAACTCAAGGGTCCACCAAAGGTCAGGTTAGGAGGTAAAAAATAGTATTTTTCACTGCTTAACACACCCCTAAACCTAAGCTTTGCTAGTCCCTGAGCAAAGGAAAAATTAAAAACAATTATTGAAAATAAAAAATGTCACTTCCATAGGGAACACAGATGCATTTAGCATATACATCAAGCCTTTTAAATGTCTATGTAGAGGAGTGAAGTCTCCTAAGGGTTTTCAGTGAAGGTACCCACAAACATCTCCAATAAAATCAGTTAATACTAATGCAGCATATTAAAAACAAAATTCAAGCAAAATAAAAATTCATTCCACACCTTGTTTATTCAATTTTAGTGGCTTCTCAGCAAAAAAATGGTAGTTTAAAACTAAATTCTGTTGTAATTCCTTCACAACCAATCAGCTCATGTCAAGGCATTTTATATGAAAATTAATGTAGAGCTTACCTTGAAATTGAGAATTTTGTTTTGGTAATGTCCCCAACAAATTTTATTTCAGACCCAAGTCTTACCAGGGCTGTCACTCAAGATAAAAATAGTAGGGTGTATCAATTCACACTGCTAAAGAGCAATTACAGCCCTCAAATAGGACTGCAAGCATGAGCATAGGCATTGCTCTAATTTCTAAAATCTTCTAACTCTTTTCACCATAGATTAAACAAATCCTCATCTCCATATGACAACTCAATTAGTTTCTGATCATTAAGGACTTTTATTTTGTTGTAATGTGGCTTATGGGTGAGGTTTATAAAGAATAAAAGGGAATAAAAGGATTCAAATTTGGGAAATTAGCAAGGTAAGGAGGTGATATGCAACTTCACTACATTCATTGCAGTATAATTCCATCTTCTTTTTGAATTTTCAGAGCCAAAGTGGCGAGCTTCTTCTCTTCTTTTTCAACATTTCTAATGAAATGACTTCTCTTCCATATTTTTGTTTTGTTTTTCTATATTTCTTTCCTTTTTGTAAGCTTTTTCTTTTGCATTTTTTTTTTCTTTTTACGGGCTGGAATGCCACAAATGCCACCAACTATTCTTTTCTTCTCTTTCCACCAAATATGAAACCTTCCTCCTCTAACCTCACTTCTCCTTCCATTTCCTGAATTCTCAGATTGGAGGTGAGCTGAAACAGGCCAAGTGATTTTAGGTTCAAATTTTTTGATTTTTATCAAAGAAAAATTGGGATTTTAAACGCTCAAATGGAGTATATCGAGGGCAGTTCAAAGGGTAAGGATTTTAAGCTCAAACTGTCCAAAGGATGGCCCTACATCATATCCTCAATTTCATGAATGTTGTCAACCTGTTTTAACTTGGATTTGCCTAACTTCTAGTGAGCAAGAGTAGGTTCAATCAGTCCTTAGAACAGAAAAAATTGTCAAGACACTCTTCAAAGAAAATTTTTTAGGCCCAAATCTCACTAGGTATGGTCTTCCATCAAATTTCTGGGGGATATCCTCACAATTTTCTCTCTTTTCAAGTTCGCTAAGCATCAATTTTTGAAAAATTCTTGACATTCACTTCATGAAAATGTTCGAACTACAACACATTTCAGTTTTAAAAAGTTTTTAAATTTCCTCTTTTTCAAAAATCAGGTGGGAATTTACTTCATTTTTATAAATTTTGTCCAACATAGCTGCACTAGCATTATCTACTCTATTGGCACACCTGCCACACCCCCAAACCTATGAGGAGTAGTGTCCTCATTGATTCAAAGATAAAGGACATATGCAGCAGGGTAATTATAACAACAACACACAAATAAGAGAAGGAAAATTAACAATCAAACACTCATACAAACAAGGAACACAAATAATCAAACAAATAACAGAAATAAAGTAGACCAATTAAACAACACAGAAAAGCTACCAAAGAAAAATTTTCATTTATAAGCACAGAATAATGTACAATGCAAGGTAAAATAACTACAAAAAGATTTTACAAAACATCCTAACTATGAAACGCCTAAAATCTATGTAGGAAAAGAAAATTCTAAATACAAGCTACATCTATTAAGAGTTTGAAGTGAAGATGTCATCTACGTTGTATCAACATTGTTCAACATAAGCTTTCAACTCTGCAGTTCTCTCAGCCTTGGACTTTCCTTTGGTGGCTACCTCCTCAGACTGGTAGCTTCCTCTTTTCCTTTCTTTAAGGCATCAGCTGTTGGAACTGACCTCCTAGCAGCCACATTCCTCTAGTTAGGGTAACTCCTAGTTTGCTTAGGAGGGGAACTGGCTAGAGGGGCAGGCATAGGTACTTGTGCAGGCTCTCTGCCAGCCAATTCAGCAACTTTTCTTTCAAGTATTTCTGCCATCTTTTCATCCAGTACAATTCTACTCTCATACAGGTCCTTGGTGGCCTTTGTGACCTCTCTAGAGACAACTAACCTCTTCTCAAGTTCATCTACTCTTAGTTTCTCAGTTGCAGCAATATGCTTCTTAGCTTCATATTGAATTAAAATTTCTCTCCAGCCATTGGATATTCTTAGCATCTCAAGTTTGTAATCCACCTCCATTTGATCAATCTTAGCTTTATAGGGTATCTTGATGGAGGTTCTGAGGTCAGCCATGCCTTGAATGACATCCCTTTTAAGGTATGAGTTATTTTGTATCGTATGGAGGAGGGTTAAGTTTGGAGGTATTGTTGCTTCCCTAGCTGTGCTTTCTTTATTTGTTTGTGGTAAAAGAAATTTAAAATCAAAATAAAACAGGAGGTGAAATCAGCACAACTGAGAAGTCCTAGACCTACAAGATACAAGGTCCATTGTGGCAAGTTTTGATAAGTAAGAGTATATCCCACAGGGAAAGATGATCTACAACTCCAAGGGAGCCATCTCTAGTAGTCCCTCCAGATCTGACTACAGATCTGGCAGTCCTTAAGGGAAGGGAGTTTAAGGTCACTTAGTTTACAGATTCTAAGGTAGCCTAATGTCTAAACTAGAGAAAGGGTTGAGAGGAAGGATGGAGTGTGGAAAATAAATATAAAAGGGTGAGAAGTATGTTATTGAGCCTAGATCAGAGGAGTTTTGTAACTCAAATTCAGGTCTGATGTTATAGAAATTATGTCCAATGGCTACGTTATCACCACTGAGGAGAAAGAATCCAACCCATCTCTCTGCCATGATTCAATCCCTTAAAGTTATAACCTGTCCACTCAAATGGTCACAGACTATCTCATAGGGGAACCACAATCCAGGGATGGTTCAAAACAAGTTAATCATTGTCGGCACTATTTCATCCAGGCTTCCAGCTCAAGAATCCAAAGGGAACCACAACCTCTAAAGCTCTATGTGTGGGGCTAAGGCTATATAGGACGATGATAGCCCAGACACATAGAACCAACAAGAGATTGAGTACAACCTTCGATCTAGCTGTCCATTACCTGAGTGAGGCTAGAATGGTCCAGTCACAAGCCTACAATCTCTATAACTAGATCAAATCTAACATCTGATAGCGGATCTATACAAATATAGGGGAGTCTGCCTATGTACAATCTCCCACCAGGTTAATACAAGCTCAGGTGCAGAGAGGAAGGATCCATCTTAGATCAGTGGATTAGAATCACCCTAAGGCTATAACCTGTCCACTTGAATGGTCACAGACTATCCCAGAGGCTATCCTCCTCATGGAGCCCAAGACAAAATAAGAATATCGCTGCCACCACCATGGTCACAAGGCTACCAGCTCAAGCTCCCATGGGGATTTCAGATTTAGTTGGTCCTGTGGTGGGGCTAAGGCTGTATAGGACCATGATAGCCTAGACACACAGGTCACTTGGATCTAAGTGGCTCTTTGAAACAGTCCTCCATTGCTTTGATTCACAGCCAAAGTAATGGCGAATCACTAGGCAACAGCCTTACACAGAGCAGATCACATTCAAACATAAATCCCACAAAGTAAAAATCCTATTACAAAACATCCATTAAACTAGTTCAAAATGCATACAAAGACATAGCCAACAAGTGCTGGACTATGGAAAGAAGGAAAAAGAAAAAGAAAACTACTTACAGCTACAAAAGAAAAGAAAAATGATCTCAGATCAAATCTTTAAGAGATGAGACGTGCTCCCAGATTTGTTCCAAGAAATCTAAACCTAAGCTAAGTATGGGTTTATATAGCAGTG